>WNKI01000001.1:12192650-12376752 GCA_015350385.1 Aculops lycopersici
ACGACGTAGTACGTACGTACGACGTACGGTTAGGGTCGGACGTACGTACGAAGGAAGTAAAGTAAGTACTACGTAGTACGTACGTAGTTACTTATACTCTCTCTCTCTCTCTCTCTCTCTCTCTCTCTATGGTGCAGTCGAGTTCGAAGGCTGCACAACTATGATTAATGCTGGAGTCTTGCGGCAGAAGAGGGATAGAGAGAAAAGTCCACCTAACCAGAGAACCCCGTGACCAAATCGTTAGCTTCAGAACAATAAAATGTGAATTAAAGGCGAGCAGATTGCTCGCTTCGGGTTAGATTTCAAGTTATATAATTTTAGTACTCAGTTGGCTGGATGGTTGACTTGCAACAATAACAACAACAATAACATTAGAGTTGGCAACGAATTAATTATAATAACGGTAGCAACCAAGTCCATCTAAGTATCTGTTTGGCTGCTTTCCTGGCTGACAATGCACTCGACCCAGGACTAGTAGATGACGAGTTGACTCTCAATTGAATTAGCGACTGGCCAGTCCATTAGTCTGTTTTAGTTGGTTGTCGAGGATGGAATTGGAATTACAAATTCCAACTTCCAAACTCCCTAACCTCTAAACCTTGAAACGAGACTGACCACTGAAAATCTCACAAGCGTCCATAGTTTTGCTGCTCCTCCAGCTCGTAGTGTCCGAGTCTCGAGTTGTTGGCGGCCGTTGCCATTTCCACGGAGCGCCCGGCGGATAGGTGGCGCAGATGGGCGCCCGAACGACTTGGACGCAAGTCCAAATGTTCACTTGAACCAATCAGTTGGTTGCAGAGACGTTCGCTGGCCATAGATTGTCGGTTCATTGAGAGGGAGCGCAATTGCTGATGCTGGCCGCCGTAGTCGCTGCTGGCCACCGAGATGCGACTTGCTACTTCCGGCGCTCGGTGTTGATGGTGAGTTAGGAAATGGTGATGCTTATTATGGAGTGGAAGTTGTTGTTGTTGCTGATGATGTTGCCTCCTCCTTCCATCGAGTTCCATTTTGTCGCCCTCGTTGGCCTCATCTGCCGTTTGGTCGCCACTGATGCCACTCCGACCGTCATCCTCGACGTTGGCCCCCGCGTCCATCATAATGGCATCTCTGCCAACCTCGGCCCGTCTTCTTGGGTCGGCAAATGGTCGAGCCAACTCTGTCTCAACTAACTCATCGCCAGCCACCTGACCATCCCTATCCTCCTGTGCTCCGTTTCCAAACTCGACAATGCGTCTCGTTGTTGTTGCCGCCGCCGCCACCGTCGTCACTAGCGTCTGATATTGACGCTGATTTCCGTTGAGTGGCCTTGCCCCCGGTGTGAATTGCGCAAATCCGCTCAACGCCGAGCCATCGACTCCAACTCCTCCGCTTCCATTCCCAATGACGCCACTATCAGCACCACTACCACCAACGCTCGACAGCAGCTCAAGGGCCGA
Organism: Aculops lycopersici; assembly: GCA_015350385.1. NCBI lineage: Eukaryota > Metazoa > Arthropoda > Arachnida > Trombidiformes > Eriophyidae > Aculops > Aculops lycopersici. The sequence continues at coordinate 12,194,087 of WNKI01000001.1, forward strand.
CTTGGCGGCATCGACGTCGGCGGGTCGCTGCTGGTTGCGCAACTGTGACAAAAAGTAGAGCTCGTCGGGCAACTGGCGCCGCCTGAAAGGGTAGCGATCAATCGTCTTGGAGATGCTCGTGGCGATGGTTGCCAGCTGGTCGGGCATCGGCATGGGTTGAGTCTCTTTCGCTTGGCTGGACAACTGGTTGTAGTTGACACTTGGAGTTGAGCTCATGCTAATCCCATGCAGACGGCCAGCCAGTAGCTCTGCGTTGCTTGCCGTTGCCTGCCTCGACGCTGATAAGGAGGCCGAGTGCCCGAGATTGGCCAGCAGGTGGGCGGAGGGTGGATTTCCGGTGGGCGTAGCCGTGCCGCTTCTATCACCGTTGCCGCCGGCGTCTGCCAGATATAGATGCTGCTGTGTATCTTGCTGTTGGTGGTACTGGTTGCTCAGATTAAGAGTTGAGGGCACCTGTGGCTGCTGAGGCAATTGGCGGCGCCGGAAACTCGCTCTCGGACTGACGGCTGGCTGTTGGTTTCCGTGGAGGCTAGCCTTGGTGAGCGAATGTTGCGGCGTTAGTCTGCCGCCTCCAGCGCAACCGGAACTTAAAGGGTCTTGAGGATTCAGGCGACTTCCGGGCAGCGAAAGCAACTCGGTGCTCGGCAGCGAGTGGCGTCCGTCGGGTGGAGTGGACGAGCTAAACTTGAGGCGCTCGTCGAAGCTCATAGGATTTTTTGTTGTTGAATAAAGTGCAATTGGTTGAATTTGACTTGAGTGCACCTCCATCGAGTATTTAAACTGACCAACTCTGGCAGGTGATGGCTGCTGCTGGCCTCCCAGTTGCGTCTGCTCCAAACCGGACAGTTGCAACGAAAGAGAGCCTGCTCTAAGCTTGACTCTCTGTTGTTGTTGTTGTTGTTGTTGTTGCTGCTGCTGCTGCTGATTGATCGCTGAATAGTTTTCTATACCCTCAATGCCACCACCACTTGCACTTGTTGTCGGCGAGTCCACAGGTGAACTCTCAGCGCTCGAGTTCAAATCGGATCTTTGCCGCGTTTGGTAAGTCGAGGAGGCAGGTTGGTGGTGCGGGTGACGGGCGGGCGTTACCTCGGCGCCCATTGTGCTGGCGGAAGAGGAGACCTCGCTGCTGGGCACACGACCCAGAGTCTTGCAAAGTTGCTCGTACTTTTCCTCCAGGAGCTCCAGTTCCGACTGGACAGCACAAAGCTCGCGGCTGCATTTGTATTTGTTGTGTTTGTCGTGGTTAAGGTTGAGTTTCATGTCAAAGTTGGCGTCGTCCATTGTAAGCAGTGCAAACATTTGGAAGAAAAAACGGGAGGAAAAGAGGAGGTTAGCTTTTGGCACTGATCGTCAATCGATCGTCTGATCGCGGGGCATCGACAAATGAGCGTTCAATTGGTGCACGTGCTGCACGAGACTTCGAGGCTCGTCGCTTGGCTAGCCAGTTGGATACTTGCTCAGCTAGCTTGCCAAACTTCACTGAGGGTACAGGTTTCACATGGTGGTCCCTTTACTGCTGCCGTTACTTCTGCGCCCCTTGCCAACGTGTAATGACTCTGGCTTTAAATGGGCGCCGGTGATGGCAGTGGTGGTGATAGTAAAGTTGGACGAAATGTATGCGTCTCCTCCTTGGCCCTGCCCCTCATGCTGGCAATAAAGCAACGCTGTGGCCACAATGGCTCCATCGGAAACCATCAAGTTGGCGACGAGATGTTTTCGCGGTGGCGGCGACGAAGGCGGCGGAAGCAAGACAGCAGCAAGAGCGTAAGCAAGGCAAAGTCAAGACAGCTGATCGTCGCTGTCGATTTCGATTTCGATGTCGTCGAGTCTGACTTGGCCGATTGCGGCCACTGGCGGTCGTGCAAGTTCGACGTTGAGTTCTAGCCCAAGCGAGACCCAGGGCAAGGTCGTGTTTTGGGCCCGATAATGGGACTGGGCGCGTGTAGCTGCCACTGGAATGGCTATTTTATGGCCATTATTCACGGAAAACGAGATTATCCGACTTGTCGTCGGCTTCTGGTGTCGGTTTGTTGGCTGCGTTAAATCAGCGCCAATGGGAGCGGATGGCTGCAATCGAAGCCGTGAACTTGTTTGCGAGCGGAAGTGAGAATCTCTGATCCTCTCAGCGTGCGTCAGTTCCAACGAGCCGAGGCTAGAAAGAAACAACATGAACTTTGAGACTCGCGGTTGTTTTCCGGCCACACTCTTCCGTTGCCTCAACTGGTCGGTGCTGCCACTGCCACGGATCGTGATTCTAGTTTGCAGCTTGCGGCGAGCGCTATTTCGGGTAAAAAGGGGGAGGCGAGCGGCCATTAAGTGGCTCGTCAGCGGCGCCGCATAATGAGTAACCGGACGCCATATCGCGCCGCCCGCTCAATTTGGCCACAAATCATTAGCGGTGGCTTGTGGTTGCGTAAGAGTGTAAAAGTTGGCCACCAGAGTCTGGCCGCATCCAGCTTCCCAAGTGAACGAATTTAGTGTTGAGAGCCTTGGAGGTAGAGGAATGTGCATAAGTGCTAACGAGCATAACAAGTCCTCGTCATTCCACTCTCACTATTCCAATGCCGAGCTCGCGAGTTTCCTCTTCCTCTTCGGATACTAACCTGATCTGGTGACGCTGAATAGTGGCCAGCGAGTCGTAGTTGCTGTAGAGATGGCTGAACAGGAGCAGACTGTCGACCCATTCGATGTGCACGGTGAGCGCCTCCTGCTCCAAGTAGGCTGCTGCCGTTGGCTTCATGCTCAGCTAGCAGGTGGTTGGTTTAGGTTTGTTTTTGTTTGGTTTGGTGTAGGTGAAGGTTTAGAGGCAGTTGCAGTTGAATGGCAAGCAGTTGAGACACACGGATTGATCAATCAGTGGGCCCAGCCGCGTTTCCGGTTTGACGCATTGTGCAAATTCCATTGCAAGCACGAGAATTGGATTAGCCGCGTGGCGGGAAGTAAATGTGCGGTGAGAGGAAGTATAATTGTTGTTAGTATTAGGATTGTTGTTGTCTAACGGTCGCATTATCTCGTTGCATCATTTGATGTAATAGTTTGCCTCCATCTCAACTGGCCAATGATAAGAGAGACGAGATCGTGGTGGACATCTTGGCCGCTCCTCTTGACGGCCATTCTTATTCCAATTCATATTCGATTCCAACTTTAATTCCAATTCTCTTGTCGTCACTGCCACCGAGAAGTTCGGACTGAGATGCAGTTTGTGTCGCTTGTTTCGCGCCAACTCGCTAGCGGCCACTCGAATCTCTCGCCCGCCTGCTAAGCAGCCAAGAAAATTCCACATACTGACCCAACAATGACCAGCTAGTGAGAGAGTGAAGGGTAGAAAGAGAGTCAACTTGTTCGAGCCGCAAGCAAACACAATGAATCATCTCAAAAGTGGACGCGCTGACAGGCAAGGAATCCCGAAACGTTCATTGGTTTCTTCTAGTCGGCGGGGCGACTAGAAGTGACGAGTGATTGTTGCTGCTGTTGCTCGGGACTGCACTAAAGCAGCGGCAAGACCGCCACCAAGAAGAGCTGATTCGATAAGCAAAAGGGGAGAGAGAGAGAGAGACTAGACTGAGATTCCGACTGCTTGGCTCGCGTTTCTCGTGTTTCTCGGCCCTCAAAGTGATGAGAGAAGTCCCGAGGAGCGAGAGCCAGCAGCTTGGCCAGCCATTCAGCCGGAGCGACGAATGAATGATGACGCACGTTGCTTCGTTTACTTGCTCGCCCTCCAAGATTCGCGGCGCCACTTTGGTTTGCTCTCGCTCTCCCTCCCAGTGAGGACGGCTAGCTAGAGCTGCCAAGGCCGACTTGGCGGGCAGATGAGTTCTCGCAGGTGAGCGAGCGCTCCGCTTGACTTCCGGCGCAATGCGAGCGGGAGTCTTATCGCTGAGCTCCGGATGGTTGGCGAGGGGCAGCAATCAACGCAAAGCAGCAGCGTAATCTCGGCGACCGTGGTCGTGGTGGTTGCGGCAGTGAAAGTTGAAGTTGGAGTTGCTATTGGTGTGTTGTCATTGTTGGCCGAGGCGCCACTTCATTTGCGGCAACCAAGCAACGAAACTGAATATCATGTTTCCCTTTCTGGATCGCTTCTGGTTTAGCCGGACGAGGCACTTGGTTTCAGTCAACTGGCTAACCGACGCTCGCTTCCAATTGCGTGTACGCGTCGCTCTGTTACTCTCCGTTTGTCCGTCTCGAGGTCGCTAGTAGGCCGCTAGTGGTGCTCCTCGTGGCGCGCTACAAAGGACTCATTAGCGTTTATAGTGAGCTACCATTCAGCCAGCCGACTAGCCGACTATACAACTAACTGACTGACTGACTGGCTAGCAGACCGGCGAGCAAACACTCATTTGTTTAGAGGGCTTACCTGTCGGACGAATTGCAGTTAGCTGGCAACTTGGTCGGTGGTTGTTCTCTCGGTTGGCATATTATTTTGGTGGCACTTGTGGTGACTCATGAGCCAAGTGAGCGACCGGCGAGCCAGATGCGACACACGAGCTGTGGGTTCTTGCGGCGGTGGCGGCAACCACCAGCGTTGCCACCGCCACCGCCGCCGCTAATGCCGCTAATACCGCTGCTAGTTGATTCGGCTCCACCACCAAACGACCGGCCATTTCTTTTTTGGCCAAGAGCAAATAGATGCTGCGCTTGCTGCCGCCAATCTAACACTAACAAAGCAACACACCACCAAAGCTTGCGGCTATTGTAGCCGACTGGCGGCCAACCATTGTGCAAGCAAATAGACGAGCCACGTAAACAAGAACCTGGCTGGCCACCAATTTCCGGTTTCTGCAGCGACTGCAAGTGCAACTAAACACCCCGCCCGCCGCCATACAGTGGCGTGTCTCTCGTGTGCCAGAAGCTGAGGTATCTTGTGATTTGGTTGGCGCTAGTTAGACCTGTGGCATCCCATTTCGTCGAGTGGCTTGGTCATTGAATCTCCTTCGAGTAGCAACTCGCTCGTGAGAGTAAAAGCAAAGTTTTCGCCGATACAAACGGCGGCAAATTTGCAGTCTCGTTGCACACAAAAACCATCAATGTCGCCAACAAAAGCCACCGGACGACCAACGGACCGAAGAGAATGGTGCTCACGTCCGCAACTACCGATTTCCGTTGGTTGCTTGTCCAGCTGGCCACCTAGCTAACCAACGATAAGGCGCTGGATAAGCTGAGCCAATGGGAGAAAAGGTGAAAGGTTCCGACGGGCACCACTTTTCAAGGTCGTTGGCACTCATTGCGGCCACTCAGTTGGCTTTTGGTTTTGGAGTAGTGGTTTGCGCTCCGGTTTTAGTTTCGCTTTGCAACTGCTTTGGACCACGCCGAGAGGCCATTTGTTGTTGGTTGCTGCAGAGTGCACAAGTCACAGGAGTTGTTGTCATAGAAGTTTCGCCTCAAAAAAGTGCAAATTTCAAATTGTCTTTTCCCCTTCCCTAACAACTGCTAGACAGTCAGTTGTAGGATGGATACTCACCTCCTTCACGGGAATGTCCGTGTCCATGATGGTCCCTAGATCCATTCCGTCCTGCAGATAGTAGTTGGAGTGCGGCGAGTGGCGAACTGCTAACGACTCGCGCTGGCCACCGGACTTGGGCTCCCGTCTGACCACATAGGCCGCCCACGAGATATAACGCAGGTGGTTGCGCGGCACAGACTGGAGGTCGAGGAAGAAAAGCTTGAGTCGGAGGTTGCTCGCCGACTCGCAATCGGCCTCGACGCACCAAGACTGAAGAAGTTGGTTGATGGTTTGGGGGAAATTAGTGTTTGAAGATAGTCAAGAGTTGGTGAGTGAGTGAGCATTCCATTCTCTCTCGTCGAGTTTCGGGCTCTGGTTGCCAAGGCGCAAATTTGCAAGCCTCGCTAATATATCTAATTAGTTATTTTATATATAAATATAAAGCCAGTTCTTCACTTACCTGCTTGCTTCTGTCGAGACAATTGCTTGTAGGCGGCTCATTTGGGTTTCGGTTGAGAGGAACTCGGGCCTCACTCACTGTGTTTGCGCAGAACATCTCAATGTGCACTCGCAAATCGAGCGACGCCGAGCCCCCGCTCCCGCCGCTCGTGGAGTGGTGGTGGTGGTGGGCGTGGCTTCGGGACGACGAGTGGTGGCCGGCGGACGTGGACGTGGCGGAGCCGCCAGCTGGTTGGTTCGGCTGCTGGCCAGCCGAGCGGAGGGAGATCAACTTGAGAATATTGGTGTTGCGGAATTGGTGGCCACGAATGCGACCTCCCGTGTCGCTAATCTGGTCCAGAGTTCGCGAGTCCACAAACTCGGCCGACGAGGAGGCGGAAGTGGTTGCAGGTTGAGGTTGAGCTGCTGATATATTTGTTGCCTGTTGATGGTGGCCCAAGATCACGCGGTAGCGCACGCGACACAGCGAGTCAAAGCCACTTAATCTATTCAGGTAGACCCGACAAACTGGTTCCATATTCGGGTTGCTCGGCCCACTGATCCCAACCATCGGGTTCGAATCCCGGTGTCTCGAATGCTTTTCCCGACCTCCACCGCCGCCGCCGCCGCCACCCAAACTGGACACTGTACTTGAAATGGACTGTATGGAGCTCGACTGGAGCCGACTGGGCGTTAGTAAATTGGACGATGAGCTTGAGGCGGACGAGTTCTGTTGCTGCTGTTCGCTTGACTGCTGGTTGCCTGCCACCCGTACGCTCGGCACCACAAGCGGCACTATGGTAAGCGACCACTCGAATGACCCGAAGGTGAAACAATTGGTCTCTAGGTTTATCAGCTGGTTGTTGCCACTGGAACTGGACGCATTTGAGGTGGGCGTGCCGGCGGCGGACGGTTGCGTTTGCTGCTGCTGTTGCTGAGCAGGCGGCTGGCTATTTTTGAGCATCGACTTGTACTGCGTCAGAACATTTGGGTTTAGTTGAATGTCGCACTCGAAAATGGTTCTCATGTTGCTAAGTGAGAGTTCGAAAAGGAACTCGCCAGTTTCATTGCTGAATCGCCGCTCGTTTAACTCGGACATTTGGATCCACCGCGAGACTCCCTGTTGTTGCAATTTAATGTGTTGTTGTGTTGGTGCAGAGTGGAAGCAGTGAGGAGAGAGTTAGTTTTGGCTTTTAGTAGAGTGAGTTTGTGTCCAAAATAAACCTGTCGGCGCTTAATTTGGCGCTTGAGTGCGTCAGAGATGATTGCTCTTATAATCGTTAAGGAGCTATTTGTCCACCAGCTAGCCGATGAAACGAGCAAGTGACTGACTGACTAACTGACTTGCTGGCGCTTAGTGGTTGCCAGCGCGAGCCATGAACCTAACGGTTGGCCAGGTGAGCGGAAAGGCAAAACTTTGCTCACTTGAGGATTCGATTATGCAACTGGAGGCGGCGTGTGTTGTGCTGCTTGCGGGGCACGAGCTTGATACACTAACACAACGGCGGCCTTATTCCCACTACGATGCTGCCATTAATGTCGCTGTTGCCAAATAGAAGAAAGAATGACCTGATAGATTTTGGGTGTTAGCGCGCGCAAATTGGACCGGCCAGTCGGGACAAAGGAGCCGAAATTTGAAGGTGCAGTAGTTTGTGTGAGAGCTAGACTTTCGTTTGGTCCGTTGCCGTCAGCTTGATGGCCGATTGTTGTTGTCGGTTGCTCAGCAGGTAGGCAGCTCGGTCTAAACAAAGAGACACAGAGAGAAGGTAACTTCCTGCTCCTCTGACGCCAACCGAACCGATAAACACAAAGTAGTCGGCTAGTGGGAGAAGGGAAGGAAACCCCGCGTCGCTTTTGGACACCAAGTTGGAGAGCGAAACAAAAGATTAGAGTCTAATGGGGAGCTCGTTGCGCGCTAAACCAGCCATTTGGTTGGGGTTCCGCTTGCCTCCGCAAAATTGGTGGGCGACGATATTGGCATTGCCTTTGCAACCGCCGTCGCCGGCTTCAACCTCTACGATCGATTGCAATCGGCCGAGCCATGTGAGCTCTCGGCGACACCAATTGATTCGCGATCAACCGGAAGTTGGCCGATTGGCAAGCTGAGCGCGGCGAGATCAACGCAGGTTTCTGGATCAGCGTTGACCTAACGGGTCAGTGGAGCCGCGGAACTGGGGGTCTCTTTATCTTTTAGCCGTTGCACAAACTCATTTCGGCCGCTCGCCGGCAATCAATTGGTTGTGGTGGTTGCTGCGGCGACGGCGGCGGGCTCAATGGTGGGCGACGTCTCCGTCGTTTAGCATCCCGGTCGTCGCAGCAAATCCGACTTGCTGGCCGCTTGCTCGGCAGTGTTTGCTCAGCGAGGTGACAAAACTGCGCCTAGTCTCTTGTCATCGTCGGCCTCGTGGTTGCTTCCTCCTTCTCTCGTTGCGGGGGCGAGCTGGCTGCGCCCACGAACAGGAAGTAAGCGACTTTTGCTAGCACCAGAGACGAGGCCAAAGGCAAATTGCGAGAAAACTTGAGCTCATAGCAAAGTTGCTAGTGAGTTGACGAGCTCACTAGCTAGTCAAGGAGCAAGAAAAAGAAAACTCATCGACGCCAACAGCAACAACGACTACCACGACAGACGTAGAGTCTGACTTATTAAATTTCGGTCCTCTACTTGCGGGCAAATAGGCGTGTCACTCTGGTTTCGCTTTCCTCACTTCACTTCACTTTTCTTCATTCCGCTGGCTACTAACTTTTCTCGGGCGTCACTCGAAGCTTAGAAATAGGGAGGAACTCGTAACCGAGAAAGCCAAAGAGCGAACTGAGGAAAATCGAATTGCAAATCGCGCAAAACAACAGCGACAAGTCAGTGGGCTTGAAGAGGAAGCAGCAGGCAACTATATCAACAGAATGGAAAAGAAAATAACGGAGCTTGGAGAAAGAGGAGAGGAGAGGGAGTGAGAGAGAAATAGTAGAAAAGTCGGTTGTTGTATCGCTCTGCCAAAACACGGGATTTCCCATAGGGATTGTCCGCCCGTCACTGTGTGTGCGCAGCGGCCACCGCCGCTGCGAACCAAAACCAACGCAAGCGCTTCGCGCTTGCTAACCAAACCAAACCAAACCAAACCAACAAAACCATCAAGCGCTTCGCGCTTGATAACCCATTTAGGCACTTTTATTCATTTTCATCATTTCTAGCAGTGATTCGAACTTGTCTTCTTCTCTTTTTTGCACATAAGAAAATCGAAGTATCAACAAATGCAGACGATCAGAAAAATTTGAATGAGCGTGCGCTGAACGCCCATAGAGCGCAACGCTAATTTACTATGGGAAATCCCGTGTTTTGGCAGAGCGATACAACACCCGAAAAGTCGGCTGCAATATGCCGCCGGAAGTGGTGAGCAGTTTCCCCTTCAGTGAGTTGCCATTGGAGGTCTTGGCGGCTTAGTCTTCGTCATGTTTCCATCAGCTCGCACTTCGTTTTGTTGCTTGGTCTCAATGTTAGTCCCTAACGCTGAAGGCATCCTACTCTCTCGTAACTTTGCATTGTTTCGTGCTACTTCCATTTGGTCTCTTGTTTTATGCCAACCAAACCGAGCCAAGGCAGCAGCACAAATCAATCCCCGGCGCATAGCGACAAGATTTATGCGCGAAAATTCCGACTCAACTCTAGTCTATGGCAACAGGAAGCTTAGTCAGAGTGTTCAGTTACCTGACTGCAGGAGGTTTCGTGTTATGGATGGTAACGGTAGTGGTGGTGGTTGTTGTTGCTGCTCCCACTGTTGTAGTGGTGGCGTCACATTGAATCCTATTGCTTCACCCGGAAACCATGAGCTCAAAATCCCGAATACCCGGCGACCGTTAGACTCTCGAGGTGGATGTGGCTCACTCGCTAGCTCGTCGTCGTGGGCGCAAGTGAACCAGGACAACAAACCGAAAAATCTCAGTGACAAGCTCGACTAATTGGCTGCTCAGTCGAGTGGCCGACGAACTGGAAGTAACCAACAAGCTGCTTAGCTGGCAGTCCAATTAGCAATTAGTCGCGGGCGGTGGCCTGCTTCTCGTTGCGTGTAGTGGTGGGTTACAAAAGCGCGACTTTGCCCCGTCGCCACTCACTTTGCATCGCTAGCTTGCCATCGTTGCTCTCATGGATACCACCGGGTTGCTGCTTGTTGCGAGTTATGCTTTTAATAGAGCCGATAAATTTGACTTGATCGGCGCCAACGTGTCAGTCAATCTGCCGCCGGTTGAGCGCCGGCAGTCGGTCCACTTTCACCACTACGCTCGTCAATCGAACGGCTCATGCGTTGCCAGCACTCGCGCAGTCTATCTCCCTGGCCTCTGCATTACATAGCTACCAGCTTCCACCCAACAACTACCGATAGGAACGTCGTTTGTAGTGGTGGCGGTGGTTGCGGCGGTTGTTGGGGCGGCCAATTAAAAGTGACGCCCGAAGCGCAACCCCTTCGCTGTGCAGTCGTCGCCAAGCGGTTTTGAGCTTGACGCGCAAAGCTTGACGGATTCAATGGCTGACTGGCTGGCATCCCCGCTGCTTCCTCTCGTAGACAACACGAGCCTTCAGCTTGTCGGCATTAACATTGACTCGTCGTCGCTTGCTACTAATAGAAAGTAGTCGCCGCCGCTGGCTAGTGAGAATAGCACAAGCCACCGATCCGATTGGTAGTCGACAGGCAAATCCTCTCTCGTTGCTTGCCGGTTGCGACGCTTCGGGCTCTCTGATCTAAGCTATGTGTTCACCCAACAACAAACCCGCCGCACAAAGCCGAGTTTAAATGTATAAATTTCACCAGGAGCTGGGCAACGAACCGCAAATAGGCAGTAGCAGTAGCCGCATTGGGAGCAGCCCCGAGAGCATAAACCGGAAGCTGGCCGGCTGGCTGAAATCCAATGCGTTGCTCTTGGGCCGATTGAAATTTTTTGGCCCAATGACTGGAAGCATGGGATTTGTTGTAGTAAAAGTAGTAGTAGTAGTCGTGATATTATTGTGATGACAGGAAGGCGCCGGCATGTAGCAATATAAACCGAGGGATAGAGGGAGAGTGTTCAGTCCATTGGATTGCCCATAGAAATGAGCTCATTACCATTGACCGGCTGCGCGCGTGAGTAGTTGGCGACAAGGCAACACTGTGGGCCCGAGTGAGTGGAAGTAGAAGTGGAAGTGAGGAGAAAGTGGTCACAATAGCAACACCATCGCTGAGAATGTAGCAGCCAATGAGACCGGCGCCCACTGGCCATCGATGTGCCGCCAATTGCAATGGCATAGTCGACAGTTTGTCGCCTGCCAGTCAAGCAAAGCTAACCACTAGCTAGCTCGCCAACTACTTCCAAACGCCAGTTTGAGCTTCACTTCCAACACAAGTTTTTTAAAATTGGCCGCAACGACTCCACTTCCAGATTGCGCGTCCACCACTCGGCTCGTCATACTGGCGCCCTTTCCGCTCGGCCTGACCCACGAGTCGTCTTCGTCTTCGGTTGGTGTGCTATTGGTCCCGCTCCTACGTGCCAACCGAATGTCACTTACTCCCCCTCTTCCTCCAGCAGCCAAGCAAGAGAACGGGCGATCAAACAACAAGCTCAAACGCCACGGACACAATCGCAAACGCTTATGCCGAGAGAAGCTCGCTCGCCCGGCCAGATAGCTAACGGTCTAGCGATTGAGCCGTCGCCTTTTAGCAGGAGAACTACGGAAGGGGCACCAAGCACCTGAGTTGCAACTCAGGTGCTTGGATGGTGGTCGCGTGCTGGCCACGAATAACCTAAGCGCGCGTGCAATTGTTGCTAGGTTGTGATTGATTAGGCTCATTGTGGCCACAGAGGATCGAGGCCGTGAGCCAAATGCAGCTGGATTCAGGTGGGAGGCGCGTCTAGCTAGGCAGCGGTTGCCGCTTCGGCTCGGAGCAAGCGGCTAGAATTTCGCCCGTTCGTCGGATGTCTCTGGCAGACAAGACGGAGCAGGCGACAGATTAGGAAAAGGAGAATTGGTGGAAAAGTTGGCGACAGGGGCAGATGCAAACGAGCCAACTTTTGTCGCCACTCCTCTCTGTTGTACTAGTACGGGGGAAAATTTCCAACGCTCCGACCCGACCTCCTAGTCCCGCCTGCTGGGGACGAGGGTGTGGCCAAGAGTCGGACCCACTCAAGGGAAGGAGAGACTGCAATCAACTTGAGTTGCTCAAAACAAAAAACTTGAGACCACATCTTAGTTTGGCAGGCGGAAGTGCGAGCGAGTAAGTGAATAAAAGGGGAGTGAGGATCCAGGTTTGAGTTGAGACGTTCACCTGGTTCGAGATCGGGGAGGCCGGCCAAAAATGGGTGACTGGGCTATTTGAGTTTAAAAATTTATTGAGGAGCGAAAGCTTAGGGCGAGGGACTTCAGTGCACAGGAGGAACGCGTTACTCTCGATCAGCCGGCTCACTTCCGGCCTGAGTATTGACACTCTCCGGTTGCCTGTGAGTTCAACTCAACTAAGCCCAACGACGAAGAGGAGGACAAAGACGAGCAGGTTAAGTTGAGAAGAGGAGAGAAGAGACGAGCCGAGCCGAGCCGAGCCGAGCCGAGCCGAGCTGAGAGTCCGGCCCACGCGTACAAACTCAAGTGGCGAAAGGCTCGCCATTCATCATGCGGCTTCGGTGGTGGTTGCACAAATGCTTGCGGTGGCTCCTCTCTGGCTCACTGGTGCACCAAGAGTTACGCTGATCCGTATCTCTGCTGGAGCTCCACGAGAAGCAATAGCAACTCGTGAAGCCACTTGCAAGCTCGCAGTTGCCTAGCTGGCAAACCAGGGTAGAGCAAGCAAAACCAACGAGGAACTGGTAGAACCGATGAGAAGCGCCTAGTGCCGGCCGGAATTGATGAACTGCGTTGGCGGCCGGACAATCAATCACGAACTTTGCTTTGCTCCCGAGCCAAAACCGCCGACGTCGACGTCGTTGATTACTCCTCTTTTCTCTCTCTCTCTCTCTTCCTGACTTCCGCGAGCCTCGCCGTGGTTTTGGTCAGTCGAGCAGTCAGCTGATCTAATGCTGGCCAGTGGAGTGGGCGCGCCGCTCGGACGCCCGTCGAGTTTCGCGCTCTGGAAGTTCAAAGAAACGAGTAACATGGCGACATACGCGCACAATAAATAAGCAAATCAATAAAATTAGAAGTCGTTGCTGTTGTCCTTGTTGCTTGTTACGCAAGCCTCGCGGCGTTGGCCAAAAATCTGAGAGTGTTGTGGAAATCCACGGCCAAATGACCACTGGACCAGAGCCCAGCAACTTGGCCGCCAGTATCTGTGCTCCGAGGACTTTGCTCGTCTTCATTCAAAGTGGTGGTCAGTCATAAGCCGGCTAGAGGAACGGCGAGGGTCTGGTGCGGAAGCGCCGCCGGCCATCGAGCAACGAACCAATGGACTTGCAAGAGAAAGAGAGAGCTAGTTTCTCTAGCTAGCGAGCACATCCCGCGACGTCCGGTGCAAACGTGCCACACTGGCAGCTAATCCGCCCACCCGGATTCCACGAGTCGCGGTGAAACTTTTCGTTGACCACTCGCCGCTTGCGAGTGGTCCCGCGACACTTCCGGCGTGGCGTTGGCAAACTCACGAGCTTGCGAGCTTGCAGCTAAACAGGGACCATTTGCGCATAATTGCACCTGTAACGTAACCGCTAGTTGGAGCGCCGCTCGGCTGGTCAGCCGCTCAGCTTGCCAGCTAGTAACCAATGGACGGGATATAGCGGCCCGAAGTCGGTTCCCAAAGCGAACCCTGTGCGCCCATTTGAATATCAATCGGTTTCATCAAGCCGGAAGTCGATGTTTGTCGGTCAGCAAACTGACCAGCAACTCTGGCTACCGGCCGCCATTAGTGCTAACGACTCACTCACTCTCTTCCCTTTAAGAGGCATACGTTTTAGCCTGAAGACTCCAAGTTCTCGACTACAATCTACTAGTAGCAAGCACGACCACCTCTACTCACCTGCATTGGATTTGTTATGGTAAATTTGGCCTGGCGCTTCACGTAAACTTGGTTCCTGCTAAAGTGGTCGCAATTGAGGAGTGCCAGTTGGAAGTCGACCACACAGGCAGTATTTGGGCTCGGGTTTCTCAGGAGCAAGTGGACGCCGAGCACTCGCTCGGCGGGCCGCTGGAAGGAGATGGCCCAACGGTGATAGCCGAAGCAAAAGTCCTTGGTGGTGGCGTCTCGGTGAAAGTCGCGCGTGACTGACTTCGTGACAATGAAGGTGAATATTCCTGTTTCGCCGCGATCATTTAGTCGCGAGAATCTATTGAGCAGCGCCATGATTTTGTCACTCCACTTTATCGGCCTTTCAAAATCTCTCTCAAACTTGATCGCTACAAATAGTTGATTGTTGTGTTTCAGGCTGTCCAATCGGTTTGCTTGCTTCTGTTTGGTTCAAATATTTCTCTTGCTCTTGAAATCTTATTTCCGGTTGCACAACTTCTCCTTATCTCGTCACTAAACCCGAAACAAAACTCGCCGCTCTCCTCCAAACTTCTTGACGGTTTCTCTCTTTTTATATCTTTTCGCCAAGCTCGGAGCAAGTGTCGCTGGCTCGACGTCTTGCTGGCTACTGAGCGGCCGGGTGGTGGGGCGTCACGCGGCTCGTGTTTTGATGGGAAAATCGCGCATGCGCTCCACGGGCCCCAAGTGGTGCCTATTATATCACAGCCCCAATCTCAAAGCCACTAGCAGTCGTTGGTGACAGCACGAAAAAACTGTGAAAGTTGAGCTGCCGCTGGATTGTTGAAAATTTTTCGCTAACTCCAACAGCAACTAAAACTGCGACGGAGACAACATTGAGCGAGCGAATGAGTCCATTGTTGTCGATGTCAGTGGTCGCGAGTTGGCAGGCGAGCAAGGCGCCCTGATTTTACCTGGCGAGTCCCGGTGCGCGCTGACTGAGAATGGAGGCAAAAGAAGCTGAAGCAGAACGGAAACCAGTGCGCTTATCAGGTTGCGCCTACAACTCTGGCCGTCAGACAAGTCATTCGACGCCAGCCAGCTGGCAAATCGCTTTCCGGGCCCCAATTAGCCGAGGGGAAAGCGCTGGCTGTTACCAGAGCACTGGAGTCTAACTGCCGCTGCGTTCGTTGGCCAGACCCACCGGAGTCCCGGCAATCGAATTACATTTGTATGAGCGATAATGTCGCCTAGCCAACCCAACTTGTCGGTCTGGCAGATCGGCCATCAGCATGCGCCAATAAGCGAGCGAGCGGTCGATCGGCTAGCCAACCAATCGGCAGGCGCCAGCTGCGGACGAGCCTATGCAGCGAGTCAATGAGTCAACTTGCAGGCATAGCTCGCCATTGTCGCTGGCTATTGATCGCAGCACTAACGACACTTGTTGTTGTTGTCGTCGTCGTCGTTAGCTAGCTTGGTGCTTCGTTTATCGTTGCCGAGCTTGTTGTTTACCACTAAATATCGTTCGTTGGCTCGCTTACATTGCTGCACCATCACTAACTATTAACAACAACATCAACAACAACGACATCAACAACAACAACAACAACAACAACAACAACAGCAACGACTAACTCCCACAACTCGAGTAGCGACAGAGCGATAGACAGAGACAATAACGATGAGAGAGCCTCACAAAAGACAGATTGGCGCCGCCGCCGCTCGACTACCACAGCAGCAACTGGCGACTGGCGACTGGCTAGCAGCGCAGTTGCTGGAGTTTCGTGAAAGCTCGAACAAGTGGATGGCTTGCCGTGTGGTGACCGCGGTGGCGAGTGAAACACGGAACGCCGTGGGCCGCACGACTTGGTGGCGGCGGCGGCCGTGGTTGTGGCTACGGTGGCAAGATAGCTTGCAGCAAAACGATTGAGCAGTAATAGAATCTGAAAGAGAAGAACGGAGAGTGCGAAATTTGTCGACAAAAGTTGGATTAGGAAGAGTGAGAAGCAAGCGAGCTAGCTAGACGACCAGCAAGCTAGAGTGCATGCGATTGACTCGCATTTGCAACTCGATTTGACGCAATAAATAGGCGACATGCCCTAAGTCGTGCGTCGCTCGCTCGCTTGTGATAGGACGCGCGACGAGTCGAGTTGAGTTTGGCAGAGTTGAGTCGAAAGTGAAATGACCCTCACAGGCAAACTCCAAAACTCTAGCAAGTGTCGGCCTGCACCAACAAGTAACTACAGCGTAGGGTCCAAGGAAGAGGTAGCAGTCGCAAGCATATCGCACGAACAACAACACCAGCAGCAGCAACAGCCAGAGCCTGCCTGCTGCTCACAGGCAGGCAGATTGCTTCAGGTGAGGGACCAAACGACAAGTGGTCGCACCGGTAATCAGGGTGGCCAAAAGCTCGACATTCTGGGGGAGCCACCGGGAGTTGCGCAACAACAATCCGCAATTGACGAGCAGCACCGAATACTCAACGTTGTAAGCGGAGACTCCGACGATTTGGACGATGGCGACTCGGATAATGATACCGAACCGTTCGACTATGAGCCAGTTTTGACCAAGATCCTCAACGAGAAAAAACTAGTAAGTATTTTGGACACAAGATCTTTTTTCGTACTAGATTCTCGGTATTTATATCTAATCCTCTAACCTAAACATTATCTTACACTTGACTCACACAAAATTGTATTCAAATCACATAGGCACTCTCATACTCGCCCGAGGTGCTTCAATTCCTCGGCAGTCAACAAACGGCGAGCCAGGCGCCCCCAAACGGACGCCCTTCGGAACACCGACACCTGAGCAACAACCTCCATCTGCAAGACCAACAACGCCAACAACCAGATCCACTCTCCCCAGCACTACCACCTGGCCACCACCTTCATCTACACCAAAACCAATCCCCACATCAAGCAAGTCGAGAGGACCAGCGAACCAAAAGAAATCAACACAAACACGAGCACCAACTAGAGGTTGAGCTTGAAGAGAACAGTAACATTTGACAATGATGGTCTGATTTGGATTTGATTTGTGTATATCATTTGTAATTATAGTTATATTCTTATTATTATCATCATCTCTCCCTCTCTTATTAAATGATTGAACAAATTCAACAAAATGAATAACATTCAAGGAAGTATGTGTGTTTACAAATACTCTGCATCTCACAAATTTGCTTTTGAAAATTACATGGCGTTTGGATATCGAGGGGTCGTATCTGTTTACAAAGCTATCTAATGTTATCCGATGTTTGAAATGGTCAATGATTGATAATATCCCACCAACCCACTTTATTGGTTATGGTGCTACAAAATCCTCTTTCTTGATCATCCTATCTTATGATTCGTAATTATTCGGAATGGGTAACTGGGAAGGATTGTCTTGTTATTTTCTGCTGTCATATTTCTCTTTCATTCTCATCTTCTATCATTCCGGTCATTTGGCAGTTTTGCGATCTAATAACAGCTACCTACTTCTAACCGCTAATCTTGGGATAATATTAATAGTACATAAGTTACAATACAATATATTTCTAATGGTAATAGAGACACAAAACACACGACCGACGATTGCGGTGGCTAGCGATTGATCCTGGGAAAATTTAAAAATAACCTACTAGATTCTCGAAAAGTTAACAGTGATAATGATGATCATGATGGTAGTCAATAGAATAGAGGCCGGTCAAAGGTGATAACGATTCTGTTATGTTGATAATGATAATATGATGTGATGTGATATTCTTCTCCTGGTTGTTTTTAGACTGACTTAGGGTGACATATCGGTTCATCAATCATTGAGCCCATCCAAAGATTCCTCGCATCTCATGGCGCTATACAGGTCCATTGGCTCTGAGATGGAGGATCGGTTTTGGTGCTCTTGTTGCAAATGTTGGTGTTGTGGTTGCTCTGGTTCTTGTTGGGGCAAGTTGATGCATTGGCTGTTGTTGCTGTTTGTGGCGGAGGCCAAACCGAGGCCACGGTTGGTGATGCCGTTCACACTGTCGGATTGTGCCCTTTGCTTACTAGCAACAAGATCATTGTTGTTGGATAGATGATTGATATTAATATTATTGTTGTTGTTGGCCGTTAGATCGTTATTATTATTGGGACTCGACGAGTTATCTATTAGGGTTGCCTCCGAAATCGAAAACAAGTGCCTCTCGCTTTTGATGGCCTCAATGGCCTCCATAAGTCCGAGCTCGCGGCCTTGCAACATGAGCAGTTCCTCCTTTAGTTGCTCATTGTTGGCCCTCTTCTTCCTAATCTCATCGCTCTTAAACATTTGTTGGACTCTATACTCTCGGCATCGCATATAGAGAGCATCTAGAAATACCATGGGAACTGGTGGCTTATTGTTCGTCCCAACCTGACGCGCATTTGTATCACCTGTCCTTTGAGCCTGTTGATTGCCGCTTGCGTTGCCATTGTTGTTGCTGTTGTTGCTCGCTACTTTCTTTGCATTTGAACTCTTCTGATTAGTTGCAACAATATTATTCTTTCCAACAATATCCGTATTTTGGTTCTTATTATTCTGCTGGCTCGAGTTTGTTTTGTTATTTACCGCTTGATCGTTAGCCTTCGCTTTGGCCTGGTTGCGCCCATTGGGTTTCTTTGAGGCCGCAGTGTTGGCGCCTGCGTTACCATTGCCTCTCGAGTTTCTCGACTCCAATTGTCGCCTTTGCAAGGGTTCCAAAGCTGCTTTTTTAGCCTGGATTGCCTCATGTGAGAATCTTGGATTGGCTGTTTTCCTTCTCCGGCGTTCATTTGATTTGGAAGTTAATTTTGTAAACTCCTCTTTGGTAACTAAACCTAGAGCTTGCAAGAAAGTCTCCTTTGGAATCGTGTTGTTTCCACGTCCACTTAATATCTCCGATGAAAACTGTTTCTGGTTCAAAGCTAACCTCTTAATCTTATCCCTCAACTTCTTCAACTCCCCCGAGTGCATATTCCTAACTTGCTCATTATTAACATTCACGTAATGTTGCATGGTATCCAGCAACTTCCTTTGCGTCAGCTCTAGGAGACACCTCTGGCCGGGCGTCATTTGCACGCTGCTTGTCGTCATTTTGGTTCTTGAATGGTTGTGAAACTTGCAAATTCCGAGTTTAAAATCCTTCTACCTGTCGAATAATTATTTTGTCCACTTTTTCAATAACTTTCTAGATCTGAAAGCCTTCTAATTGGGCGAGAATATGATTTCATCAAGATGTTTCAATTGCTCTATGCCTTTTGAGACTTTTGCCGTTTGTCTGTTGTGTGAGTGAGTGCCGCTGCTTCTTGCGCTCTGTGCGCAAGTATTTGGTGCTGCTGCTGATGCCCGTGCGTGTGTATGTTTTCTGGTGCCTGCCTGTCTGTCTGCGCGTTTGTCAAGTCTATTACACACTAGTCAATAGGTATTATGGTGCCCGTGTGTGTGTTTGTTTGCACTCGGTTATTGCAGCAATAAGAGTATAAGATTTCACAAATGAAAATTTGTATTCACTTTCGGAACTGTATTATATTTAGTGATAAAAATGTCGAGCACATTAGGCATTACGCTACCACCAGTCAGAGGCTGAAGTTTAGTTTTGTTGTTCTTTCAATCGCTGGAAGGAAAAAATAAACAGACTCTCAAATTTGCGTTCGCTTACAATCAATCTTATTATAATAAAAGCTGAAAGCAATTATTTCAGTCTATAGATTCTAACACATTTAAATCAGAACAAACTACTGTCGTCTTTATTCTACCGATAGGAAAAACATAGAAACGAAAGAAACGCCAACATGGGCGCCCTACTAAGTCTTTGCACCGTGGGCCAGGTAGGTATCCGATAGCAAGATGGATTACAATTCTATCATAAGTGTGCCAGTCCAAGAACTAACCTTCCATTTCACTCATCCATCTAACCACTAAATGATAGTTGGCTTGTTGCTGCTCTAGTGCAGCCTGCAGCTTGGCATGTTCGGGTTGCTCCTCGTGCCGAAACTCGACGGCAACACGTATTATGTATGCCATCATGCTATTAGTGACCACCATTGTATCTTGGATCATGTTATCCGATTCGGTGCAAACTAAACTACAGAATGCACCCTTTTGCAGTTCCCTGGATATTTGTAAGAACGCGGTAGGGTATTTAGCAGTCTACAGAATATTGTTTGCCATGACCATGTTCTTTATTATGATGGCAATGGTCATGGTTGGTGTCAGGAGCTCGCGCGACGGTCGAGCGGTCATTCAAAATGGCTTCTGGGGTCCAAAGTATCTAATACTCATTGCTGCCATTGTGGGCGCCTTCTTTATTCCTGAGACCAGTAGCTTTAGTAGCACCTGGATGGTGATTGGAATGATGGGTGGCGCATTGTTCATCATCATACAGCTGATCCTAATCGTGGACTTTGCCCATAGTTGGGCCGAGAATTGGGTAGAGAAGGCCGAAGAGAGTGAGTCCAAGTGGTACTATTTCGGACTGATCTTCTTCACTCTGCTCAACTATACCATCTCGTTCGTGGCCGTGGTGTTACTATTCGTCTACTACACTGCTGGAGATTGTGGATGGCAAAAGTTCTTCATCTCACTAAACATAATATTGTGCGTTCTCCTGTCAGTATTATCAATCTTGCCTAGAATTCAAGAGTCACAACCACGCTCGGGTCTATTACAATCCTCAATCCTCACCTTGTACGTTTTCTACTTGACTTGGTCCGCTCTGAGCAACTCCAGTGGGACCCAATGCAAACCCTCCTGGCTACAAGTGGGCCCCAATCCAGATCAGCCTAAGACACCTAGTGACTCGCCACAGGCTTTCGTCGGTTTGATGCTCTGGTTTGGCTGCGTAATCTACTCAAGCATCAGAACCTCAACTAACAGCCAGGTGAGCAAGCTCTCGATGAGCGATCAAATTTTAGCCTCGGACACGGGAGACGCCGGAAAAGAGGACCTAGAGTCGGGCGGCCGTCAAAGCCAAGGAACTTACGACAACGAAGAGGAGGGAGTGGCCTACAGCTGGAGTTTTTTCCACTTGATGTTTGCATTTGCCTCACTTTACGTCATGATGACACTGACCAGTTGGAACAAACCCAATGCTGCCGTCAACGAAACATTTGATAACGCTGCCTCGATGTGGATCAAAATCATATCTAGTTGGATGTGTTCAGGCATTTATATTTGGACTCTGGTTGCACCCATCCTCTTACCAGACAGAGACTTTTCCTGATTCTTCTAATCTGAAGGTAAGATTCACAAACTCATAAGACATCAGACTCAAAATCCAATAGTCAGAGGGGCACCCAGACATGAACTCATATGGGGTACCATCAAATAATCCATCGTTTAACTCAAAGTATTCAAAAGTGAAACAACAACAACAAGCAAACACTTCAATTATAATCACAATGAACTGATATCGAAATCCAAATAAACAATCAATGGACACTGATAAATGGTATCTGTTTCGCTGGTTCGAGGTGGAGTTTCTATTCATCATTTGTGATTCATCGACGAGTAGCATGAGAGTAACAACAAACAGGTGGCCGAGGTTTAGCTGACTTAAGCTGTCCGATTAGATTGTTAGTTGAAATTGAACCTTGTCTGAGGGTGCATCTTGTTGTCCATATTTCCGGCTGCCGCGTGCTTTTGATGCAGCATGGCCGTTAGTGCAGGCCGAGAATGACCAGCCGCCTGTTGAGGAGCAAACATTTGTTGTTGGGACCCCATCTGATGTTGGGGCATTTGTTGGAAGCCAATCTGGGATTGCTGGTGCTGCTGATGGGTATTCGTCCGGATCTGTTGCTGCTGTTGGGGCGCCATATGCTGTTGGGGGTGCTGAGAGTGTGGATGCTGTTGTTGTTGAGCTTGCTGTTGCTGGTATTGCATATGGTGATGTTGTGGTGTGGCAACAACCTGTTGCTGCATCTGTTGTGGCTGGCCTTGCATTTGATTTTGATTGGCTTGCGGGTGATGCTGCTGGTGCGACATATTCATTTGCATCTGGTGAGATTGTTGCGAGGCTTGTGGCGGCTGTCCTTGATTGGGTCCTTGAATAAACATATTATTGCCCTGACTTGACGGCGGCTCGTAGTATGAGTTAATCGGCTGCGTGTTTACAAACTGGCTACTCTGTTGCTGCTGCTGCTGCTGTTGTTGTTGTGGTGGTGGTGCCACTTGTTGGGTCTGCGATGGTTGATAGGGGAAATCGTAGACGCTAGCTTGTTGTTGCATTTGCTGCTGAGAGGATGCAACTTGCTGCTGACCCATCGGGCCTCGGCGGTTGATTATACTCTGACCAGGTGGCGGCGTTGCATGATGTTGTTGCAGTTGTGCTGGCATCGCTTGCATTTGATTGGTTTGGGTAGCTGTCATCATCTTCGGCTGGCCAACAACCATAGGGGCATGGTTCATGGTGTCCATAACGCCGCCCGGATAACCTTGCATTCCACCAGCTTGCATCATACCCACCGATTGCGGTGCATTCTTACCGATAGCCAAGTTAGCATTGGCGTCTACAACCATCGCATTGGCTGTTGTATCCTTCTTAGCCCGCGGCTTCTTTGGTTGCCTGGGTTTCGTCTGTTTTGGTGCCTTGGGTTGAGCCGGCGACCTTCCGGTGCTGGCGTTGACAACCATCGGCGACATTGCCCTGTTGCCCATGTTGATTTGCATCGGTGGCGGTGGAGTTGGTGCAATCTTAACCTGACCAGGTGTTCGTGGCGGCATCAGCTCGCCAGGTGTGTGCGGTCCAACCAATGGCGACATGACCATTGATTGCACGCTACCAGGACCACCCGAGGAGTTCATCAATATACTAGTAGAGTCTGCCGATATTGAACTGTTCAGTTGGTTCTGCAAGGCGCTCAGAGCAGAAACTTGAGGTGTGGTAGCCCGATGTGTCTCCATGGGATGATGCTGGACAGGCGCTAGAATACTGGACGCCTGAGGTGCACTTAGTATTGGCCTTGAGTCAACCACTTGTGGCGCCGGTGGCGGCTTGGCACGGTTGTTGAGAGCTGCCTGCTCAGCTTGCAGTGCAGTCTTGATGTCATTTATCATTGTTTCGATTGGAGTCGAGTCAAATAGCAGACCCACCGGAAGCTCGCAATAGTCCTCAAGTAGATCGTCGCGGCCGATGTAAAGTTGCTCATCCTCATCAGCATAGGCCATCTCTTCGTCGCGATCCTTGCCTGTCATGTCAACATCCTTCTTGATCATGGATGAACTCTCATCGCTAGCCTCAATCAAACTCTTTAGAAGTGGGTTACTCTGAGAAGGTTTCTTCTCTGAGCTGCTCCGCTTTGCACTTGATGGTCCATCATCGGTACTAGGCCCTTGGCAGAAGTATGAGGTTGGGTGGCGAATGGTATGCGTGTGCCAAGACATCAGACGGTTGTTTTCGTCGGCCCTTAGCGGTTTATGTTCAAGTCTTAAGGCACCAAACCATGGCCATAGTAGAGGGTGTGGATTCTTGTGACCCTCGATGAGATCCCATGGATTGACTTCCTGTATCTCAGCCACCTTCAACCCCTTTTTGGAATCAATCGAGTAGAAATTTTCAACCTTCTCACCTTTGGTGTCGACAAGACTTCCCATCGGTTCACAGGTTATTACTTCAGTTTGCCTCCTAGCGATGGGCATCAATGGGTTGATCAGTTTCATCTGAATAAAGCTTGTTTTCTCCTCCAAGGCAGTCAACTCTTTGCGAAACTTTCTCATCAAAGATAGGTATTGTTTCTTGTGCTCCTCTCTATCACTTGGATCCGACGCATAGGCAGAGTGAATCAACATGGCCAACATGTCTAACACGGAAACATAAAGCTTGTAATCAACTTGAGGGTCTACCAGATTGTTGATGATAAGTAGCAGCAGCAGAATAGCCCAATCATGTGTCAGGTTGTTGGCTCGCTGAATTGTATCAAACATTTGGCCTATCAGACACAAGCGGAGCTCCAGACCATCTTGAATAGATTGCTTGTAGCCTATGTCGTCAACTTTCTCATGTATAGCTTGGTAAAGTTGGCTGTTCAAAGATGTCAAGAGAGTCTCGCGCTCCTTATCCTGGTTCTTTAGGCAGGAGAGTAGCAGCGATAAATAAGGTTGGAAGCCTAAGAGTGAAGTAGAGGCCAAATTGGATGGATTGGTAGAGGCACTACCTCTTTGCAAAAGGGTTCGTTCCTTAAATTTGGTTGAAGCAGCCGCCGTAGACAGGTAAGTCTGATTGAGGGATGGTAATGAGTTTGCTCTGACTGATGCAGATTCCATCAAAGCTGCCGAGGCCTTGATGATTTTGCTTTGAATTATACCTGGTTGTTTGTCGAGCTTATTCAGTAGTGGTTCAACGAGCCAAACCTTGTTGATGTTGGTTACAGAAGCTCCCGAGCTGTTTGATTTATTGTTCTTCTTGTCCTCCCCGTCACCAGATTGATCATTGCTGTTTGTTTGATCCTTGTCGTCAGATTCGTCCTCTTGGCTAGCCTTTTGGAAGAAGTCAACCACCGCTCTAGATAGATTATCTAACCAATCGTTGACATTTGACTGGGATTTGCAGTACGCATACATGAATTGTAGCCTAACAAGCGATAGTCTCATCGTCCAAACATCGAGGTTTTCGAACATCTTGACGATACTCGCAACTTGATCGCTACCCTGGTCATCTAAACCGACATCCGCTTGCCGCTCAGGGGATTTGTTGTAGCAAATCATGTAAAGGATACCCTGAGACTGTTTGACATCCAATCTGGGATCAAGCAGAAGATTTCTTGCTGCTAGCAGGTCAGAATCCATTAGACACTTGTCATGCAGCCATCGCTGTGAGCATAGCAAGCGTAAGACTGCATCGGCAAATTGATGCAAACTTGCCGTTTGTAGATTGATGTGCCTTGAATTGAAGTTCGAACTTGATAATACACCGTCCGCTAAGCTACCTCGACCTTGTACACCCACCATGTCCAGGCTCACGTCGTCAAAATGACTTTCGACATTCATTGCACCTGCTAAGTCAGGATCGCGACTAGGTATGGTGTAGCTGGCCAAGAATCTAATGGCCTTGAAGAGGCATAAGTGGAACTCAGTTTGGATTTTGAGACAAGCGGATCTTAAGAGATTGTGGTCGCATAGGTGCTTGAGGTAGAGTGGCGCTTTGAGTCCAGCTTCGGCGTCGTTATTGATGGGCTGAAAGAGACTTGAGGATCCAAGCAAACTGTTAGGAAAGTTCGGAGTTCCACTATCAAAGTTTTGGCCGAGCGGGTTGTTGTTGCTTGTTGTGTTATAAGAAGGAAATTGGCCACACTTTGGCTGGTTTGATTGGTACTCAGTGTTTCGATACCAAGTCAAAATTAGGTGGCATGTCAGCCGAATTCCTGCCTCAGGCTGCTGGTGCTCGATGCCTAGAATGATATTAAGGGCATTTTTGATGAACCCGCTTAACTCTAAGCAGCGCCTTGCGACTAAGATTGCCGTAAATATGGCAAGATTGTCCATAACTGCCGGCGATGTGATATCGATCTTCTCAAAAATGAATCTATTAAAACCTCCTTGATTATAGCTATAGTTATCTCGTTGTGCTGGTGAGCAGAGATCTTGTAAAACTTGTACCCAATCAGGAACAAGAGCTGGACAGACTGTGGTGACATCAGCACACAGTACCGCTAGATCATTGACGAAATCTGGAGATGTTGAAGTGGCACCGTGATATATGGCATCACAAACAAAATTGTATCGCTTACTCGATATGTCGTGAATTAATCGGCAGTCATTTTCATAAAGCTTATCCCTGATTATTGCAATGTCACTTGTGGTTAGCGGTGCACCCATTGGTCGTGGCAAACCCCCAGGTGGGTCGGCGTTTAGAATGCTTGAGAAGATTTGTATGTACTCGTGACGCATGGTGTCCGATCTTGATTGGACTTGCGGTGGTTGTCCGTACTTGGTTGCATATGCACTGTCAATAGTATGACCAGCTTGAGAAAATAAATCATGTAAATAAACAAATATTACCCGTTGGGCGGAAGTTCTACAATCGTTTGGTCCTGGAATATCACTAACTAGCTTATGTAACGACTTGAAGATCGAGCTCAAATCTGTATCTGGTAGCAATAAAACACAGCTATGGTATCGGTATAATAGACCAATTATACAAAGAGCTATTGATTGAGTGTACTCATCGGCAAGCCCTTCGAACTTGTCCTTTGTCTTAGTTTTCACCTCGGTCAACTTTTCCAACAATGGAACTATCAACTCGAGTAGTCCGCTGACATTTGAAGCCATCATAAATAGACTAAATGCAAATGATACGGATTCAAGAGTTGGTAACAGGCAGGGGACCTTCTTTGAACCTAAGTAAGAATCATTCTCATCTTTGCCTGACTTAGCTAGCTCTACCGTGAATATCTCCAAAATTAGGTCGGATAGGTCGTTTGTGATTTCATGTTGGTCATAATGATTGAGTTTCTCGAACTTGCTCAACAAAGCCTCTGTATTGTATCCTTCTTTTTGGGCAAACTTTGTCAGCTTACCGCCATCATTGAAGTCTCGTGCTGCTTTACGTATTATTTTAGTTATTTCTTTCGACAGCCTTCTCATTGGGTGCCTAGCTTCATCACGTTCTTTTCCAAATCCATACAATAAGATCATTCGCTGATTGATATCCCTTGAATAATAATCATCATCCATGACAGGAAAATGTCTCACGAAAGCACCATGACGAAGTTCATTTGAAGAGCTAGAGCTACTGGATACTTTCTGGTCTTGGTTGTGTAAAGCTGTTGAGCCCAAATTAATTGGCTTAGATTCGACGGAAGGAGGGAAACCGCTAGCTGAGATGACATTCGAGGAACCTGGCGTGGCGTTGCTATCAAGGGTGGTTGATCTCTCATCGAAAAGAGAAAGTTTGTTTAGCTTATTGTCTTCCCGAGGACTACTTCCAGCTACGTAATCTGGTGACTTGAAATCATTGTCCTCTTCGTCGTTGACTCTTGCTGCAATCATACTAATGTCAACATCGACGTCGTCACTATGATGATCTAGACCCTTGAATAGACTAGACTGAGGTGCGTTTTGTTGCGACGAGTCTGGACTAAATCCCATGCTACCCGATAAACCGTCGAGGTGATTAGATTGTTTGTTTGTGCTTGATACACTAAGAGGGAAAATGTTTGGCAGTATAGAATCAGACTCCTTGCCTACAGATCTTGGTGGTTTCACTGAGCCAGGCGGGTTAAGGTTGCTACCTGGAGCTGGTGAATCGATGCTAGCTCCGTCCATGGATCCACTTGAGCCACGAGAAAGGTCATTGAACATGCCTCGTGATATCAAAGTGCACATGTAGTTGTAGTGCGAAAATACATCGCATCGAATCAACTCGCTAAATAAAAGAACGAGATTATTGAAAGCTTTCTTGTTCTCGAGGTTATCACTCGTAGTTTCATCGATAATTGGAGCATTCTCATCTAGAAATTGCACTAGTAGATCCTGAAATGTATGCTGAACTATTTCCTCCTGTTCGAACTCGCTCTCAGCTTGCTCTTCCTTGGGATTTGTTTGGTCTTCGGCTGCCGAGACAGCTGGCTTGGTGGGATCCTCAATCTTTTTGGTTTTGACACTTAAATTACTTGCCGTCCTAGAGGCTTCAAATGCGGCTGCCTGAAGTTTACTTTGACGCTTCTCTAATAGTCTTGCTACAATCAACGCCCTATGCTCACCTGTTCTCTGAGTTGTGGTGGCCCATTCACATAATGACTTGACTACATGCTCCTCATAGAGATTCTTGATAACATTTACTTCCTGTAAGTGTGACGTTGACGATTCAAGTGGTGGGTTAGATGTTGTTTGTGATGATGATGTAGAAGAATGTAAAACTTGGTGCTGGAGCTTCACCTTCTTTCCATGCTCGTTCAACATAGACTGAGTATAAATTCCTGCTCCTGATAATGATGAGACAGACGAAGTTGAAGTCACTGTAGCCAGTGAAGTGGTTGCATCGAGATTGCTTGAGATACTGCTGTTGCGACTGATGAGTGATTGTTCAGTTAGAGTTGCATTTGATGATTGGTTTAGTTGAGCATTAGTAGGTAGTTTGCTACTACCGCTAGTTGAGTTGTTTATATCAATCGATGGAAATATCCTGGAGTATAATACATCAATCGAGTTTGCTGAGTCGATTTTATCGAAATTATGCTTGTCCAAAGCGTCCATAACAGTCAACAGGCGATTGACCAAGCTGGCTCGTGAGCCGCCAGCCTTGTTAGGACCCTCGCAAGACCATTTCGAGTCGGCCATCGCAGACCGTTGTAATATTTCTCTTTCGGCATCATAGATAGCTTTGCGTAATTCGAAATTGAGATCTGATTCTAGCATAGGTAAACTCGATGGAAGGCAGGGTATGTGGTCCAGAGGGGAACCTTGGAACAAATTGCTATCTTTCTTGTTGCTATCTAGTTTTTGGGTGGAGCTAGTTTGCGTGGATTCAACTATATGATGCCTGACCATGGCCGTTGGACACTCGATACATATCACTTGAATGATTGAAGACAATATATGGATGGCATTCCTGATGAGACGACTATCATTGTTGCTCTCTGACAATTGTTGCTGCTGTTCGGCCGTGGGATTGTTATTATTGGTTGTTGCTGTCGTTCCCTCAAGAAACTTGTTTTGGCTTTCAATTATTTGTGCTTTAACAATATCCAGTATGCTATTTGATGTTAGATGTGTGTTGTTTGCGGTTGGGCTCGAGTTTCTGGTCAGAGAGTATGATTGAGTATCGGGTATTCTACTATCGAGTCTGTTATGCTTTGGATCTTTCATCGGTCCAAAACCATAACAATTCAGGGGGCTTTGCGTGTTCGTGGCATCTAATCGATGGACGGGAGTTCCAGTTCGCCTAGCCAGAATTGCCGGCCGCAAGCTCTTCGATGTCATGGGGTCGAGGGGTAGGATTGCGCCAAGTCTCTTTGCGCAAACATGAGCCAGACGGCGGGATAAAACAGCTGAGCTCGAGAAATCAATCACATATTCCAAGATCAAAGGACAGATTAGCCTCACGAAAGCAGCCATCGTCATGCCTTTCTTGTCAATCATCAATTCTAGTAGGAAGCATAGGAAATCATGCTGATCTAGTAGACCCTCGTCGAATAAATATCGGGCCAACTGAGTCAGATATTGCCACTGGTTGTAGGTATATTGTGGCGTAGGTTGTTGCGATTGGGGTGGTTGCTGTTGCGAGGCTAATATTTGAGAAGATTGGTAGGGTGATGAGGCCATATAGGGTATTGAAGTTGCTGATGTTGAAGTTGTGAGTTGATTATGTGATTGTTGCTGCGATAGCTGTTGCTGTGGATTGTTGCTTTTGGATTGTGGCTTGGCTTGTTCATAATAATAATTCAACATTCTCTCTGAAATATCTCTTAAATACTTAATCAAGGCAGAGGTTAGCTCCTGGTATTGATCTGTGGCTTGTTTTTTCTTCGGCTTTGAGCTGGACTCGGATAATGCATGAGCATGGACGTGGGACATCTTTATAAACCAAACGGCCTTTGCGAGGGGTACGTGGCTCTCGAATAGCTGGGTGAACATGCCCTCTTTGTTGTTGAATATTGGTATCCTCTTGCCCAGCTGACCCAGCGACTTGGTTCCATTTGCGAGATCCCTGAACCAATTGTCAACTGCATGCTTGGTCTTTGCATGAACATACCAAATTTCTTTGGTGTTGACGAGTTGTTTCTTCTTTTGGGTCTCTTTTAGGGTATCTATTCGATGCTTTTCACTAAGGAGGGCACTAAAAAACACCCCGAAAGCGTCGATGTTTGCATTCTTTTCCGAGCCAAACTCTTCGAAGTTGCTGGCGGCCGAGACTAGAGGCGCACTTGTGTATCCTTGCTTCACATTTACCGAGGTAAGTTCGTCCTCCTTTTGCTTGGGGTCCTGAGGATAGATATCTGGCGGCCCCAGTTTGGGCATCGCCCTTTTGAGTGGCCTTCTTATCTCCATCTTGTGGATGTTTTTGTGACTTTAGAAGCGGGCCAACCGGGTGTTGGTGGTAGTGGTTGCGGGCCACCAAATGGCCAACTCCACTCCACTTGGAAGCCGGTCCAGCTGCTCACCCTGAAGCTGCTCACCCTCTCGGCTGCCTCCTTGTCGGAGCCGATTCTCGTAGGGTCGTGGTGGGCTAGAGTTGGGTTGCAAGATTGAGGTGGGAATGTTGCTCTCGAGTTGAGGAGAAGAATTAATATACTCGCTTTTTGCTTGCTAAACTTTGCTAACTCCACGAGGTTCAGACGACAGCCACTTGTCTTATAATATCAAGAGCTAATAATATGCGCCTCTGGTAATAGTTTCCTCTACCCTCGTGGTCGTTGCCTTCTTGTTGTTGTGTGCCGAGTGCGACGTGATTCTCGCCACCCGACACCCCGATTTGTAACGATGATAATAGTAATAAATTTCTCTCCAAGTCTCCTGTCCAGTGCAATGCCGGCCGAGCGAGTTCTAGTTGCTCCTCAAGGCGACGAGTTTATATGTGTTCGACTGAACGATTTGAACGGCACCTATGTGATTGTGGTGGCCAACTGGGAGACAGACCTAATTGAGTCAATAATAGCTGTTGATGTCTCTCACCTGTGTCAAAAAAGCCAGAGGGAGCTGATTGGCAAAAGGCATAGGCTCTAGCTGTGAGTGGTTGTGGTGCTAAAAACACTGCAGCGCACTCGCTTGCCGCTTCTGCTGCTGCTGCTGCTGCTGCTGCTGCCGCCGCCGCTACTGCTATTGGGTTAGTGGCCGCCAGCGGCAGCAGCGGAATCAGCAGCGACGACAACGAGACGAGAAAACGACGACGACGGCCAAGGCAAAGGCAGCCTCAGTGGCAGCAGCGGCAACAGCAACACAACACAACACGAACGGCAGCCCACAACACAACAAGCACACAAACGTAGCCAGCAGCAGCTGCAGTCTGCAGATGAAGCAGCGGCGGCAGCAGCAAAGGCGATCCAATCGGATTCGGATTGGATGCAAACGTTTGCCTGCCTGGCGGCCAATAGGCTGGCCGCTAGAGAGTTTGTCTGCACTCTTTGCAGGTTTGCAGGCAAACTTAACACACAAACTCGCAAGCAAGTTTCTCTGTGTATGCGTTAGTGTAGCAAAGCAGTCAGTCGGTCGCTCGATCGGCCGATTCAACGCAGAAAAGAGAATGCGAGAAACAGAAAGACAGTGAGACGCGCGCAAGGAATGGATATTTTCTCTTGCGCTTTGGCACACACAGAAAAATGTATTTGTTTCTCACTGACTTTCCACAAATTAATGCGCTCGTTCAGTTGCTGGATTCATTGAGGCTCGCGCGCTAAATGAAAAACGTCCATACACATGTTCTAGTTGGAGAGTATTAGCGTTTTTCCTCCAAGTCTGACTGTGTGGAGAGCGAGAAATGTTTACGCTTCCATTGGCCAACAACTTGAGACTCGTTAGTTGCTACGGTTTCTCATCTGTGGACCTCACATGGGCAACATAGTAGCAACACTGCGCGTCAGGTGGCGCTAAAGTTTCCATCAAATATGACTAGTTTAATTTTCATGATTCAAGTGGTGGCCTACAATGAAGCGAACATTCAGGTAAAGATGCGCAATTTCAAATAAATTCGAAACAAACTTCTCACGGCCACCAAAGTCCAGAAAAATAAACTCTACTTGAACTCAATCTCTAGGCGACGGCGGCAACTTTTCAAAGGAAGATCATGAAACAGGTAGTTGGTTGGAGTGGTCGCTACCTGACTTTCATCGAATTTTCCGACGGGATTGCATATTTTGTGCTCGCATATTTTGTTCGGTGGCCAATTTGACCAAGAAGTGGAAACAATTGCCGCAGACATACAATGGCCGCGGTCGAGAGTCGTGACCAACAAGTGGCATGAGTCAGTCGATGGATCCATAGCTCTTGGAGTTGGATTTGTGTGACTCATATCGCGTGGTAGCGGCCACTTGTTGTCGAAACGACAGTTGTTATCTCAATCAGTTCTCCCTCTCCATCTCTCGTCCCTATCTCACCTGCGACTTGCGATGGCCGGAAGTCGCTTGAGCCTTGACAGTAGCGAGAAGTGGCTGGCGAAAGTTGGCTCTCTGGTGAGTGATGATTTATGAAGCCCAAATTCTATTCGTTTAGATTGTGTCTTCGTGGTCTCGTGGTGGTGAGCATTCATTCACAGACTAACTCACTCCACAAACGACAATAAATCAGATCGCGCGGCTGATAGTGATAATTAGCTGATTATCGCCAATAGCAAGCGAGCAAATACGAGAAAAACGTTGACGCTGGCGACAGCGAATACGACGACGGCGACGACGACGACATGCAAATCAATGGACACAACAAGTCGGCGCTAGATTCGCTTGGCTTCCGTGTTTGGAGTTTCAATTCGAGCTTCTGCTTCGAATCTCTCGCTCTCTGTCCAATAGTTCGATTGAGTTTTCGCTTTTCGATAAAGCGCAGAGTTTTCTATTCGACTGTCGGATTGAAAGTTGCGCTTCCACTGGCTCAAGTGGACACCGAGGGCCAAGCAATGAAAACCGCAAATGAGCTGCAAAACACACAGAGGAATGGTCACGGTGGCGACTCGCGAGCCAGAAGCGCGCTTGCGATTCCTGGTTCCTGTCGTCTGCTTTTGACGATCGAATGACAAACGTTTGTTGTTGAAATTCCCTCCCGTTTGCTACTGCTACTACCGGTCAGTTCCGCTCAAAGGGTTCGGCTATCTGTGTTGCCGGCGGCGGCGGTAGCGGCGACGGCTGCCACTGTTGGCTTGTTTCAAGTTTATCCAAATTTGAAGTTTTAGTTGGAGTGAGCGAGCGGCCACCTGAGCGCAAATTGGATTGACCACGGCCACTAATCACCGTGTTGTGTTTTCAATGTGCCACTAGCAAGAGTCGAGTCTAATGTGTGTAAAACCGCAAACTACACACGAGCCAAAGTTTGACTGCCGATTCAGAGTCAAAGTTTAAGCTTGAAAGTTTGCCCAAATGAGCCGGTAAATTTCTCCCATTTCCTCGCGCTTAGATTTGCCGATGCGCTCAGGTTGACTTTTGCCTCAGCTCCCGACGTCACTAATTTTTATGATTAATGATGCGCGAGTTCCTCTCCAACATTCAGTCTGCATCATGATCACCTTTGGCTCGTTTAGTATCGGGTCGCCGCCAGGTATTTAGGTAGGAAAAAGTGGCGAGATAATAAGGATGTCACCAAGGACAATTAATTCGCGCGCCACCGACAGGCTGTCTGTCTGTTCAACTATTTTGAGTTTTAAACATTGGGACTCGCCCACTTTTTTCCTCTGCGGTGCCAGTCATTTTATATTTCAGACTCAGTTGATATACTTAAACACATCAACAAACTCACCGCGATCCTCCACTTTTTCCTCGACTAAACCTTCCACTGACCGAAAAGAACCAGAGGGGACATGAAGACTCGACATAATGAATGGCCATCTCGACTCGTCAGGCCGCCAGCTACTTCCGGCCCTCGACGTCTTGTGGTCGTTCGGCGGACAAGAGGGAGCACGTGCGCCGCGTCATCAACCACTCAATTAGAAGCATTCGTTCGTTCTATTAGCTGGAATCCCAAATAGCAGGCCACTTGAGACTCTCGTTTTATACAAAACGAAGCGCGATTACGATGCACTCGACCAAGAAGCGGAGCGAAATGAATCCCATGTTTAGTTGGTGTTGTTGGTGCTCTAGCGGCGAACTGGTTGCATTAGACGACTGGTGGTACTTGATGGCTCGTTGGAAACTGGAGCCACGTCACACGCGCAATCACTTAGCGGTCCCATTGAGAGAATCGGCCACCGAGATGGCCACTCGACGGGAGATATCAATTTGCATGCTCCACTCAAACCAGTTGTCGTGGACGTTTGCTCGAGTTTTGCCGAGTTCGAATGGTAAATATCGTTACAGTTGCACTTTCGCGCTCGTTTGCAGTCGATTTGCATCGCGAGTTCATCTGAACGAAACGAGCTCAGGAGTGAAAGTAATCGTCATGAATAAGTGGTTCACGCTACGTTTGTCACACGTGACGACTAAAACTTAAATTCTCATTGTCGATTGGTTACAATGTTTAAATGCGAGGCCAAACTAACGCAGAGTCGATGAGTGACAGCGAAGCAGCAAAGCTAAACTCCCTACTAAACGCGCCGATTGGTCCATCTAACTTCGCAACTCGCGGCTTTAGTTCAAGGTCTCAGCGCGTCGGTTAGATTTGCGCTCAGTCTACCTGCGCGAAACTGGTCCATTTGGTTAGACACGCAATTAGCCGATTGGTTGCCGGTCATTTCTTGGAAAAGTTTGAATAAACTTACTTTTGTTCCAATGGAACAACTCAACTCAAAACGAAGGTTAAGTTTCGCTCGACTCAAGAAACTCCCGCGCGTCGGAGATAGAGGAAGCGGCGAAAAACAAACACTTGCCCTGAGATTTAGATTTAGATTATCTCTAGTTACCAATCGACTGTATGTTGCGTAATTGCGATCTCCTTTCATTCTATGGACTCGCTCGCCAGGTGGCGCAAATTTGATTGACCATCGAGTCCATTGGCGTGGTGGCCAATGCTTTGCTCGTCGCTTATTGTTCGATCGGTTGTGGGCTCTCCGCGGTTCGCCAATTTGCCAGTGTGTCGATCGTGGTGCAGGCATTAGAATAGTTGAATTGCCAATGGAAATGCTACTGTTCCTCTGCTGGTAGTTGGCCTCAATGAGCGCCTATAAGTTGGCGAGCAGCTAGTCGCTTGATTGATTATAATTATCAGCGTTGGCCCTGATTGTGTCCGTTTTCCTTGCCAGTCTATTGGACGAAGTGGCCACCAAAACTAGACCACTAAAACTTGAGCGCAAATGGCAGTCCAAATGGCAGTCAGATGAACGCGATATAATAATGTGAGCGCAATTTGAGTCGCTCAGCCTATAGACTCTGGTCGTTAGTGGGCAGTAAATAAATAGATAGGCACTATCTATTTTACTCGCTCACCGTAGGTCGGTATCAGTTTCAGCTATAGTTGGCAGCTGGCGCGCAAAGTAATTGCCGCTGCCGGTAGTCCCAGAGGAAGTTGCCACTTTAGTTGCCACTTCTCCTGCAACCGCAAGCAGCTAACACGACGGATGAGCAACATTGAAACTAAACTCACGAGTCACTTCCCCCGGTCACTTCCTCCGCTGCTACCTGTTGTTTGCTGTCCACTTGTTTCATGTGCCTCACCTGCGCCTCACTCACTTAAACTTGTTTGCTTTCCCATGGTCATCGTCGTGCTCGTCGTCGTCGTCGTGGTTTGGTTCACTGGTCGCCGCCAGCAAGTGGCCACCAGCCGCCAGAACCGAAAGCCGCCAAATCAAATTAGCTCTAGCAAGTGGTCATCAGCCCAGGAGCAGCCAGCGCCTATATGATCTTTTGAAATTAGTAACTGAAATGAGAAAACTGCTCGCTCGCTCTCCATCTCTCATGCGTTCAAATTTTGAGACCATAAGTTTAAAGTGCAGAGCCGCCGACTTGAGACTCGACCGGCCGAAAGGATGGAAACCGAGAAGCAGGAAGAGACTTGGACTTGGACTTGCAGCAAAAGTGGCCTCAGGGAGCCGACAAATTTTGATAGACGAGACGAAACAAGAAGGCAGCTAGTGGCAACTAAGCTGCGTGTTCCAATTCAATTCTATTCTATTCGATATTATTGTTCGAGGTGAGCCGTTCAATTTTTATTTTGACGCCAACTATGAGCCAAAGTTAAAGTTGAAGTTGAAGATAAAGATAAAGATAAAGTTGGATTCGGGAGCTGAAGCTGGAGTTACCAGCCGCCGCCATAAACACACCAGTTAATGTTAAACCCAACTGATTGTTGCGTGATGTTACAATTTGCAACTCTCCTTCTGGCTCAGGTAATATCAGCGTAACACAACAGCAGTAGCAGCAGCACAACCACAACCAACAACAACAACAACGATAGCAACAAAAACTAACGACAATGAGAACGACCAACAGCCGCAGCGACAAGACAAGACAAACGATTTGAGATAATAAGTCAATCATTATCGTTTACCTTGCTGGCGGCAAACTCTAAACTTTTTGGCCAGCTAGTCGGGCGAACTGGCGGCGAGAAGTTTTGCCACATGGTTTAGCTTATAACATATGACTTGGATTCAAATTAGTCGAGTCAATCTCTTGGTCTCGCAATTTTACCTCGCTACCCTCAAAGTTAGAGTTGGCGCCAACTTGAGTAGAAGTCTCAAAAGTTGGCGGCTGCAAGCTTCTCTCACTCGCGGCCAATTGTCGACTTACGTGCCAAATCAATCCAAATTTTCGCCCCTCTCCTACTCGCTCTAACTTTTCGGTTCAGTTTGGTACAAATTTGCTGCCAGTGGCCATGATGTTGCATAAACAAGCAAACTGGCTACTCCACTCCTTCAAGCGTCTCTCGTGCTTCACTTCTAATCCATCTCCCAACCGCTGGCTGCTTAGCTTGCCAACTAAATCTTCAGTCGATTGCCTTTAATTGATTGGCGCACCATGAACTTTGTGGACGCCAGTCCTCAGTTGGTCGACCAATAGGATTTTGAGCCCGAGACCTAAGGAAGCCCTCGAGAGTCACGCCCGTCTGAGGGAAAAGTGAGCGATACCCGAGTGTGTCGAGTTGGATTGCTGGTAGGCTCAGTGGGATGCAAGACCAACAATTAGGTTTAGTGCTCCACTCGAGACACACTAAACTCAAATCGACTCTTCAAGTGGCCAAATTGAGTTGCCACCTCTTAAAATAAGAAGCGAGCAACAGGAGGAGACAAAATTAAATTGTCACTTGGGACATCAACTGGGTGGAAATTAACTCGAACTTTAACTTCACTCTCTACAACTGCAACTGCAACTACAACGTTCTGCCAACTGACACCTTGAAAGAGTCAATTAACTTCATTGAACTTGACCCGCCTCGACTCATAGCCTTGCGTTTGTGTCGAGTTGTTTGCTCAGCGGCGCACACTGATAGTCAGTCTACCTGTTGGATTTTGATAGGCGAGAGGCGAATTAATAGAAGACGGAGAGAAAAAAGCGTCGTTGGCCGGAAGTGGAGCGACATTTGGTCAATGGAGGAGCGTTTTTTTTCGTTCGTTCAAATGGTGGAGCGGTAAAGTGAGCAACTGGACCGACTGGCCACTTCA
This sequence comes from Aculops lycopersici, assembly GCA_015350385.1. Classification (NCBI taxonomy): domain Eukaryota; kingdom Metazoa; phylum Arthropoda; class Arachnida; order Trombidiformes; family Eriophyidae; genus Aculops; species Aculops lycopersici. The sequence continues at coordinate 12,231,018 of WNKI01000001.1, forward strand.
CCTGGCATCCAGTGATTCGTAATGGACGTCGTCTTCGTTGTCCTCAAAGTTCATCGTTCAACTAGAGAGACTAAGCGTCTGTTTAGAATCCGTCCGACGATCTAGTGGCCAATTGAGTTCACACTTCGCTGCTCACCTTCAATAGCAACCAATAGCTAAACTAAACTCGATTCAACTGCGAGCTCGCTAACTAGAGGGTAGCGATAAAACTAGCTGCCGCTGTTATTGCTTCTATGTTGCTTCTATGTGAGTTTAATACAATTAAATAGTTCAGCTTCATTTGCTGCCACTTTAGCTACTTCTACTCGCTCGCCACAACCACTAGCTCATTATCCAGGTGAAGCCGCAAACAGATAATCAAATTATACACTTTGCGTGCTCTATGCGACACAAACCATCAAAGGAATGAATGAATATATGCTTGTGCTTGGGCAAAAGAACGTCGAGTTTGGCTAGTTTAGAGAGAGAGGGAGAGAGAAACTTGCGGCTACTTGTGGTTCTACCATGAGAACTGTTAGCGAGCTAGTTGGCCGCTTCAATTGAATCCAGTTCAATTTGGAATTTGCTCTACCTAGTTGCTAGTTGCAAACAGAGGTGCCAATTTGGTGGCCACTAATCTACATCAACTCAATGGCACCGCACAAGTTGCTCCTCGTTCATTCACTCGCTTGCCATTGTCGAGTCTCTTTCGTTGTTCCCACCGTAAGTTGGATAGCGACGATTTGCGATCATTAGGGAATAGGTCGGAGGAGGAAGTTTGTGGTTTGAGCTGAAATTTAATTGGTTTGAGCCACATTCTTTCGCTGGTTTAGAGTTTTATAAGCCAACAGGTTGGCGAATGAAGCTAGAGCGAGGAAAGCTCACAGGTAAAGCACCACACACAAAGTGACAATTTGCATTCAAGTTAATCTCTCATAAGTTGAAGTTGTAAGCTCGTCCGGATTTGCGCTACTTGTGGCTCTCGAATGCCATTCAATTGTCTTACCTCTCCGCCGGTTGGTGAGTTACGTTTATTGTTCGAGATACCAACGCCCGGCAACTTGTTGTCGTTGGCGTTTGTGACTTTTATAGAGGGGGAAAACTCCTTCTCTTCCCTCCTTTTAGTCAGCCGGTCAACGTAGACGTGCGTGTTACCATTATAAAATCAACAACAAGCAGCCAACCTGATCATTAGGCGCCGCCGCGAGCTGTTGCTGCTGGTCTGATACCAAAGAGAGGGAAAACTGAAAGAGGCAACCAGGTAAAAAGAGCAACCGGCTCAGGTGCTAGTGGCCCATTAGCGCGGCAGGCGGCTGAGCGTTTGTGTTAGCTCAAACTCCACAAGCAACCGACGGACCGACTGATGGAAACTGGCACTTGGTCAGTTTGTGTCGCCGACATTTTGGTCAATTTTTGGCCTAATTTACTCGCCACTCTCTTTGACTTTGATTGGCGCCGCCGCTGCCACCTTTTTCTACTCACTCTCTGCCACGAACACACAATTGCAGGTAAGCAGCGAAGTGATGACGCCAAGAGAGACGATTACTACTATCACTTCTGTTACCATTATTTTCGTTATTGCCATTATTATTATTATTATTCTTGTTGTTATTATGAACTACTAGTCGACTGGGCGGCGCTAACACAATAAGTCATCTTATATTAGGTTAGCTGGAGAAACCAAAACGAGGAGTGAGCCTCCTCCTCTGCTTCGCTCGCTCACAGGTAAAGAGAAATGAACCAAGTGTATCATTTCGCCGGCTCCCATTGAATCCAGTTGATTGGCAGCCAATAATAACGGCGATTATCTCGCGCATCGATGAGTTTGTCTCTGATCTCATCTGTTGGATTGCCGCCGGCAGACGTGAGCCGGCAAACCAGCAAACCAACAGCAGCAATAGAAAACCGACATCACGAACTGGCTACCTGTAATTATATCACCGACTTTTGTCACCAGCATCTTCACTATTACAACTGCTCCTCTATCTATGGCAGCCACAAGTGGCCGTCAGACAGTTACAAGAAAAGGAGCCGCTTATTCGATTACCCGACTCGATGGAGTCAAATTTGTTAGTTTTGCAATTGGATTTGGCGGCAGATGAAAGAGACTCGCTGACTCGATTGTGTTGCTGTTAGTCGATTGATTGGCAATAGAGTGGCACAAATGGGCCGCTTTGCTACTCGCTCCGTCGCTCTTTTTGTATCGCTCCGTCGTCGTCGTCGTCCGCCGCGGCTGCCATCGGGATGAGCTCACCTATTGTATCAAATTACATTAGTGATCGTGAGATAGGAAGCTAGCCGATGGTAGAGTTTGTCGAGTGTCGATTTCATTTGCCGCCGCCGCCTCGACCGCTTGAAACTGGCCGCCGGCCGTCGATGTCATTGGCGTCCTTTTATTGACTCCGCGCGCGCGACGTCCGGCTCACCGCCACTGGCCGCCCACTGGACACATCCGCCTGCCACTAAAGTTGCTTGTCCTCTAACTAAGTCTGAACTTGGAAACTAGGGACAAATTGCCGCTTAGATAACCCGAATTATAGTGGAACAGCTGGTTGGCTGGCCGACCGTCCGAAGGGCTCGCTTGTTTCTATTTAACGAGAGAAAGAGGCTTACCTGGCCAACTCTAGTGGGCGATGAATTACCACTCGCAAAGTGCCAACTCAATCAGATAGGCGCGCGATTGACCGGAAGTCGTAAGTTGCAGCGGCGGCATTGAGCAGCAAATGAGTGGCAAGAACAAGAGGAGCGCCAGGCAAACGGGAGCAACGGCGGCGAGTTTCTCTTGTTTCCGCTGTGCAGTGTTGTGTTGGCTGTTAATAAACGCGACGGCGAAGTGGCCAATCAACTCGCTCACTCGACCACTTGGCGCGCGTTAAACGTCGTTGCTGCCACTGGTCTTTTGGCTCTCGCTCATTTTTGTTATCGGACTGAGGGGAGCCAAGAGGTTAGAGTTTTAGTGGCGATGGGCCAGGTAAACCAGTGGCATCAGCAACAACTTGTTGCTGCTTAATTTGCTCGGGCCGCGAGTTCAGTTGATTGATGGGCTGCTAGCGCTGCCATAGGCGTCACCGCCGCCACCGCCGCCGCTACTGGTGTCAAGACAAAACGAAGCGCGCGAGTTTCTTTCTCTCGATGGAGCAGCTCTGGTGGCTAGACTCCGCCAAATAATAGGACAGTAATTAAGCGGCCGGTTGAGTTGAGTGTATCACGACGATGAGCGACGTTAGAAAAGTGGCCAGATTATTGTGTCTTATCGGGCGTCAGAGATAAATTGCGGTTCAGCAGTCAATTGTTTTGCTGGGAAATTGATTCTCTTGCGGCCGGCGAGTGCATCATGCAAAGAGCGCCGCTCGTCCCCAGCCTTAAGTGGGCCAATCAATTGGCTCGCTGCTATTCAGTTGCACGGTTAGCCGACGACTCGATAGGATAGCCGATTGGCTAGCCGTACACTTTGATATAAGTTCCATCGGCAATCAGCTAGTGGGAGCCAATTGATTTCGGATGGCAGTGGCGGCGGCAACGGTAGCCAGGTGAGAGGTAGTATCTTTCAATTGGTGTGCGCGATCGTTGACCAAACAATCGACTGGCCGAACCGATCGGATGGACTGAAGTGTTGTGGTGGCGTCTCTCAGGTGCACGCACTTAAAACATTAGCAAAACTACCGATCGGCTCACCTGGTCGTGCAGTAGTTTTTGCCCGATTGTTGTTGCGGTTTAACTGGCCATCAAAAACTCTATTGGTGTTGGTAGATTGGAGTTAGCAACAAAACAACAACAACAACAACAACAACAACAACAACAACAACAATAACAATCACAACAAACAGACTGATGGGTTCCCGCGAGTAGATCACTCTTTTGGTCTCGCTTTCTGGTGGAACCTGTAGTGTCGGCCTGCGGCTACTTCTGGTTGCCACTGGTGGTGTTAGCAGGTGAGTTGATAGAGACAGCGAAGCCAAACAACTAACTGCCAAGCTTTGCAAGAATAAAAAATACAGAAAGAGAGAGAAGAAGGAGGCTAATTATCGCGCAACCACTTGTCGCCCTTTTGACTCGGCCGAGTTGGCCGCTCTTTTGGTCGCCTTGGTTAGCCAACAGCTTAGTTGTTGGTAGCCTTGTTGGTGTGAACACCTCAAGTTATCAGCCAAAATTCTTTAGTTTAGCTTATTAGAAGAAGGAGGAGCAAGAGTGTACAAGAGTGACTCGCGGGCCGCCTGCTGTGAGTCAAGTTTAGTTTTGATTCAGGTGAGCAATAGGTACAATAGAGGACGCGCGCAATTATCTCGCCAGGGCGCCAAGTTTCCTTTGCTTGCTTAGCGCTGAAGTCTATGGGGGAGGCTTGTGGCTTTGCAAAAATTTAGTTAGCCAACAGGAACAGAGACGAGGAGGGAAAAGAATGCAAGCAGCAACTCGGCAGTGTTAACGTTACGTAAGCAAGTGAGCAATAAGCGTGTGAACCGTAAGTGCACCAGACACACTTGTTGATGCTGGTCAACCAAAGCTTGTGGTTTCTCTAACTTCGCTGCTGCTGCTAATTCTGTCAATTCTATTTAATTTCAATTCAATTGAGCTGCTGAATTTAGTCCGCTTAGTTGCCAGCAGTTTTGGTGGGAGCCAAGCGGAAGAGTGCGGAGAAGTGCGCAAATTGGCGCACTATTCGCTGGATGGAAAAGAGCAGTCAGCGCTAATCTAAAGATGAGAAAACGGAGAGGAGAGAAGCGAAACTAATGAACTCAGCGCCAAAAGCGCAACGGCCACCAGTTGCGACAATTACGTGCGAGAGTTCATTTAATCATCACGCAGCCAGTCGACTCTTTGCTGCTAACCAGCGATTTGCTCGCTTGCTGAGTCGCCAGTTGCTTGTATAGAATTAATAGGATTCTCGCATTCATTCACAAACTTTTCCTCGCTTTTTTGCTCCGCTTCCTCGACGTTCGTTTTGGTTCTAGAGTAATTCGTGAATGAAAACGAAGAGTCAAATTGGGAAATTTGATTAGATAATTAGACAGTCAGGTGGGCGAGAAAGCGAGCGAGCGAGCGAGCGAATGGTGCAGTTAGCTGCGCGATTTGCGCTGCGATTAGATTAGAAATGGTATTGTCCTCGTCGTCGTGCTTGTCGTGCTCGTTGGCAGCTACCTGTTGCCAAAAACTGCCGGACTTCCAGCTAAACTCGCTGCCAGGTTAGCGGTAATTTATTGCCCGTTAACGAGCCGTCGACAGACCAACAAGGGCAGCGGCAGAAGTCGAGCCAACAGTTGGCCGCGACGGTGGCACTGGAGCGAGCACATCGCGCCCATCCGCTCACCTGGTTGGTGGCGCTCGAGAGGGAGGAGGAACTTGGAGCGAGTCGGAGAGTTATGCAAATTGGCCGCCTAATGGAGTGAGGGGAAACGAGGCTACTAAAGTCGGTTTCTGGCCGCCCGACTGCTCAACGTCGAACAAACAGCGCCAGCGGCCAACAAGGAGCTGAGACGTTTGACTTTTCAATTGGCGTCAATATGAAGTCCGCCAACTTAAAGTCGCTGGCTCGTCACGTAACTCGAGCCAAGGAACTGTCCGTTCTTGTTACTCGCTGCGTCACCATTCCATTTTGGCCAGCCACCTTGTGAGCGACGACACGCAGGCCAGCGCCAGTCGCCTGTGTCACCGTTTACCTGCGAGTCGGTTTGCCTACTTCGTCTCTCTGGCTCCCGGACGAGAGTTAAACTGTGGAAAAAAGGGAAGAAGTTGCTCATTTTTTAAAGACTAAAATTGTGAGTTGTGATTTGAATTCATTTTAGCTGCCTGCGCTTCTCCGGTTTCAACTCATGAAATTGAAGAGCAAGTCACAACAAACAAGCGATTGATTTGGCCAATTGATGGAAATTATCGTGTCAATTTGAAGAGCAAATTGGTCACTTGAATGGTCAACTCGCGGCTGCAGTTGCTTCTGGTGAGAAGGAGAATTGGAGGGAGAAGACGAGGTTGAGTTTGAGGACGAACAGCTTACCTGTCGATCAAGTCGCTAGCTGGCCGAGCCAAAAAGGATCACGACTGCCACTCGCCGCCGAGAGGACGATCCAAGGAGTTGCCTTGACTATTTCGTGGAAGGTAGTGGTAGTAGTGGCGACGAGCACCGCCATTAATTCGACCTAAGAACTCAACTCGCTCCTCCGCTCGAGTGGATTCCGATTCCTCCGAACGGGAGAGGTGAGCAGTGAGCCAAGACTATGAGCTGTCGCAGTGAGTCCATTTACATAATCGTAATCGTAATCGCAATCATAATAATAATAATAATCATAATCACAATCGCGAGTTCCTCTGGCTCCCGTTCTGTACATTCACATTGACCAGCGATACCATTGGACTTGAAATGTCCGTGTCTCTGCCACTACTAATGCTACTGCTGCTGCTGCTGCAGGTGAGTCAGTGTCAGCGTGGCGAAGAGTAAAGAGAGACGCAATAGGCAAGTGGGTTAGTTATTAGTTTTGCATCGCGCGCGTTGCGTCACTCAATGTCAACTTGAGGATTGGTGTCTCTCTCTATTTGTAAGACAAACTGCTGGCTATAGATGTTCCAGTTGGCGGCTCGAGTTCATTGCTGCGTTAAATTACAAGTAGTCACAAATAAACTAGCAACTGGCGCTGCTCACTCTAGCGCAAGTGGTCGTCTGGTCATGAGCAGCGGCGGTGGATTTGGTAGCAAAGTGAACAACTAATACAGATATAATTGTGTTCTATTCTCGGCCGCCGGCGAGCTCAACGGGCAAAAAGCAGCAGAGGCAGTCCCATTCGTTGGCCTGACGTAATCATATTTGCCTTGTCCCGTTGCGATGCGATTGGTTCTCTCGTTGATTATTATGCCAGCAGCGCCGCCGATTCCCGTTGAGCGCGCGACCGGAAGTTTGCGCGAACGCCACTTGGCCGCCCGTCGAGTTTGAGTCTGGTTCAGCTCAGAGTCGTCGTCGGGTCTCCAAGCTTGAGTCTGGATTTGGATTTGGCGAGTGGTGGAAATTTACACAAGATTTCGAGTGTAATAGTCACTAATACACTCGAACTGCAACTAGCTTGTGAACCTTTACACCCCACCAGCTCCCATAGGAAACAACTCGCTCGGCTCCTAGCCCAAATCTCGGCAATGCCAACGCCACTAAAGCGCAAAAGGTGAGCTAGCCGCAGCAATGACATCCGCCGCAAAGAGAGTGACGACAGCGCTCCGCGTGTCGCAACAACAAAAGCGCGCGCCGGAAGTGAATTTAAAACTCCAACTTTCGGCGGAGTGGAAAAGTAGAAGAGTGGCAAAGAAAAAGGAAAGGGAGGAGAGAAGCGAGGAGAGAGTTTGGCGCCCGCTAAATGGAGTTGCAACAACAGCGAAGTGGTTGCTGCCACTAGCCAACGGAACGCCGCCACCAACACTAACCTAGCGAGCGGGTCGAGTGGCGACAAATGGAAACATGGCGAGTCGAGTGGCGACATTAGGGCGCAATTACGGCGCTCGCTTTGGTTGTCGTGGTCATGATCGTTGTTGTCGCAGTTGCAGTTGCAGTCGTTAGAGTTTTGGTTTCAGTTAGGGGGGGAAACTCTCGCTGCTCGTCCCTATCTAGCTCCAGATTTTCCTATTTGTAACTGTGTCTCCATGCCTGCCGTCAAATCCAAAGCTGCCCGCGAAATTTAACAGAAACGGAAGCGGCCCGAGCGAATGATACCAACGGCGAGACTATCAAATGCGAGAGTGCAACTGGAGCAAATTGAATTCCATTCAACTGGCAGTCACTTTCACTTAAGAGCCAAAGTTGGTTCTCGCTCTCTCTCTCTCTCTCTCGCTCGTTCATGGCGAATAAATGGAGCCACTTTGCGTGGTTCCACCCAGCGACTTGAGTGGCCATGCGACTCTCCGATCCCGAACCCGAATCCGAACACCAGTTCCAGTTTCGGTCGCTCCCTCTCACCCGGCTGCCTTTGCAACGCGGCCACTTCCGGCGCTGAACTCCGCCGTTAGTGATGGACTTGAGCTCGACACGGCGAGTCGGGTCTGGCCGCATGACGTAATAGCTGTTATCGTGGTCCTCGAAGGCGGAGTATTTTTGGCCCGCAAATCGATAGGCGCCCTCAAGTCAGCCGACATTCAATTAGCTAACCGAGTGGCGTGCGCATGCTATCCCACCGGCCACTTGCCTCCCAGCGTCCGATTAAAAACCATCCGCCGCTTCAATTTGGACAGCGACGACGATGACTATCACTGTAACTCCATCGCCACTGCCACTGCCTCTAACTATGAATAAAAGTGGCACACAATAGCACGCCGAGCAGCGGCCAGTGCGCCAGCATATAGGCCACTTCCGGCGAGAGATGATCGCAGAACGATTGAGTTTGGTTACGTAACATGAAATTGCATTAGCAACACTGAGCCCACGAAACTGGCCAGTGGAACTTGAAGGGCAAAAGCGAGGCAAACGGACGCTTTTATAGCTTAAACGCGCGACTCCGAGGCAACCAAAGTCGGCGAGCTAAACTCACTGACGCCAATCGAGGCGATCGAGTTGAGTTTAGTCCAGGCCGAGCTCGCCACTTCCTGTCTCCTCTTCGTCTGCTGCCGTCCCTCTGCGAGCCGCAGCACTAGCCAGCAAATTTCTCGCAGCCCTAACGTAATGGGCGATTTCCAATTTTGTGCGCCCAAGTTGCTGGCCTGTTGTGGTCGCACGATTGCTCACTTGATATCGCTGGCCGAACGGAAGCTGAGCGCGAATTTGCGATTGGACTAGGTGATCCAGTTAAAGTTCACTTGCTACTCTAGTGCCAGCAGCAGCAGCAACAATAACTGCGACTAGCAAATCAACTCGTCGGTCACGATCGGCGAGTTTATTCGGCGACCATGAGGCTCAATGGCGTCAGCATAGTCACAGTTGCGCTTGCTCTTGTTGTTGTTGTTGTTGCGGTTGATTCAATGGGCCACTTCCACTGGCTTCCACTGGCGACGACAATCAATAATGGCGACTCAATCGCGTTAGTTACGCACTCCAAGTCGGCGCCTCTGGTCGCGGGCCGAGTTGCGTTGCGTAACACGACTTGCATGTTGCGTAAGCGATGGTCGAGCAAGTGGAAATCAAGTGGCCACTCTGGTCGGCTTTAGTCTAGTTCGCTCTGATTTGACCAAAAGCGCAACCAACAGCGAAGTGGCCATCAATTGCGCTGGCCACTTGAGCCGCATGATTGATGATATTTAAGGCAAACGAGCGGCCAACTAGATCATTACACTTGTCGTCGCTCACTTCGCCACACTTTGTGCGCAGCGAGCAGCCAACTGGCCGCTCGCTTTATCCTATTCCCTCTGTTGACTTTCCTTATAGAGGCGCCCGGAAGTCGGCGGGCTGGGTCTCGTTCGCTTGGGTTTGGGTGAGTTTATTGCGAGGGCCAAGTTGGCCGGCGGGCGAGAGGAAAGCTGCAACGAATGCGCAAGAGATCAGGTGACTGGCGGCGAGTTTCAAAGGACAGAGCACGCCCATTGGAGCGGAGGAGGGGGCGCGACAAGTAAACTGTATCACTCGCTAAAGCGGCAGAGGAAGCGCAAAAAGTACCGCCACCACAACTCGTCGCAAGTTTGATGTTTCAATCGTGAAAAAGAGCAAACAAACTAATTATAGTGTTTGCGTTGCGCGCTCGCCTCTGCTAGTGAATAAAATGAAACAGGATAAATGGTGATGGTGATGGTGATGGTGATGGTGATGGTGATGGTGATGATGATCATGATGACGACGCTAGCGCGTTTGAGGGGCAACAGTGATTTACATAGTCAAAAAACCACTGTGCCAACTCAGAGAAGACAGACGAGCCCCTTTTGCTTCCTCTGTGCTCGAGCACATGAAACCGCAAGTCGATTGTGTGCATTTTGCGGCCAGACTCCGAGTCGTTTTTCACTCGGCCGAAAACTTGGTTTGCCTTTCGAATGGTCAGCTCAAACCAAAGTGTCCCTTTGCCTCGCCGCCTCCATTATGTAAGCCTCTCCTCCTCCTCTTGTCTCTACACCGACTTCAAGTTTAAAGTTTAGAGAGACGAGGACTTTTTTGCTTCATTTGCAAGCGGTCGACGCACAACTCTAAAATGTGACTGCCATTGTTTACCTTTTGGCGTCACCAATTGTTTGCCCGTCGAGTGTCACTTTCCTCGCAGTCTATCGGTGCTTTAGTTGTTCTATCGCCACTGCTACTGCTGGACAGAGAAGCGCAACACTCGTTCGGACAGGTTGCGGTGGTACCGTGCTCGATTAATCACAGAAACGATGCAGATGAGTCGGTCCCGTGGCTCAACTCTGACTCGATCCGCCAGATTCAGTCTGTGAGTGGCCACAACTGCTCGTCGTGTGTGTCCATCTCTCGCTAGTGTGACACTGCAAATCCACTCGCGGGAGAATCTCTCTCGAAATTCCTACTGAGATTCCGAGCAAAAGGTAGAGTTAGAGGCAATGGCGACAATGTTGGACCTGGAACATGCGGCTTAAACGAAGACAAACTCACTCAAATCGGTGGCTCGAGAAGAAAGAGAGGGAAGTATAAAAAAGCAACTCGAATTGTCGGCTCACAAGTCGAGGGCGAAGAAATCCAATTTATTCCAAGTGGCAAACAGTGAGCACTTTGAGGAAATTGGAGTTAGTGGGAATTTTTGTCTCGATTATGAATCCAGATTTCATTTCCCACCTCGAACATTCATTTTTGGCCCACTTGATACAATTGAGTTTTGATTCGATTTGATTTGAAATGATTCCCAGTTGAGTTGGTGGCGGTGGTGGTGGCACTCGCAGCGACGACAACCGACATAAAGTAGCTTCTTTGTTGTTGTTGTTGTTGTTGTTGTTGATGTTGTTGCTCCTCTTGTCAAAGTCCGAGCCCACAACTCAACTCGAATCAACCGAACCTCGCGCCTCCGGTTTCCTCGCTTCCCGCGGCAACATTAGCGGCCAATCGGAGGACAAATGTAAGCCAGCGACTCCATTAGGCGGCTCAAGTTGCCACAATGAGACTCGATTGCAACGTCATCTCGATCTCGCTGGTTTAGTCGCGGTGGTGGTCGTCGGTGGCCAATATGGAAATCAGCTCGCCACTGAATTGAACGCCACACACTCACCATTTGGATCAGACTACAAGGCGACTCCGGCTTAGTGAGTCGCAACACAGAACACAAACTCGAGATTAAATTATCGCGCGCGTTGCCCATAATTGAGTCGGCCGCTCGGTGGTTGTGGCCGCTCTCGCCTATAGACAGAGAGCCCTCGCTGTTGCATTGAAGGGGATTAACTCTGGCCCAAGAGCAAGATCAGACCACTCCACTGGCGGCCACCTGAAGTCGCTGCTCTTTTCGAATGCTCAAATGCAATTCCCAATTGCATTTGAAGCAGGCGAAAGGCAACTGTTTGCGCGGGCAGCCGACGGACTCAATTGGCGGCGGCGGCGGCGCAGCAAGAAATGGAGCCGCTCTCTTGAGGAGTCAAAAGTGAGCGACAACTTGGCTGTCGAGCGCGCGACTTTTCGTTGCTGCACTTGAGGGCCGGAGCAAAAAGTTGGCGAAAAATGATTGACAATTGGACACAACAATAAAAGTATCATTACCATTCAAAGTGGAACTCACTCGCAACTCGAGAGTTGAGTTGCTCGTTTCTGGTTGTCCTTTTTGGTGGTGCCTTGCGAGCGAAAAGGAAAAGCGATCCACAAGTTGCCAATAGAAAATATAGCCCAACGCCAACGAGTACCACAACGACCACTACGACGACGGAGCTCGTCACTCGCGCCGACGGTCAATTGATACTCTCGAGTCTAAACTCGGACACTCGGCCGAGTTTAAGCCCAATTTTGGCCATTCGATCGGGCGGCCAAATTGAGCGCAATTTGCCCACTAAACTGCAACAAACGAGCGACAGGCGCGAGCAGTCCACTTTTTGCCGGCCAGTTTGTTGGTTTTCGCTTGGCTCCACTTCTATTCGGCTGCTCATTGGAAAAAGTGGACAGTCGACAAGCGACAATTTGCGCCGCCAAGTCCAGGATCTAAAAGATGAGAACTCGCTCAACGTCCGCCCACTTGACGCGACTCCTTCCACCTGAGCGCCTCTTTGCCTTGCTCCAATGGAGTAGAAAAAGCTACCATGAAGCAGCAATCGGCGAGCAAAGAACACAGAACGCAGAACACAGATCCGCGAATACAAAAGGCGAGCGCGTGAGAGTCGCGCTCGTTGCGTCACCGCAGCGCCGAAATCCAATTATTCCCACTGATGCGGCTACCTGTTGACGTTACCATTGTATTCTTTTCCCCTTACTTCTATTATTGCAAAGCGATGAGCTGGGACAAAAGCAAGGCTAATTCGAAAAATACGCGTCGCCGGACCGTCGAGCGAGTGGCTTGCAATCCGCTCGCTCCGGACTCTCAGGTGGCATTTTAATTTCTAATTTGCTCATGAGAGATGCGTTTGGTTTGGTGGCAGCATTAGTGTAGGCTGCAAAAATGACAAGCGCGGCGAGGGAATGCCAGCGCTAATGTTGAGGTTGTGGTTGCGGTTTCTCGCAAAGCGTTCGCATGTCGCCGTCGCTGTTGTTGTTGTTGTCTTTCTGGCTGAGAAACGGAGAGAAAAACACTCACCTGTTGCTATTCCAAATGGTCGCTCCCTCATTTCGCGCTTCCGACACGAAGACGACGAACGGAAGCCGCAATTTAAAATTATTAAAATCACATCTCATACTCTCGGCCCCGATGGCATCCGCGACTTTTGATAGCCACCAACCACTGACCAGGCGAGCAAATGATCCACAAACAAAGTGAACATCGTCCATGTCCTCGTTTTCTGTGGGAACGTCAGCCGGCCAACAAATGAGCAATCAAAGGGCAAACAATGCCAGTAATTGACACGCCGTCCTCAAGATTTGAGCCAGCGAAGCAGCGAGTCCGCCAGTCAGTCTGCTTGCTGCTGTTGCTGTTGCTCCTTCGCTTACCTGTAGTTCTCGTGCGGCTAGCTTCTCCCTTTGCGGCACCCACTTGGCGGGATTAGCGACAGCGGCGGCCGGCTTCTTTGACCACGGCTCCTCTCCGACTCCCATCCCGAGTGTGCGCCCGAATGGGCGTGCCTCTGATCCCGCCGCCGCAGCTCCCCCGAGAGTCCAGTGCGGGGGGGGGGTCGCAGTGGAGGAGACGATTCGATGGCAGTAGCCGCTATTAGCGCTAATAGAGCCGACGAGACAGAGCGATAGAATGAGGGGAGAGGAGAAGCGAGCCGATCGATAGGAGAGGGAAAAGAGCAAAAGTTGGGGGCAAGTCAATTGGTTTGCTGTTGTTGCTGGTTGTTACCATTACCATCAGCACCACTGGCACCGCCGCTTCAGTTTATGTGCAAATTATAGATAAAGTCCCAGCCTCTGGAGTGACGCATGCGCAGCGCAACACTACAACAGCAACCCGATGGAAGCCAACAAACTGAACAAACGACGAGCGCAAACTCCACTAAACTAGCTGTAATAGTGAGCAACAACAACAACAACAACAACAACCATCGACTAGAGAGACAGCAGCAACTTAAACGAACTGGAACCGAGCACTTGAACCCAAAGCGGCGGCCAACAAATCGAGTTTTCTGTTTTAGTTGATTAGTTTAAGAAGTTTAGTCGCCGCATTCAAGCGGACGACACTATTTGGAGCACATTAACTGCTATCCTTTCCAGTCAAGCTTCGTTCGAAAGATGCTCACTTGTGAATCGCAGCTACAGCAACAACATTAATAACGCAAACAGCAACATAGTATAAACTTAGAGTTCAATCACCAAGCGCGAAAAAGGGTAGCGAGAAAAGTGGAAACTTGATATAGAGTGAGCAGTCAAATTTGAACGAGCCAAAACAAACCAGAACCAGAAAAGATAAACAAGAACAGGAAGTTGACGCAAGGAATTGAAAAGAATCAAAAGAAACCAAACCCACAAGACACTCGATGATGTCGCACCTCCCGAAGCACAGCGGCCACTCGCCGGCCGCCCAACACCATAAACTTCACCTGGCCGCGAGGCAAGCGCACGAGTCGCAACTGAACAACCAGCTGGGCGGCGCGACCGGAAACCCACTAGCCTCACACCTAAACCACAGCCACCATCATCAGAGTCTCGGCCAGCACCAGCACCAGCTCCACCAAAGCCACAATCATAGTCAGAGCGACTCCTCGTCGAGCACCCCGAACAGTAATGGCACCTCCTTTCTAATTAAGGACATTCTCCGCTACGAGGGCCAGAAGCGGAAGCAACGGAAAGCGCGTACCGCTTTCTCAGATCACCAGCTCAAAGAGCTAGAGGCCAGCTTCGAGGCAAAGAGGTACCTCGCGGTTCAGGATAGAGTTGAGCTGGCCGCTAGGTTAAAGCTGAGCGATACACAGGTGAAAACGTGGTACCAAAATAGGAGAACCAAGCAGAAGCGCCAAACGGCCGTAGGTATCGAGCTTTTAAATGAACAAGGCCTAGCGATGGCTTACCAATCGGAACTCCAGCGACAGGGCTGGCTCCTCGGCTCCACGTATCCAGGTTCCCAATTCATGGGTCCCGGTCTAGCGGCCGCCTTCGCTTTGGCCCAGGTCCAAGCTCAGGCTCAGGCTCACGCACAAGCCACCGCCGGCCATATGGGTGTCCACAATCTGACGCAACAAATCCTCGCTAACGCCAACACCTCGGGCGCCAACCCGCTCGCCACACCCCCAGAGTCGTATAGCCCCCACCAGTCGGAATCGCATCGTTCGCCCCTCCACTCGTCTAGCGGTGGCGGCGGTGGCGACGCAAAATGAGATTAATCTAGATTGAGCGTAGTTTGGTCATGACCAAAAACAGGTATAGCATCAACGTACACGTCGGCCGACTCACAAGACGATGGAAGACCTCAACTCAAGTCACACAAAACACAACTCACCTCATATGCGAACTCACCTCCTTATTTCCTAGCCTTGCGAGCTGCCGGCTTCGGGGTAAAAGCAATGCAACACCAAAATGGAATTATGAATCTATCACATCTTATTAAACTCATTCAATTCGAGTGAAAGCATCGATTGTATACAAGGATGTCAAAATTGACCAAATTTTCTAGCTGAGCAAAGCAAACTCGAGTCGAACTTGGAGATGGTGAACTAGCGACACCAACACCTGACGGTATCGTCAGTACGCTTTCTGCAGTCGCGAAAGCAAAAGTAAATGATTCGTCTGCAACTTATAAGAGTATCGCGATTATTGAGACAAGCTGATCGTTAAATTAATTATAATAATTATTATCCGCCTTGACATAAGACGCCTATTGTGTTTATTTCTTCTGCGCCGACTTGTCTGTGAGAATTACTTCCATGTGGCATGGCGAGGCCATGTATGGGTTGATACGACCGTGAGCTCTGTAGGTTCTTCTTCTCATCTTGGGCGCTCTGTTGATTTGAATGTGGCTGATGTACAACTTCTCCACATCCAAACTCTTGAAGTCGGCGTTGGCCTCGGCGTTGCTCAATAGATGTAACAGGTACTCGGCGGACTTTGCTGGCCAGCGACCCTGGGTCCACTTGTGGGCCTTACATTGAGCCTTACGACCGACTCCCCCGTTGAAACGTCTGAATGGGACAATCTCCTTCTTTGCAATAACGTTTTTCAAGTATGCTTGTGCCCGCCTCAAGGGCATACCGGTGATGGCCTTAGCGGTCTCACGAGTGTTCTGTAGTTTAGGATTTTAAAGATGTGAAATGGAAAAGTTAGTCGGTCATGATTATTAGTCGCCATAAATTGTCATCATTGCAAATAGTAATCTTACCTTGAAGTGCACACGGATGTTTGATCCACGGGCCTGGCAAGCTGTATGAGTAGAGATAAAGATTTACATGGAATAGATGTATTGTTAGTTGTCACGAATTAATTATGATGAGTTGATTGAAAGAGTATCACGAAGTCTTCAGAGAAGTACGTACATTTGCTTGCATTGATTGGGTCTTTGGAATATTTTCCCATAGTGTTAATTTTTTATCAATAGGTTTATATAATAATAGAATGAGTTCCGGTACTGGCGATACCTATTAGCCTACCTTAATTTTAGGTAAATATAAATTAATAATGGGTTCAGATAAATCTTGAAGAATAGTATCAATAGAATTCAACAAATTTGGCATGAAAAACGCATGCTGTTTCGCACTGTGCTTATGAGAAACACACATCCGATTGCCGCATGTTTTAGCGATCTGCGCAGCCGCACAAGCGCTGGCGCACAAATTCAAATTATTCTCGCGCCATGTTTTGACAACCTGTGTTTTGTTATTGTTTATTAGTGATGTTACTTTGCGTTATTGTGGCTTTACCATATCGACTTTTCGAATAAAAATTTTCCATTCAATTCCCATGGAAATGTCTATTTCTTGTTGATCTAAAGTGGACGTAATGTCGTTCGAGGAGGAGGACCCGTTCTGGAATAGCTCAGACGTCAAGGCATTTAATTTTGATGACGAGGATCAGGGATCCTTGGCAACAAATCTCACAACTAACTATGCCTCCTCCACAACCGCACCATCCTCATCGGATGTCAAGACTTTGGGATCCATATTAGCAGCTCGATCGTCATCTGGAGAACCATTCCTGAGACCCTCTATGATAACTTGCGAACGTAACAAGATAGAGGAGCTACTCGAGCATCTGGACAATAGCTATCCTACCCTACAATTTCACGGACCAACCCTAGACCCCAAAACATATGTGCGCGAGATCATTGATAATCGAGTTCCCATAGACTTTTCGCCGTACAAGTCAAAGAGAGATAAGCTACTTCTGCTAGATTGTGCAATATGCTGCTCTGATGGAAACACAATCACGGCCGCGGCAATATTCATGTCGAGAACTTTGAAGGAATCCATCTTCATCGAAGAACTCAAAAAACGACCCGTTGCAGTGGATCACTTTATAAATTACCTACAAACTATGGGCAAGTCTAGAGAAGTTATTGACCTCAATAGAAAGTTAACTTCATGAAAGCAAGAAATGTATAGTTAGGTATTGGTTTATTAAAGTTCTCATGAGATTTGTTCGTTATGAACTAGGTTCTTCTTTAAGATTATTTAAGAGATAAGTCGAGAGTCGCTGAGTTGGCGCTAACTCTATAAGGAGAGGGAAGGCTTTGTGAGCTATTCGAGTGGGCAGCAGGAGGATCCATGGCTCGATGCGGTTGACTAGGCTGTATAGTGGCCGTTAAATGATATAAGTTTGTCGATAGGTCTTGATATCTTTTGAGCAGGGCGCCAAACATGCCGACGACATTTCTGGCTGAATTTTTGATATTGAATTCATCGCAATGAATCTTCAACGACTTCAATATCCTTTCGTGTAGGAACCTATTGTGCCGGGTCAGTTCGTCTAGGTTTCTAAGTAGTTCTCGATTTCGTAGCTTCTCGTGATCGATAGACCTCAAAAGACTATCTCTTGCATGCGGTTGTTGAAGCTTATTGGTGAAAATTGCTAGTTCGTTCTTGGTGGTTTCAAATAATCTGTCGATATTCCTCTGACTCAAAACGGTCGAGGTGAACATTGATGCGTCCTTGATGACAACTTTGGGCAGCGACGGAGTTTCGGTGATTGACTCTAGATTGTGATCCTCACAACCAGGTGCAGGTGGGGCATTGTAGCTGATATTGCTGGAGTAGCTCTCGACAGTCTTGGCATGCAATAAATCGATACTGAAGTTTTTATCTGGCGATGTGGCTTTCCTCACATTTGCTGTTGGTCCTTTTGTTGCTCCTGCCGCAGCCTTTACCGTTGCCTTTCTGGCCCTCGGACCGGTTATGGGAGCTGCAGCCGAGCTAGCTACTGTTTGCTTGGATCCAGACTTGGCGGTACTCGTGGAAGTCTTGCTATGTGTAGCTTCGGCAGTGGTTGCTTGTGGGTCAGTTTGATTGAGAGTAGACTTCCTCCTCTGACGTAACTTCTTGCCGCCATTCTCGTCTACTGGTTTTGTTTCTCGTTGCTTGGTAGCAGTGGAACCGGATGCTGCTTTGGCACGCGTCGACTTTTGCTCAACTTCAGGGTTGGATTTCGGTTCGGTCGGTGGTTTCACCTTGATAACAATATTAGGTATCTTAGTTGGCGATGACCCATTTGAAGTGTCATGTGGTTTGGAGATCGAGTATAGTGCTGATGGTGGAGCATTAGTCAGCGAACTTGTGCTGCTTTTCTTGATTGCATAGTCTCGTTTCTTGTCAAGACACGATTTTGGCGCTTGACCGGCACTCTTAGATTGCGCGCCACTTCCATGAGATGATGAAGATGATAGTTTGTCAGAATCTTTCGAATCACTTCTCTTGTCTCGCTTCTTGGGCTCATCAGTCTCGCGAGTCTTGCTATTAGGTTGTGCATTGATTGC
Source organism: Aculops lycopersici (assembly GCA_015350385.1). Classification (NCBI taxonomy): domain Eukaryota; kingdom Metazoa; phylum Arthropoda; class Arachnida; order Trombidiformes; family Eriophyidae; genus Aculops; species Aculops lycopersici. Next base: position 12,249,353 of record WNKI01000001.1, read on the forward strand.
CTCTTCGATTGCACCTTCCGATAAATTTTCTGTGTCAGTACTTGTGGTCCTTTGAGAGCTGGCCTTAGCACTGTCTGTCGAGGTTCGATTGCTTGTCTTCAAGCTACCTGAATTACACCACTCGGTCCAGGCTTTTCTAGTTGTCGGCCCAAATATCATCTGGTCATCTGACTCATCGGATGATAAGTCCGAGCCCGCCTTAACCCCGGTGCGACGTCGCTTGTTAGACTTGCCCTTCTCGGCCCCCGGACGACTTTGCTTTCGCTTCTGCCTTTGGTAATATTTCTCCACCGGAGAAGCATCTAATATGTGCAGATAATACGGTAAAGGCTTTGGAGTCCATGAAACTGAGTCTCTCTTGATTTCGGGTTGGATTGGTTGGACCTTCATGATGGATCCGAGATCTCCCAAATCCCTTTCAGTGGGTCTTGGTTTGGGTAAACAAAAACGTTTCGAAGATAGAATCTTAGTTCCATCTTTGAGATCTAAGAATCTTTGCTTCAACTTATGATCAACATCCGGCTTGAATGCAAAGTTGTTGACTAAAATATATTGGGCGTTCTTGATGATATTCTCGTACTTTTTCTCGAAGAAATCACCATGAAACAATTCAAATTCAGAATAAGTCTTTCCGTGCCAATTCATCCAAAACTCGAATCGTTCTTTCATAGCTTTGGCGTACCCAGCTGGCACATCTGCAATCTCTATACCATAACATTTCTTGCACTCGACTGTTGCGGCCACCTGCAATACAAGATGACCCACACCACTTCCGAGATCTACAAAGACGTCATTCTCGCCAGGTCTAAATTGGTCTCGTTCAATCAGTTGGGCCATAAACTCAAAACTAGTTTCACCATAAGTCTCCGAGGAGAATGCAGTGTACTTGTTTAATTCGGAGGGATCGTCTATTGCTTCGTTGTAAACTTGTTGTATTATGTGCTTAAGTAAGCCTTGAGAGGCTCTTGAAGATGTTTTCAATGCTATCGATGTCCCCTTGTTCATTTTCATGACCATATCTGGAATTTTGTTGTACTTATCGCACAAACTTTTAATGCAATCATAACTTTTCAGATCTGGCTGATCAGGTAGTAGGTTCTCTATGGCAGGTTTGAATTCCAAATACTCACGGGCGACCCATCTAATAGTTTCTATGATCTCTTCAGCCCCATCAAACTTTTGGCCTTTTGAATAGCTTACTAAGGGCCATTTGAAGACAGCTGGCTTGCTGCCTACAGGCGAGTTCAGAATAATATCTGGCTTGTTACTTTCGCTTGAACCAGCCATTGTTGCAAAGCGACTACACTCTTGGTGGTCGAAAGGCGAGAGTGTTACTTGAGTTTATGCATATCAAAACCTGGCCAACAAAAAAAATAATAAGTCGTTATTCAATCATTATGTTATTAATATATTTCTAGGATTCTTTATCTCTCATTCTCTCCGCCCCAAACTCGAGAGCGCGGGTTTTTTGGGACTAAAAACATCAGATGATTCGAAGCACAACGCGGGGGACGGTAAGAGTAGCACTGCCAATGCTATTACTTTTCTCGCTCCCTCGCCAATGAACTTGCCTTATCCAGTGAGCACAGTGCAGATGGAATGGCCTCAATGTGCGCATTTGCGGCGCATTAATATATGGAAAATCCTTGATACTTGATGATGGTTTTGCGTAAATTAAGGCGCGCCATGACTGTCAAACCCGAGAGCACACAAGAGAGATTCATTGGATTGCAAGCGCTCGCGCCACATTTGTGAGGCCAAGGAGGAGCCAGACTGGCTGACGCTCACAGCGGGATTTGTTTGTTGGCTTGACTGTACATGTGAAGATGCGGCAAGTTGCGCAATTGAGCACCTGCAATTTCAAGTTTAATAGATTGAAGTGAGAAAGGTAAGCTCATTCTTTCCCTTGCTCGCACAGGTAAATTGACACTTGATTACCCATGGTATCATTAGAACATTGAACTTCTCTTTGATAGCTCGGGAGCAAATTTGACAGCTAAATTGGCTCTATGCAAACAAGACCCTTTAAATTTTTGGGATTTGCATAATGTTGGTGCTCTATGGTTATTCTGGTTGCTCTTAGTTTATTTTCAGTTCCGATTTATGGCTTCATTTGATTTCAGAAGGTGGCACGTTAAAGTCAGAGCCGAAGGAAAAGTGTCTCAGCTCGAAGTAAAATCTAATCAATATTCAACAAGATGGCTTTCTCGCAACTTTCGTTCTTAACTCTGGTCATTCTTTTCCGCCTTGCCGTGGCGGAAGCGACCGTTCAGGCAAATCTACAGCCAATAAATCCCGAAAAGCTCCAACCAATCAAGATACACCAACTACCCCAGTCCCAGCCAATTGTTACGCACATCAACCCATCGAACAATAGGCTAGCTACGAAGGAATCGTATGTCAAGAAGCCTGTCGTCCGAGTCACCATCAAAGACACCACAGGTAGTTATACCAAGTTTGACAATCTCATCGGTATCATGGATCGTGTGGCTTATGTCGTGTCGAAGCCAGCCACAATCATAAGCACTCTTAAGTTTATCACCCTAGCCATATCATCAATGCTGATGTCAACAATCGATTTATCAAGCGAGATGCTGGACAAACGTCGAGAGCATAAGAGGGAACGAGGATTTGGTCTTTTCCTTCGCCTTACCGGTCAAGATTTGGAATCGGTTATTGAATCAACAACAAGTAGTTACGATAAGACACTGGACAAGGCTGGTTTTGGAGAGAGGAGCTCATGTCGGGAAAGGTCTGTTTGCACTCTCGGCGACATGATGGCTTGCGATTACCCTGGACTGGTGGTTATATCCACACGCCTGGCCATGAACCACCTGCCACCCATTGATATACACAAGCACAAGTATATAAAAGCGTTGGCTTTGGGATTAAATCGAACGGATTGCGACTATGCATACCGGACAAGCTCATATGAATGCCCAACTTTTCAAGATTATGTTAGATCATACTTCTTTAGTGGACGCCGTCGACGTGACTACTTCTCCTGGCGAGGTGGTCATTAGAATTTTTATTGTTATTACCTTCCGAGGGGACGCAACTTTCTATCATTCTCAATAAAACAACTCCGACATATTAAAACTTTTTAATCTAATCCATTGATGTGTTGAATCTCGAACTCTATATAACTGGCTAGTCGATTCACATACTCGCGTGTTATGTGACCCGACAATTTGTATCTAGACATCGGATCCAGGCCATCGCCCATAGTCAGTTGTATAATGTCAACTTCCTCCAAATTTGTGACTGAGTCTAAATATTGATCCAAGAAATCTTCTTTGGAGGGTGAGTCTAATGACTCTCCGTAGTGTATGTGTAATAAACCCTTGTGAATGTGGATAAGTCTTTCCAAAGTGAATTGTTTCAAAGCCACATAGTTAACACTTTCGGATTTTTGCCTAGATACTTTCCTCTTCTGAGCTTTGACGAAATTTTTCTTGTCATCGGATGGTGATGTAGTGGCGGCAATATAACAAGCTATGATCAACAGACCGGTTATAACCTCAGGCTTTCTATCTCGCTCATTTGCAAGTCTCCAATTTTCCTCACCTGAAAATTTGTCACTCTTTAGTGATGCAAGGAAAGAGCTCAGAATACTTGGAAGCAATGGGGATAAATCGAATCCTTTGTATAGCTCCTTGGTTATAACAGCGTTCTCGTCTAATTTCTCAGATTTTCTAATAGACTCATGGCTCCTTGCTGAGTAGTATGTCAAAAAGTAAGCGAATTCATGTCGGCAAAAATCTCGCAATTCGATATAGTCTTTGGTCCTGGAAGAGTACAATATACGAACTACATTGTTAACAAACTTCTTAAATATCTTCTTCTTATGTGCTGGCGGTCGCAGTAATATGGTGTCAATTATGTCTTGTTGACTCCAATAAGCGACATAAATGGAGGTGCAATTGATATCGAGATTGATCTTCACATCATCAGACTTTATCAGGCTCGCCACTGACTCGATTGTATTGGTAGTTATAAATATCAATGAAAGATCACGAAAAGTTGCAAGACTTGAAATTGATTCTAGTGCTGTTGTTCCTTTTAGGGAGTCTATCCTATCGAGAACTATAAAAAGTCTCTTGAATCCATGACTGATAGCTCTACTTTGGAACTTCTCCAAGGTTTCTATGAAGTCCCCCAGTGCCCAAACTTGACTAGGAACAGTGTTTCGGTTTTTGCCTATTCCTGAATTAATAACAAAGGACTCGTAGATCTTGATGAATAGTTTAGACGAAGAGGAGAATAGTTCACAGGGAATATAAGCATGTAGGTAGTCATCTTGCTCTTCGAAAACCTTCCTGACGAGTGTTGTTTTGCCGGTGGAACTGGGTCCGCAAATGCAAATATGTTCTGTGCATGCTATTGCATTCCTCAACAATTCCAAACTAACTGACAGACTTTTGACAATATCTGCACTCATAATTTGGATAGTTTTTGTTCAATTAAAATGATTTAGTTCGATGAAAAGAGTCCATCGTTTGGAATTAGAAACAAGTGGTGATCAACACGTGGTGCGAACCGACGCGCCACTGGTGCACCGGGAGCGTCTTTGGGTTAGCGCTGATAACATATCAGTGATAATGGCATTAGGACAGAGTTCATGCGAGATATTATGTGAAGCATTTAGTTTGATCAGATTTTCAGACTGTAGATTGACACAAATCTCGCACCGTCCAAAATGGACCACGAGATTATAGATCTTTGCCGAAAGTTTTCCGAAGGCGATGGAATTCAAAGATCAAGTCCAGACTGGGTCATCATCTAACCTGCCGAGGTCTGGACAACATCTCCTCGGTGGCACAGTTGGCGCCAGACTTGTCAAGTTTAGTTACGCTAGTTGACCACCAAAAGTAGTCTCATTGAATTTATTTCATGAGATGTATGGAGATTTCACAGTAAAGTAAGCGAAAAGTAGCTTACAGGAGACACAAGGGTAGATTTCAATTGATGCAATTTGATGATTGTCAGGGTCTTAGATGACCACAACAAGGTGGCAATCGACGTAGACTTTTTGGCGTTGACTCAAGTATTCACGATCAACACATTGTAGAAAGGATCTCATTGCCACAATGGTCGTCACAATTGGATCCTATTCAGCGTTGACATTCATTGTTGACATTGAATGCCACACAGGTGGTTCCACAAGACCGATTTTCACAGGACCTGACACTTCAAACTCTGCGTTGATCTCGGCCACTTTCCAAAGTGAGAGACTCTTCGAGATTTTCACTCATTCAAATTAGTTCGCTCGTGAAGTGAAAGCATCTCAAGATGGATCCAAAGCACCACCTCATCGCTTGTATCTTGGCACTTTCATCGTTAGTTTCCGGTCAAGTACACACTAATCACCAATATGAGGGAAACGATCTCCAACAAGCAAGCAACACCAACGATCAAAAATGGAGCGTTCAATTTCCGCCAGTTTCGCGAATTGGTTTGGAATCTAGCAATTCAGCTTCTAATCGCAAGACTTCCACAATTAGCGCAGACCCAAACAATTTAAGTACAAATTTTATCTCGCAAGATTCGCTTTTTGACGATCAGCGCGAGTTTCCGATGGCCGCGAGCCCAGCACCAGCAAAATCACTAGCAAGTATCAACTTGACAGACAATCAGCCTTGGTCTCTTATGACCACTGTTGGAGATAATCAAAATCTACTACCGAACACAATTCATGTTTATAAGCCAAATACGAAATCAACTGAAACCGTTCCAATCGGCGCATTCAGGATCAGAGATCGAGTAGAGCTACCTGTTGATCTGGGCGGAAGCGGCCAACTCTCGCTCAACAATCATCTGATGCAAAGTTATTTAGCCTTCAAACAGGGACAACTGCAACGATCATTCATCCCTCCTGCTCTAGGCTCAAGTTTACAGCCAAAAATTTTATCACAGGCAAAACCATTTAGCTTAGACCTAAAAAGCCATTCAATAAAATCACCAACGACAATTCAGCCTTCGAAGATTATAAACAAAATCAGACCCAAAAGCTCGAAGACAAAATCACTCGGGGAAATCTATGAGGTGAATGATTTTGACAGGAGTGATAATCCGTTTTGGAGAGATACTATTGATGCCCAACTATACGATCCGAGGACAATTCAGGATAGGAGATCAAAGGATATGGAGGAGGACTCTCAGCAATTGGACAATTTACTCAACCCGAGTTGGCCAGGCGTAGGCCAATACGGTGCAGACAATATGATGACAGGGAGTAAACTCCATCACGTTTCTTACCAAATGCACCCGGGTTACTATGCACCCGCCTATTCACAAATGATGAGCCACAAGCGGTTCGGGGTGGAGAAGTCTCTCACAGTTCCCATTCTTGTTGGTATCGGGGCTGCTCTTATAAGCTTCCTGATAATATCAAATCTTTTCCTCACCATTCCACTCTTTGCCATGACTCTTCTCCAGCTCCTAGACGGCGGTATGATGGTCATGCCTAACAACAACAATCAGAACTCCATTCCAAGTAGCAGCAATAACAATAGTCCATTCAATCAGCTTCCGAGCGGAAAGAGACGAAAGAGAGAAGTTCAAGTCACAGAGCCGGAAATAAGATTGCAGAAGGCAATCGAATTCTATCAATGAATCAACCATCAATATCAAGAAGACCCTTGGACCTTGAAATAGATGGAGAGAGATGCGCTTGGGATGTTTTGTTGGATTGTGCTTAACTTAAAATTTGTAGGTTTGTAGCCTTTTCTTTGTTTATTCTTTATTCTTTTAACTTTATAACTCAGATACTACCGACTGAACCACTTGAGTCAAATCTTTAGTTTCTTTGATTGCGTTTATGTCTCGGCTGGCAAATAGTGTGCTACTAAAATGCACTGGTCTTCGATGATCCCTCCAGAATCATCCCGAAAAATAAATTTCATTATTCAATCATCAGTTGGTTGAAATAGCGAGTTGGACTCCCGAACGATACAGAGAGTATTGTCGACGATTTCCTGTACAAAACTCGAGTTCAAACCCTTGCCCATGAGGAAGCGAGATAGATTGTTGCTTAGATGGAGCTCACGATTGCGTGCAAGTCGACTCTGGTTTTGTTGTTGTTGCAGCATTTGATTCAGGTGGTTGGGGTGTTGGTAGTTCTTGAAGTTGGAGCTAACATTTGAGGTCTTGTTTGATTTCAAATTCAGATAGTGGTGACTAGGAGATAGTAAGTCGTCGGGGGGCAAAATGCCAAGACCATTCACAGTAGGCCCTTCATTCTTAGTAAAAGGTCGGGTGGTTGATAGACCAGGAGATCTAAATGGTGTTGCACTGGAACCTAAGTGATGGTAGTGGCTCCCAGCGCCTCCCGTTCTGAATTGCCTTTCACTTAGCGAGCTAAGTAACTCTAGCGGGGTCATGTTCTGAGCCTCGAGCGAGTCCAAGTGATCACCGTAACTCCTTGTATAGTCAAGAGACCATCGGGAGGGGATTGAGATTTCTGTCGTTCTCGGCAGCCTGAATGATGCGTATGTATTTTGGTCTTGATGGAGTTTGTTTAGATTGTTGTGCAATGAGGAGGGCGCAATCGCTTTTATGGACCTTGGATGGTGTAATGTTGGCGAGTGTGGTAAAGAGTTGGCCGCCGTATACAGAGAGGAGTAGCCACCATCGACGATCGAATGTAACCGACCAATTTGTTGTTGGTTGTGGTGGTGGCATAGTCCATAGCTAGCCAGAGATGGGGTTAGGGCTAGTGTTGTCGAGGTTGAGGTTGAGGCACTTGACGTCTTCTCGGGAGGATCGAACATGTGACTTATAAAGTGACTTTGCTTTTGGTCAGTTGCTGTCACCATGAGCTGATGGTGATGTGCTTCTGCATATGGTCTAGACGCGGCCGTTGCGTTGATTGCTGAATTGTAATCTTGACATGTATTTGTCCGCAGAGCATTGGAATGTCGATACTGTTGATCATTGATGTAGTTATCGACATCCAATCCACAATTAGCCTTTTCAATTATGTCATCAGTTGCGGCTCCCTTCGAATCTGATGTATCCTCAACTGACAAAAGCAACTTGAACTGGACCAGTAGTTCATCGTCGTCAAGGTTGTTCATCGGTTGCTTCTTAGAAAGCCGAATGTAGTGACGCCAATTATAAGAATTGAATCCCCAATGAAGCACGTGATTCTCCTTATTGCCATGAGTGTGGCCAACAAATCGCCTGGGCGCCAACATGATATGACAAACTGTGCATTCAATGCATTCCGAGTCAGATTGTCTAGCTAACGAGGGGTAGAATAAACCAGTATTTTTACCTGAACAACGGTGATACACGTGAATCATGAGCGTGGATGTGACCGCTTTGGCCAGATCCAATATGATGCCTTGGGCCTCGGCTTCAAATAGATGAGCTTCTCTGGGACTACCATTAAGTTCCTGATTTGTTTGATCATTTGTTACTTTCACTGATTTCTTCATCATCGTCGATTCGCATTGGTATGTTGAAGACGCAGGTGAGTTCTCGGTGTCTAGCGCTTCTGAAGTCGCGCTCTTAATCCCGCTCGACGTCTTAGTTGTATCCAATTCTTTTTGAGAGGGTAAAGGTGTCTCAAATGATGACGATGATGGAGTGTGGGGGTTCAGCTCGTTGGACATACCAACAATATCACTAATATTAATCTTGTAGCTTGTGTCCCTCGAGCTATGAGCTTGATTGGTTGCAATAGCTTGTCTTGTTCCCGTGTTTGTAGCATCGTGAGCTTTAATTGATTGATGTTGCTTCGCTTCCAACTTGACAACATCTACTTCGGAGTCATCCTGATTATCTGATAAACTGCCGGCAATCTTCCGGCTTTCTGTGTTCTGGACCTTATCTTTCCCAGTCTTAGCATTGATAACTAATTTTCGGCTAGGATTTTTATCATCACAATGATTGGCCTCATACCCGTTTGCCTCTCGTGGCTTGTTTGTCTCAACCTCAGTTCTTGATACTTCTTCGTTTTTATCATTCTGATCCTTAATTTTATCGTGCTTTACGTTGATATTTAAATCCTGATCATTATCGTCTTGTTTAAGCTGAAGACTAGCCTCTGATGCATGCAATGCGATGGGGTTATCTATTGCTGAAGCAGATCCACCGTTGGATTTTATCTTAGTGCACGCCGATGATGATCCTGGTTTCGAACATAAATCCACAATATCGCTCCATTTTGTTTTCGAGAATCGATCAAACAAACTCAGGCAAATCCTGTCCGCATCAGATCGCTTGATGAGAGCACAGTTGGTTGCGCCGGCTGGCAAGACGCTAGCCTTGATAAAGCCGTCGATTTGTTTCGGAGTTGCGTCCGTGAAATTGGTCATGCTTTCCTCGAACTGATTCACTACTCGCTCTATGGGAAACTCCTGCTTCAAATATCGCAAAAGTTGAGCCAAGCAAAGGTAAGGTTCGCCCCCGAGCGAGTAAGAGGCGATGCGAAACCCTTCGATTGTTACAAAAGTGGGCAAGTCGGAGATGGATTTAACTAGGTGCTTGCTGTCGATGGCCGACTGAAGCATTTGTCTCTGAATCTGCTCGTATTGTGCGTCATCTAGTCGGAATGACCTCTTATTAGTACCACTTAAGGGGGACGAGTGAGGACCCTTCGCGTCAAGCTCCTCAGATTCATGGTGTCTCTTCTGGCGGCTAACCAAGTTGGTTGCCTCAACTGTGTTTGTTTCGTATCCCAACTTGTGCTGTGACATGCTGGAACTGTTTGCTAACAGCTCAGGCTTGTGGTGATTTTGATTATCGGCTCTTGTAATGTTGTTATGGTTGCTGGGGGAGATGAGGCTACGCGCGCGTTCCACTTGTTCCGTTGCCAGCTTAATATCTCTGGCTTCTTGATAACTGATGTCTATTGGGTATGTGGCCGGAGCTCGTCTGCGAAACTCGAACTCTCTAACGGCCTCTGAATCGGACATTGCTTCTAAAAATATATCCAGTGATTGCTGCTTCCTTGCCTCCGTCTTCTAACCTCGATTGTTTCTATCTTCCTCTTGCTCTCTCGAGCTTCCATCGCGCTGCTGCAATTCAATGAACAGCTCTCGCTCTTATGAACCTCTGGGGCCGTCGAGCTGCTAGCTGATTGGAAATGTAATAGTCGATTAACTTATGATATTGGCAGCCAGCCAGTGGGAAGAATCATTGTATTATTCGTAATGGTGGTTACACTCTTCAGCAATAATATTCGAGCGCGATAACATTATCAATATGTGTTGCGCAGAGAGAAAAAGCAGGCGGCAGCCAGCCAGCCAGCCAGCCAGTGAGCAAAGCAATAGCAGCGACGAGCAGGCAAGCAACCGATGGCTTACAGGGCAGACGGCCGATAGACAAGGAAGGCAAAACAGCGACAGACAGACGCGAGCGATAAAAAGAATCGGAATTTTGTAGCCGGTGCTCACTCATTGGCTGGCTGGCTCATCGTTTGCTCGCACACAAACTTGCCGCGCAGCAAACATTTTTAAAACGCTTGCTGCCGCTTCCATTGGTATGTGGCGTGTCCCGAGATTCAAGTCGAGTTTGGGTCTCTCTCTCTCTCTCTCAGTGCAGTTTTTCCTTTTATTCCTCATGTAAGACGATGAACAAAATGAGAAAATAGATAAACATTCCCATTTAGATCCACATTGAAGCCCCTGATACAATTCAATTGACTAGCAAAGCATGTTCACATGTAAGTTTCCATGTAGTCACTTGACTGCGTGTTAGCGTTCATCTTTGCTCGCACTATGGAGGTTTACTGCGGAGCAAGTCGAGCTAACTGGCAAGCTAATTTGGAATTAAGGCTCGCCAACAAGACCGCACTCGAATGTTGTTGTTTTTGCTGCCGCTATTGGCGGTTCGGGACTTGTTGTCGTCAGCCAATTGAATACAACGCTCTGCGCGGCGACTCTTTCATTAGCTCGCCAGCAAGATAGACGCAACCACCGAAAAGCTCCTCGATGGCTCGAATGGTTGGAGTAGCTCGCCAAGTTTGAGGCAGAGAAAGCCAGGGTGGATGCAGTAAAGTCTTAAATGAGACTGTCCAATAGGGATGGTTGTCGTTGGTCGTTTGGTCTTGTAGTTTGGTCTTGGCGTTGCGCTCGTGGGGTAAAAATCGCTATCGACCGTTCCTGCTGGCTAACACTCAGCAGACTTTTTGTCTCTTGTCTCGTCTCGGCATTTTCATCAACCGCTACAAAATTTTGGGCCAAGTTGTATGCAGTATTAAGCCACCAACAACGCCGCAAATAGCTCATCTACATGTACATGTAGTTGGACTCGCAGGAACTCGCTCTGTGGTCTCGTTTAGTAAACTGCAGGATTGGCAGCACGCCACAGCTGACATGTGTGTTCGACGAACCAAAACAAACAATCCAGATTTTGAGATGCCGATACAGTGGCTCACAATACTGGCCCAAATAGAGGTTGCGTCAAATAAAGTTCGTAGTAACTCGAGAATGAAAACACGAATGAATCTGATATTTTGAACTCGCACGCTCACATCTCTCGACCGCTCAATTCGAACTCGACTTTTTCTCTCGCTGGGGCCTAATTGATTTTAGCTTGAATTTTATTGATATGGGCCATTGGGCCAGTTTTTTTGCTTCCTCTTCAAATGCCTGTTGGTCTTCCTTTTTGCTTAATACACTCCGCTATTCGTCTTGGCATGCTCTCAATAAGGTTTTGGCATGTTTCTACTGATATGTTCGCCCATTCTTCCTGGATATTTGTCCATAATTCTTGAACACTCCTTGGTCTTGGTCGTTTGGCGAGGCGCCGCTTGATGATGGCCCACAAGTTCTCGATTGGGTTGAGGTCTGGCGATTGAGAGGGCCAATCTAATAGGTGGATCTTCTTATCTGCGAACCAAGTTTTTAATAATTTTGATTTGTGCTTTGGGTCGTTGTTTTGCTGAAATATGATGTCTTCCGCTTGCGGCATGCCAGGTAATATTCCACATGCTTGGATTGTTGGTATGAGACCAGCTTGCAATATGTCTCGGTACATGAATCTGTCCATGAGTCCGTGGATCTGTGTAAGTTTGCCGGCACCAAGCCAGCTGAACATCCCGTGCACCATTACACTTCCGCCGCCAAACTTCATTGTCTCAGCAAAGCGCTTGCTTTGGTCTTCGTTGTCTAGCGGGACCCAGACATAGCGCTTGCCGTCGCTCGAGACTCGATTGAATTTGCTTTCATCTGACCAGATTACTCGCTTCCAGTCTTCGACAGTCCACTGGGCATGTGCATGGCACCAGCGGAGTCTAGCTCGGCGATTCTTGATGCTGACAAGCGGCTTCTTGATAACTTTTTTGGCGCCCCAGCCAATACTTCTGAGTCCACGGCGGACTGTTTGCGCGCTGAACTGGACTTTATTCTCATTAGCTTGATTCCAGTTGGTAATAAACTTCTTGGTTGCTTCGGCGGCGCTATCTGCTTGATTTGCATTGAGTGAGTGGGCAATATTGCGCTTGGTTAGCTCGCTGAGCTTAGCTGGTCGGCCGCCGACGGATCTTTCGACGTTGACATCTCGCTCCTTAAGGATGCGATTGACGGTCGACTTGCCGATGCCTAGTCGGGCAGCTAAAGCCCTCGACGTGAGGCCCTCTTGCGTGAGCTTAACGACGTCGTTGGCGAGTTGCTTGGTAGTTTTTTTCATTGTTAAATAGCGGTCTTGACGCGAGTGATGAATAGAATTTTGCGGAAGAACAAGTGGAAATGAAGTGAAATCGAGGGTTGGAAACGAAAACCATGACCCCGAAGGGTCAGAAAAGAGCGAAAGTTCAATGTAAAAATCACCTGTCGTCTAGACATTATCATTTTTAATCTTATTAATTAGTGGCGACAAAACTGGCCCGGATATGAGACGAGGGTTAAGAGGCGCGCGAGCCTAAGAAGCGCAGGTGCAAGCGAGAAAAGCGACCGCAGACGGCGCCAAACAGATTCGCGGTGCCAGCGAGAGAAAAATAAATGAAGTTCAGCGACGCATTCGCAAAATATTACGATACAAAGTCAGAGATCTAGTTTATTGGGCCGGAATTGTAAGCAACTGTATATCAGCATTCTATTAGATCTATTCACCCGAACAATCAATTTGAATCTCCGATACTTTATACAGCGCAATCAAAAGATGAAGCAAACTACAGAACAACAAGCGAGCGATGACATTCCTACATATTACACAAAGTCTTTGGTCAGTGCGGAGCATGGAAGCGTGGCCATCGCGACCCTCAAAACTCTAATGCGAGTTTTAGAGGAGGACAAGTCGACTACAGTAGTTGAATTGCGCCAAAATGTAAGAGGAGCAATCGAAGAGCTAAAGAGAATAGAATCTTGTGTCCAAGTAGAATCAGTATCAGAGATTTTCCTTCGTTTCATCACCCTCTACGTTTCCAGGTACGATTCTTTTGAAGCCCTGAAGCGAGCTCTCTCGGCTCGAAGTGAACTCTTCCTCCGCGATGGAGTTGTAGCCGCCAAAGAGAGAGTTGCAAATTTAGCCAGTAAATTTATTGCAAAAAGAACCAGAATCCTAGTACATTCCCGATCAATGGCAGTGTTGGCCTGTTTGAGAAACGCGCGACTTAAGGATAAGGATATCTTCGTGTACGTAACGGAATCGCGACCCGACTCGTCGGGCAGGCAAATGTGTGAGCTCCTGACAAAAGAGGGAATCCACAATCAGCTCATCATGGATCCGTCGATCGGCATCTATTTGGAGCGAGTTGACATGGTTATGGTTGGAGCGGAGGGAGTCTGCGCCTCGGGGGGAATCCTCAATAAGGTTGGCACCTACCCATTGGCCATATGCGCACGGGCTATCAACAAACCTTTCTATGTGGTTGCCGAGAGCTACAAGTTTATAAGAATGTTTCCTCTGAGCCAAAATGATGTACCTGCAGGTACAAAACAGGACCAACTGAACCTACAGAAACATCGAGAGGCCAGCTCTTTGGGTTTGCCGAATGACAAACTCGACTATACGCCACCCGCCTTCATCACTCTCCTCCTCACCGACTTGGGCCCACTAACCACGGCGGCCATCAGCGACGAGCTCATGAAAATATACCTTTAATTGGAAAATGGGTTAGGTTTATTTGTCTATCTTTCACTGATGCCAATCAGAGCTTTGCCTTCCTTTAGTTGTGATACCCACGCTCAAGCCTTACTATGAGATTTTAGATTAAAGAAGGGAAGCTCAGGCAAGGCGAGGCGGAAAAGAATAAATTATTGTTGTCTTAGCCACAGGGGCAGTGAATGTTGAAATAAATTACCGCAGCTACTCAATATTTATCTTTATTATTGACTGCTCGAATCGATTGATCAATGTATGGAGGACAGAGCACTAATTGGACGTGAGAGTAAAGCTTGTTGGTATGTTTGGTTACGTTTCGTTTTGGTTTCCGATACGATCTCATTTGATTGGCAGTAAGCGAAGCAGATGTTTGTTGTTTCGCATACCGCTTGGCGCGAGTCACTGTGATAGAGGCGATGTATCCAAATTGATCTTGGCATCTTGAAGTATCACTATCTCAACCACTGGACCGCTCACTCGACCGCCTCTCGCTTGCCCCTAAGGCCGGGCGCCGATTTCCCGACCGACAAGCGAGAGTCTTGGTGGGTCGAGGTTAATGTTTGCGAAGCGCGCGAGTTGGTTGCAACCACGAGATCGGCTGCAACTTGCCCTCACGCTTCTTTACCTTAGCCCCCGCAGGCTATAATATTGACTATCTGTCCCGTCGTCTTCTATGCAAAGGGAGAATAAGTGGCTTCGATTCACTTGGACTGTTGGATGGTCAGCAATCCTAAATGGGTGATGCCAAATCTCTCACTAGAATAGGAGAAACGAGACGCGGGTTTTGCTCGAGGCTGCATTTGAACGGGCGACGGCCCTACGACTGGGACCGCGCCCGTATTGTCAGATGTCCGGCTCGCTGCCCATCCCGACGCCGCCCCCTCGGCCACTGATGCCCGACTGGCCGCGGGCAAAGGCGGACTGATTCTCGAACTCGAAGCCCTTGTCGCCGCGGTACGAGGGCGACAGAGTTCGTGTTCGTTTGCGCATCGAGGCGACGGCCATGTTATACTGTATGTTTATAATGTGGTAGCGAGCAAAAGAGCATTTGTAAAAGTGATATGCGAGATGAGATCCGAGAAGATTTGGTGGGATGCGATGAGGTGCAGTGCGATGCCCAAGCATCATTCGAGATTTGTGGTGGCGGCGGTGGTGTGAGTTTGTCGGTTAGGATGAGATACTTTTAGGTTAGCGTCATTGTACTTTTATCCATCTGGCTGTCACCTCGCGTCGTCTGCTTGCCTCCAGATTGGCGAGACCGATAACAGAGCTCGGCGGTTATGGCAGTAGCTGCATGGCATGTGGCAGTGGAATGGAGAAAAACATATTCTCGTCGCCTGGCCTCTTTTTGAACATAGTCATGAATCTTGTACAAAGCAGCAAGGGAGAGGAAAACAGCAATCAGTTTGGTGGCTAGACTCAGACTGAAAAGTCGGGCCGGAAGTTTTGGATCCACGAGCTTCAACTCGCGCTCGACGACCACAAGCTCAACTACTGTGGTTGAGATTTTTTGTGTCAAGTTCGGTGTGTTTGAGATGCAATACTTACGTGTTGACGACACGAGAGGGTAGCGTTAACCACACGATTCACTGCTTCCATCAAAGTTTTGGTCTCGCGAATGACACTGTCCACCTTTGCAAAAGTGGCCGGCTTGCCAACTGTTGGATTCTTGACAATGAACTGCAGTTGCTGCACTAGAGCGGGAATGGCACTTAGTTGTCCGAGAAGCTCCTTCTTCAAGTCGCCAGCGGGAACCTAGAATAAGAAGAGCGCCAGTGCGACGAGGGTGGCAATGTAATAAATATAAATGATGTTGATTATCCGGTGGGGTAGTTCGTTAGTTAGGTTTCAGTTGGGAGACGTATCGCTTTTCTATCTCTTTGCGTCTGATGTAGTCGGATTCAGTCGCTCGCTTGTCGGTTTTACTTTTCTACTCAATTCTTTGCTAATTGGAAGCTCCAAGTATTTGGATGCCGCTCGTCTCACTCAAATAGCGCCAAGTTTCTGACGAGTTTGGCCAGTTTCGGCGGCTATTGAAGTTGTGGGTCGGTTGGTTCGACTTGGTGGTGCACCTAGCGACGCGCACATAGCGCTTAGCTGAATGGGAGAAAAAGCAAGCCATTTATTTTCTCGCCCACTCTCAGCGTGAAGTGACGGCTAATTTATGTAGTTGTAAACAACAATCGACCGTCAAATTAAACGACAACTATTATCAGCTCTGAGACTACGATCAAACCAAATGATTGGTTCATGGATGTCTCGCTCACGAATGGCTAAAGCTCTAGGGTAAACTCACCTTGTAAGAGAAGCAGCGGACTTCCTTGTAAAGCTCGTTGGCTTCCTCGGCAAACAACTCCGCCTGCGTGAACAAATCCTGGGTGGTGTTGAGGGAACCCTCGCCGCGAGTAAACTGGTACATGGAGAGAGCCATTTGGGCCGTTTCCCTGGCGCCGCGCACAATTGCGTCCGCCTCGGAGTCGCTCCACTTCTCCGCCTCGGTGGTGATCGATTGCTGGTCCGCGTTTGCAAGTGGATCCGTCGCATCCTCTGCCCCCGTAGTCAGCGCGGCCATCGAATCCAAAGTGGAAGCAGCAACAGTGGTGCCTCCAGAGCCGCCGCTTCCCTTTGGAACCGCACCGATCTCCTGGGCCACATGGGTGTTTGTCATTAGATTATCTGCCCCTGCGGCCGTCAGATTTGTGTCCAGTCTAAGTGGCGGCATTGGCGCCGGCGGTCTAGAAGAAACTAGCTCGCCGCAGCCAAACAAACTCTCACCGCCGACTGTTGGGTGGTCCTGATGGTTGCGTTGCTGTTGGTGCTGAAGGTGATCCGCTTGGTTGACCACAATAGGGTGTCTGGCTGGCGGAGGCGGCGGCGGTGGTTGCGCCGCTGATGCCGAAACTGGCGCCAAAGGCATATGAAGGGAACTCGTGTTGTTTGCCGATTGCGGTTGGTGAAAGTGGGTCTCGAGTACAACTGGCGACTCGATCGACGAGGAGCCGGCCAAACTCGATTCGTAGGCAACTCGGTGCTGACTGGCGACACAGCCTTGCTCATGCGGATTGAGTATTCTGGGCGCAGTTTCCGCTATGCTCACCATGCGCCTACCACTTGCCGGCTGCCCATTGGTCTTGGCCGGCATGTTTGCCATTTGAATCGACGTTGGCCTCATGGCTATTAATTGCCGGTGCTGGTAGAGCTGCGATGCCTGCTGCACATTTCCCGACGTTTGTCCGAGTAAAATTGGAGACTGGCTCATCGGTCGAAAGCTGAGGGGGCCGCCAGAGGGAGTTGTGTCGGCACTGGCCAACTCGTAGCTGGCAGTCGGTGTCAGCTGATGCTCGGCGGCCATCTCGTAGCCGGTGGCCGTGTATTCAAAAGGCTCGAAGGGATTCAGTTGCTGGTTCTCGAGACAATTGGCGTGTCGCGGGTAGTTGGCTCCAAATC
Organism: Aculops lycopersici; assembly: GCA_015350385.1. NCBI lineage: Eukaryota > Metazoa > Arthropoda > Arachnida > Trombidiformes > Eriophyidae > Aculops > Aculops lycopersici. The sequence goes on from WNKI01000001.1 coordinate 12,266,852, forward strand.
CGTGGTAGTGGTCCAGACTCCTCGGCGAGTCGGTGGGTTCGCTACAGGACGAGTGCTGGTGCTGGTGGTGGTGCAAATCCGAACCCGAGTGGCGCCCGCCTCGCACAGAGTGGAAGCTTCCGGCATGCGCCAAACTCCGAGCCGATTGGACTCGGCGGGCGTCGATTGGCGAGTGATGAGAATGGGGATGAGTGTGGGGGCTCGCTTGGTGGTGGTTGTGGAGGAAGTTGTGGTGGTGGTGGTGGTGAAGGTTTAAGTCGGCCGGCGAGCTGAGGATGTCAAATTGGAAGGGCTGGCGCTCAGTCAGGTGGCCGAGGAAGTCGAGTCTACCTGCCGCCTCGGCGAGCATCTCAGGTGTGGGCGCCAGATTAGCGTGGTGCTGGCGCCTAATTAGCAGTTGGTCGCGCAAAGCCGCCACCCTGGCCGCTCGCTCCTGATCGTACTGCGAGTGGACCAGATAGGCCGCCTGTCTGGCCACCTGGCAGAAGTCGTCGTAGAAGCTGCACCAAACTGATGTAGTTGGGATTTGCGAGTGTTGATTGGAAATTTGTTGGCCGTTAGAGTCGAGGTTTGCTCACGTGTCGAGGCGAGATGACAGACAGAGCAAAGTCAAGCAATCCGAATAGCAATTGCAATCAAAATGGCAACCACGAAGACACTCACCTTGGAGATAAGCCCAAACGCAGTCCTTGGCCTCGCGGCATTGGGGCTCCTGCGCCAACAATTTGGCGCTCTGAATCAACCGGCCCAAGTTCAACTCAAACCAAATGGCCAGCGACTTGGTGACTATTTTGATCTTGTGCGTCTGTGCAACCTGATTGAGCATCTTGCAAGCCTCAATCAGTTGCTCTGATTGCTCGTTGAAATCGAGACACAATCGCGAGGTTCTGTTAAAGTCGCCAACGAGACACGAGTGTTTGAGTTGCTTGACTAGATCCAGTTGCGAGTTGCACCTGTCGAGCTCATCACTTTGTTCTATCACAACCGTTTGGAGCTGAGATCGGATTGCGGTCGGGTCGGTTGTTTGATTGGTTGGTTCATTGCCGATTACGGGTTCCCATTCGCCGGGTTGGTTGTAGAGCGTGTGTTTTTATTTCGAGTTCCGATTGGCAGGTTAGATGCGTGGAAATTCGTTGGATTAGTCGCCAGGTCGCGTCCCTCGTTTCCGGTCCCCTCTTCTCTGTCGTCTTATTATCATTATCAGCATCGTCATCATCATCATCAACTCGATGCCACCAAGACCTCGAATGCGACCAGCGCACGAGAAAAAAGAATAGAGAGAATGAGCAACCATCGAAATACTAACCTCGTACTCGAGCTCCTGGCAAAGTTCGTTCAGTTGGCCGGCCAAAAGCCGGAGTTGGCCCAAATTGAGCTCGCCACTCATCATTGTCGAGCTTGAGAGTCGGCGGCACTAATCCGGCGCACGTTTGTCGGTCGATTGGACGTCGTTTTGGTGTTCGGGGTTTCGGGTGGGATTTGGTGCATCGGGAGTCGGTCGTTGATCATTGGTCGTCGGAGGAGGAGTGGCGGGTTTTGGGAGCAAAATGGGGGGATTGAGGATCATCAGATTTGGCATGTTAGTCCGGGGATTTCTATCTCTGCATCTATTTTTATTTCCATCTCTATTCCCTTCCCAAGTTCCTGTTTTTCTGCTCAATTTTTACACCCGATTCGCGGGAAAACAATCATAATCAAAGGAGCACATCGAAGTGAGCGGTCAGGAGTGGCGGTAATACTCACCGATCGGTAGACGTGCTTGACCAGTCGGCTGAGATGGAGCTTGATGCAGTGCAACAAGAGAATGATGGTCTCTCTATGCTCGTGTTTAGTGTAGGCGCAATCGGTAAACTCATGCACTCGCTCCACCAAACTCAGCTTTGCCTCGCCGAGAAGCGCCGAGTTTAGTGCCGCCATTAACTGGCGCTTGTCCTGGACCAGTAACATGGCGACGCTCATTTGGTGTTTCTCGAGCTCGTTATTGTTGTTGCTGCTGTTATTGTTATTATTCTCCTTGTTGTTATTGTTCGTATTGCTGAGCTCGAAGTTGCGAAGTTGCTCGTCGAAGTGCCGGAGCTCCAGTTCACCTGGCGCGAGCTGATGATGGCCACGGTTGTGTGCTTGAGCTTGGTGCAGCTCCAGAGTTTGCCCGAGAGCCAGCAGAAGACCGTCGAAGTCGAGGACGCGCACAAAAGGAGCCACCAAACACTTTGTTGTCCGTGGGGCAGAAGTTGGCGTGCATTCGAGTTAAGTTTCGGCGTTATATTGGGTTTGGGTTCAAGTTTGAGTTTGAGTTGGAGTTTGATTTCGAGTTTGAGTTTGAGTTTGAGTTTGAGTTTGAGTTTGAGTTTGAGTTTGAGTTCGAGTTCGAGTTCGAGGATGCGGATGAGGTTAAGGTTAGTTGTTGGTAGCGGCGATGCTGCTGCTACAATTGCTTACAATTGCTATTGCTATTGTTGTTGCCGTTGCCTTTGCTGTTGCTGGCAAGTTGGTGGGCGCACCTCCTGACGGCGGGTTTATAATTCATTTATTCGCCACCTTTGGCTTCGGCTGCCAAAGTCGCACTTTAAGTCGCTATAGTTCATGGTTGAGTGGCAGTTGCCTTTGCATCCTTTCTGCTTTTAGATTCCAACAAAAGTTGGCAGCTCGCTAGAGCGACCCGCGAGGCGACCGAAGGATTGCGTTGAGATAAGAGCGAGCACTCGCGCTTTAGATTGAGCCAGAGCTCGAGGTTGGGGCCAGAATTCAAGTGATTACCTGGCGACATTAGTGGCGAGCTCGCCAAGTGGCTAGTCTGCCAGCGGGGAGTTGGTAAGCTAGTTGGCAGCTTGGTGTTGAGCTAAGCCGATCGCCTTCGCTTTGCAAAAATGAAACTCCACTCGGTTGCACAGCAAAGTTTTGCGCCTCCAAAGTCAACCGAACGGTGACACGCGCAAAACTTTCACTTTGCTTTCGGCTTTCCACCGGAACTAGCGCTTCCTGTTGCCAAACTGACCCCCACTTTTACGGGCGCCTCCGCCGTGTCACTAGCTCTCTCGATGGGTTCAATCTCATCCATCACTCGCCGGCAGCGAAACAATATTTCCCTAACCCTCGCTGGCTGGCCTCAGCTCTCGCTGAGCGGGTAACGTTGCGCCTGGAACGCTGAAAGATAACGACACTCGCTCGCTATGACTATCCGACAAGCTGGCTGGCTTGCCAACTGGCTCGCCGGCGAAGAAGGAGGAGCCGCAACCGACGTGGAAACGACGGAGACAGGAAACGACAAACGACATCATCTCGACGACGAATAGGAAGTGACAGTCGAATGGATTGATTGAAATGGTCGTTGGCGCGCATCTACTTGCAGTTGCTCGCCGCGGACTCTGTCCTTAGCCTTGGGGCCATTAGTGTTGCCGGCTCTCGAGTTTCTCTCTCCTCTCCTATTCGTTTCTATTCTCTAGAGTTAGGAGAAGCAACGGCAGTGGCTAAAACGATCGCATTGTCAGCGAGGCAAAGTGAAACCCTCCTTTGAGTTGGACTTTTTGGTAGGCTTGGGCAATGCGTGCGGCAAACGTCAGCCGCACATTGAGTCTTGCTCGGCTTCCAGGATCAGGTTATAGTGAAACGCAACATAACAACTTCAGACTGCAAACTACAATGGAAAAACAAGCAGCAGTCGGTTGCCGCTGTCGCTGTTGGCAAAGCAAACCCAAGCTCTGGCCACGACCAAGACGCAATTCATCATCCAGCTCCGGTGTTTTGTACTCACTGGCTTCTGCTCCCCAAAGTCACGAGTCCCGGTTCCTGGTCTCTCTTTAGCGCAAAACGCGCCACTCGCTGGTCTTCCTGCCCCGTCGACTTCCGGTTGGCGCGAAATGGAGTTATTTAAACACTGGCGCACTCTATTTTGGTGGCAAATGGGTACGAGTCGGCGCGCCTGTCGCTAGGTCCCGCTTTTAGTCCGCTGTACTGCTCTCGTCATGCATTGCAACTAGCAACTAGCAGCCAGCAGCCGTAAACGTGGTTTCAAAAATGTCGTCGCAGCTCAAGGGGAAATGCGGTGCAAGCGACGTCGTTGTGATTACTATCAATGGAAACTAAATTATCGAAGCCAAAAAACACAGAAAGACTGCCGGGTAACTTCTGCCCCGACGACCTTGAGCCGCGCAAAGGATTCTCGCCTGTGGGATCGTTCCTTTGGGCGCTGGCAAAGTATTAAGCTGGCTTGTATCTGGCGGCAGGCGAGTGGGAGAGAGACAGTGAGAGAGGGAGCGAGAGAGAAAGTGGCTGGAGGACGTAAACCGAAACCGTCAGCATGAGAGTCTTTGCGGCCAGTAGACTCCACTGAACCCGACGCAACTCCTCGGTGGTTGTGGTGTGGCTAGTGGAAGTGGCAGCATATATGCGAGAGTCTGAGTAAAATATATTGGCAGCGGCGCCTCCTCTCAACTCAGCACAACGCAGCTCGGCGCAACTCGAGGCGGAGTTGCTGCGCTAATACATGAAGCTGAGCCGAACTCAGCTAGCTTGGCAAAATTTCGCCAAGCCAGCTAACTCGCTCGCGGTCGTGCCAGCGATTTATTATTAAATTATATCGGCGCCCTCAACGGCCTCCCTGTGTGCGAGAACCAAAGAGGAAGCCGCGCTGCCCTTGGCCAGCAATGGCAACTTTGCCGCTGCTAACGCTCAGGGTGATCAAGAGGCCCCAGGATCTAGGCGCGCGAGTTGAGGGCGCCGATCACAATCACTTAATGGCATGTAAATTAAATCAGCTCTCCATCTTTCCCGCCCATAAGATGGGCCGTCGCAGTGTCTATTCCTCTCCCTATTGCTCTCTCCATAAGCACCAAACTTTCATTGCTTGCTTGCTGTTGTGGTCGTTGTCTTCATGTATATCGTTGCAAGCAAAACTTGAGCAAAACGAATGAATGGCGAGCGACTTGCGCTTGATGGGTGTTGAGGCCAATGGTCTCGCTCTGGGAAGTCTTTGGTCAGCGAGGACTTTCCATCTCTCCCTCTCTCTCTATCTATGAGTGGATTTGGAAGAGAAGTAAACGAGAATCTGGATCATCTTTTGGCCACGGTGGCCGTTGCACTAGAAATAGGGAGAAATAGACACAGTGAAACAAAGAGACACACGAACAGACATCAGGCAGCCGATAGCAAGTGGCGCACTAATTTTGCAAAGAGCCGCGGGAACAAATCTAGCTTCAGTTGGAGGAATGCGCCAGTTTCAACAAATTGGCCGCCAATGTTAAAGTTGGAGTGAGAAAGTCGAATGGGAGTGCGCAAACCGTGAGCCGCATAATGAGCTTCCATCCGCGAATTGTGCGGCTATCTATCTGTTCGGTTTTGCTTGCCTCAGTTGCGTCGAGTTCAGTTTAGTTTAGTTTAGTTTAGTTTAGTTTAGTTTGGTTTGGCTTGGTTTGTTTTGGTTCAACTCAACTCAGTTTAGTTCAGTCCAATTCGGTTGAGTTCGTTTCGTTTCGTTTCGACTCGCTAGCTTGGCAGAGCGCGTGCACGCTGCTCAGCTCACCTGGCGTGTTGGCAAGCCAGAGCGGAATTTGTCCCGGTCGACTTATCCAGTCGGCGGATGCCACTAAACTCCAAGCCGCCTGACTCCCCGAAGCCAAAAAGGACACCGGGATTCGCTTTGGGCTCCCCTTTCCTTCCTTCCAACTTGAGCTCTTGAAACTTTTTTCGACAGCAACAAACGACAGGCGGCCAAAGAAACAAACGACAACCGGAGCCTCGCCAGCCAAACAAAACATAGCGCCACTCGTTCAAATGTTCAACTGACAAGCGAATGCAGCGAAAGAGAGAAGGAAACTTGCAATAAATTGTCAAAGAGGACCGCGAGCACATCAGCGCCGGAAAGGGAAAAGGAGTCAGCCGCCATGGCGACGGACGACGAGAGACTGGAGACTAGAGATGAGAGTCGAGAGTCGAGAGGCAGACACTTCGCGCTTATTCAGTGTGCACTTGCCACTTGCTCGCCCACCTGGCCGATCGCTAGGCGCACGGCTCGCACTCAGCGGCAAGCAGGTGAACTGGATTACCATCGTTACAGTTGCAGTTGCTGTTGCTGTTGCATTCGCAGATACAGTTACAGTTACGGTTACAGTTGTCTCCTCCTCTGAGGCGGCCCCGTTTTACGCGCTTATCCATCATTAATGCGCCGCCACGAGCAACTCAACTGTTTGGCTGACATGCGCCTCGCTAACTTGGCATCGGCGCCACCACCGGCAACAACAACCACGACAGCGGCAAAAGTGCTGGCCGCAAAGAGAGCCGACAAGGTGCTGGCTTTATTGGGTTTCTCGCCCAGCGGCGTCGGCGGCCAATCGATTGTCGCGCGTACGCGAGTTACGTAACAGACTCAACTTGTTAGTCGACTCGCTGGCTAGCGTCCGGTTGGCGGCTGATTTGGCGCCACCTGAACTTGTGCGAGCATTCAAGCGACGCCAACTGTCACTCGGCCCGCTCATTTGGGGCCGCCGCCTCTGTTGTTGTCGTCGCGAAAAGAGCGACAAAATACCAGCAGTCGAGGTAAGAGGAAATTCCAAGTGGATGGCTGGTGGCGCGTGCAATGAGTGGCCTGAGCCGGAAGTTGTAACACGGACTGCGCAAGTGGTTGTTGCTGTTGATGTTGTTGTTGTCTTTGCTGCCGCTGCTTCTGCTTCTGTCCCTTGAACTTCAATTCGTCGATCGTCGATTTTGCGAATGAGAGTGGCGAGCCGGCGGCCGAGCGGCTTGCCACTTCATTCAACTCACTCGCTCGCTCGCCCGCCGAACCGTCCGATCAATTGAGGGGCGCAATTGCACTCGAGCCTCCAATAATAGTGCGGCCTCCAATAATGATCCTTTGCAATGTCATCGGTGGCAACGGCGGCGACTTGTGCTCGCGCCTCCGGTTGCCGGCGCCACCGATACTGCTGTTGCTGCAGCCGGCCCCAACTCTTCCACTCATGGGCGTCGACTGTGCCCCGGAATTTGCGCCGCGCTGCCATGCTGAATTCGCATCCGCTTCCGCTTCCGCCGCCCCGACCCTTCAACAGCAACAACAACTATGACAACAGAAACAGCAATACCGACAGCGATGGCAACAACAACCAAAACAACCTTCACAATGCAGACATGGAGCGGAATCTGTTGCAATCAGCGCCGAGTTCAGTTTGGTCCACTGAACACTAATACCAGGCGCACGAGACCAGACCAATCGATCCAATGTTCTACGCGCACTCACTGCTCGAGAGTCCCCGGCGCCGGCCTCGGTGTTGACCGGATCAGCTCGTCGGTCCGACCGAGCGACTAGTCGACGGAATGACTGACTGACTGACTGGCTGGCTAGCTGAATGGCTGACTGGAGCCTCCTGGCGCCGCGCCCATCGAACTCGTCGTCTCAGTCGGCTGACAACTACAATCCCTTAATTGGCCGCCCATTTCATCCGCCTGATTTATATCGAGCGACAGTGAGTTCCACTACATCAGATCACAAGCAAAGCTGGGGAAGGCGGCGAGCGAGAGAGCAACTGATCGAGTGAGCAGGGGGAGCTCGCCATCCGCCAGAGGCTCTATAAGCTGCACATTCGGCCGGCCAGTCTGTCGGCTGCTCGTCATCGGTTTCGCCGGCTTCTCGTGCTCGTGTTCGTGTTTATGTTTAATGCAATTTTTATATCCCCTTCGTGTGGCAAGCTAGCCAGCCAGCCGGCCTGTCAAACAAACGAGGACGCGTCACTCGCTCGCAGTAACCCATTGTTCTTGGGTGCCGCTTGCCGCCCACCGGTCCGAACTTGGACTCGATCTTTTGGCGCACCCAAAAGTTTAGGGTTCACCGGATCCCCTCTTGCCGCCGGGTAAGGGCAACGGCAACCATGGTGGCGACAAAATCAGCCCACTGCTTTGCGCGCCAATTTAAAACCACCGCTGAGCTGTCAGCAGCAAGACTCTCCGCTACCAGAACCGCAAGCCGAGCACTCAAACCGGAGGCGAGGGTTAATTTGGTGAGCAAGTGAGCAAAGTAGACGAAATAGCAGTAACCAGGCGGCCGGGCGAGTAATTAATGTGTCACTCGGACGAGTTGCGAAAGTTTGGTCTAGTTTGGACAGTCGAAGAGGGGAACCGAATTAAGTTGCAGCTTTGCAAATTGTAGCGACAACCACCACGAGGAATCGATGCAAAGACTCAACTTGCACGCCCACTAATTTGCGTGCTCGCATATTCATGGCCACAAACTCTCCCGTCGGCGGCCAGTTTGCAGCTCCTGGGTCGAGCTAGTAGCGGAACTCTATTCTGGTCGCCTGCATTTACTGATGGGCTCCAATTGAATCCGCCGCGGCCGATGAGAGTGGAAATTTGGCCGCCACCAACAAGACGCAAAGTCAGCAGAATTTGCACCAACCAACGAGCAAAACGAGAGCCCAAACTTCGAAGCACTCGAGCATGGGGTTTAAATTTTAACATGCCGCTTCCTTCTTGTCAGCCGCAGTTCAGGTGGCGGCCATTTGGCGACTCGCTCTCACTTACCTGCTGCTAAATTGCGTTGAAAACAAGTGTGCCGTTATGAGTGAAGGGGGAAGGAGCGCGTCGACAATTACGTCATCGCGTGTGTGTTTGTGGCGATTTGACTTGCTTCAGCTCGAACCTGGGCTCGAAGCGCCGAGAAATGAACTCATTGGAATTTGGCTGGTCATTAGAGAGGAGAGAAAGTTTGCAGCTAGTGCGATTCGTCACGCGCTCGATGCTCTTTTGCCTCGAGTTGGCCGATGTTCAGTTGCGCCTAGCGCCAGCAACGGCCATCACGATGACGATGGCAAAGACGACGCCGCAAACTCGCGATGCCCTCGGGCAACACACACTGGCTAGCGGCCATCGACGACGACGACTCGCGCCAAGGTCAAAAGCGCAGTCAACTCAATACTCAAATAGCAGCCAACTTACCTGAAGTCGGCCAATTGCGTCGTGTGCGCTGCGCCCGCCGTTGCGGGTTTCCAGAAAGTAGCCCATTATTTCGAGCGGCGCCTCCGGCTTTTCCTGCCTCTTGGCTCTATCCTGTCGCTCTTGTCTCTCCTGTTGACGGTGTTGGTGTTGGTTGTGGTGTTGCTGCTGACTAGCTTGCTGGTGGTGGCTAAACGGATGGCAGGCGAGCTGCTTGGTGGTCGATGATGGCCACTGGCGGCGGCCGTCGACCACTTCCGGCGGCCCCGCTTCGGCGCCGCGCATCGACGAGTCCCTCTGGCCGGGGGCATACAAATTGAAGACACAACATTTCACTATGGCCATAATGATGCTCATTGAGGCTCTAATTTGCGCCGCAACCGAGCGGCGCGTTTCCAAACCCAGCGACGAGCGTAACTCGGCCCCATTGAGCCGCAGGCAACACTTGCTAGCCGATAACAGCAGCAGAATCAACCTGTCGATGGTTAACCTATACAATTAGATTTTTGTAGCGCAACGAGAAAGGATATTTTTGCACGAGTTAGTTGGAATTACGGTCTGATCATCTCGCCAAGTCAGTAATTTTCAGCACCAACAAATTGAGGGCAGAGCTGATTAACTCTCGAGTTGCAACTTACCTGTTGACTTGGAATAAAGTTTGCATATCCTGAAGTTGAGTTTCTATCGGGTGTGCATGCGCCGAAACGTGTCGCTGGTCTTGCACCTTGTTAAGCCGATTGGCATTGGTTTAAGTGGGCGTGGCGGGCGAAGATTTTGGGTAGGTTAGAGGGGCGTGTCGAGGTCAGCCCGAGAGGCTAATTCATGCTGACTAATGGGCTACATTTTCAAGGCAAAATTTCGCTTCGGATAGCTGGTTTCGCAGAGTCGAGCTTCATAAACTAGACATGGACAAGACTCGTGGCTCGTCAACTACTTTGACTGGCAGTGGACTCAAGTGGTTGCATTCAAGTTCGCTCCTCCTCATTCCTCGAGAACTCAAGAGGCGTCATGTCACTACTCAAACTCTTTCCCAGTCTTCGTCTCTCGTTGTCGAGCCAAAGTATAGAGTTGTGTGTTTGAGCGAGAGAGAGAGAGAGAGAGAGAAATGAAAACTAGAGTAAGTTTCTGGTGAGACTCTTTCCGGTAACTCGATGTTAGTTCTCGAGAGTTTGCGGCATCCGATGAGAAAATCTCGGCGCCGATGGTCCAAGTCTCTAGCTGCGTGTCGTCCAACAACTCCACCCTCATCTCTTTCGCCAACGAGAGGGTATCAGCTTTCAACTTCCGCTCGTCGGTGTGTCGCCCTAGCGCCGGGAGAGTTTTCATTGTCTCGCGGCGCCACTCGATCCGCCGGCCGGCGGAAGTGGCGCCACCGTCGCCGAGAGTAAGAGGAGAATGAGACAACAGCGACGCCACGAGCAGCTGGCGCCAAGACGTCCATTTGCCGAGAGATGTACCGCTGCAAGCATCCAATAGCCAGCAGGCCAGTCGGCAAGCTCGCTGCACTTACCTCTACATCGCTCCTGTCCAGCGGCGAGTCGTTTGTGGCTCTCATCCCCGTGGTGGTCGTTGTTGTCGCCTGTATCATGGCAAATTGTGAGCTAGAGGAGTTCGAGTGGCCGAGTGGTTGATGTTGAAGTTGGTGCACCAACGAGAGCGGGTTCGTGTGCTCCAATCCAACCCCATTTGGCGAATCGTAGTCCGCCGTAACTCGCTGCGAGTTCCGTCGGCCCGAAATCTCGGGGTTGGCCGCAGTGCCCAGACGACGCGTTAGGCGGCCGCCGAGCTGGTGGGCGTGACTGGCGTGTGCCGCCAACATGATGCACTGGCCGAGATTGACAAGCTCAGTGCTGAGCTCGCCAAAGGCGCGCAGTAAATGGCTGTAGTTGGCCACGTTGTCCGCGCGGTCGGCAAGCTCGAGCTGCTGGTTTATCGGAGTTAGAGATTGCGGTTGTATGTAGTGTTCCGTGCGAGTTGCGTTAGTTCCGGTTGTTGGGCGCCATGTTTGTTTGTCGTGCGGGCGGCGCGTTTGGTCGACGGATATATTTAGCCAGCCAGTCAGCGTTGTGGTTGTCCAAATGTTCAGCCGCCGTCCCATTGGATGTCCATTTGAGGTACGAATTTTTGTGAGTTTTTCCAGAGGTTAGTTCGTGGCGCCGGTCCAATTCGTTTAAAGTTGACAGGCGATCATTTTTGCGGCGTCCAGTTGCGTGCAAAAGTCGCGAGAGTATATTTAGTTTTTTAAGTTTAGTTCATCGGTGTATTTTGGTCGTCGGTGCGCAATTTCATTAGGCGAGAGTGGGGTAGAGTGAGAGAATTGATAGATGAGGTTAGCGGCGGCTTCTATTGTTGGATTGGACCCCTTTGCTTTCTCTCTCTCTCGCTCGCTGCGGCCAGCCAGCCAGCCGGCGCCAAGTTGGACAAGTTTTGTTCCTCTTCTGGCCGGAGCGAGTTGGGCTGTTGGGTCGGGGAGCTTGGCGCAGCTCAAGGTCGCAAATGGCGCCGCGCTGGTCGCAGCTGCTGTTGGCCAAGACCGAACGCTGGCGGCTGTCGGCCAGGTAAGCGGAGTCGGCATCGTTGCTTGGGCTCTCAGAAAAATGGGACACACAAACTATAAATTGCCCATGGGCTTGGCCCCGCTCGCCATTCATACTCAGACTCAGACTCAGCCGGCCAGCAGCCAGTATCAAGCCACCTCCGTCTTCGCCACCACAAGCAGCAGAAGCAATGGCAAAGGCAGCGGCAGAAGCGGCGAGCTCGCAACACCAGACGCGACCCATCGGTGATTTATTGGAATTCTTCATCTCGGTGGCGGCAACTCGAGTGCCAGCCGCTGAGTCGCTAGGTCCCGACTAACCGACTGGCCGAAGCTTTGTGAGAGTAATGGCACCAGAGCCGCCGAGTGGTATTCACATTCACATTCTCGCTCGCATTCGCATTCACATCCAAACACACACTTTCTCTTCCAACTCTACAGACACCAACACCCGGCAGCACCAACCGCCGTCGCCACTCACCAACAACTTGGCGGCCCGCAACTAGCGTATAAATCTTGTCCTCCCCGTAGCTTCGTGGCAACTTCCGGCAAAGTTGGCGACTCGAGTGTCGCCTTGTGTTCTCTCATTCAGCCGCCATTGGTGCTGCCGCTGCTACTCCTCTGGGGCAGCGGGATGAGGCTTGCATACACGTTGTGCGTAAATTTGTCTTTGCGCTTGAGTTGCGCTCTCTGCTCGCGGCTTCGGGAGCTCCAACTCCAGAGAGACATTAGCATAAGCCACACGAATTGGATAGAGATGGACCAGACCATTGGAGTCAGTGGGAAAAGACACACGTTTGTATTGGAGGGGAAAAGTGTGTGCCTCGCGGCCAGCAAGTCGAACGAGAAGTGTGAACATAAAACGTTCACTTCTCTTGCAAACAACTTTCGTCGAGGAGGAAACTTGCTCTTTTTGGCAAAACTAAAACTTATAACGGGAACAAGTTTCTTCCATTCGGATCATTCGATTTAGCTACCTGAGCGGAGCGAACCAAGGAAAACTCTCGATCGGTAGCGAGCCCGAAACTAAGTAAACTGGAGATGTTCTCCAGTTTACTTGGTTTCTCTCCTGTCGTCGCGCGTCACTTCCGTTGTCGTGATCGCGCTCGTCGTTCGCGTGCAAACTCAAAATTACAACCTCCCTTGGCAAATGAAACGCTCACTTACCATGCCAAATCTAGGCGCAGGGTTTGGCCAGAATGCTGGCGGAACCAAGCGACCTGAACTCTCGTGGCGCCAAGGAGCCGGGTCGAGGGCAAAATGGAGCCAACGAGGCCCGCGTCCAAAGGTTGCTCTGGATACACAAAACAACTCGACCTAATTTCGCGCCAATCGGCCGGCTGATTGGCGCAGCAGTCCTCCTCCCAATTTTGCTCTTTTTATCCCTCTCTCTCTCTCTCTAACTTTCTACTCTCTCTTAAGCTTCCTTTTGTTTTCTCACTCTGTAAGTCGCTAGTTGTTGTTGCTGTTGTCTTTATTGTTGACGGCGGACAGAATAGTGCAAGATTTTAGCCACTTTTATCCCACGAACCGAGCCAACAGAACTCGACACTCCCGCTCGGCGGCGCGAGCGGAGGATTGAATCACCAGCCAAGAGAGAAAAGTTTTGCCGCTCGGTGGTTATCTGCGCCTCGAACTCTTCCAAACGAAAACTGCCAACTCTAATGAGAGTGTCCGCGCAAGATAAGCCGATAGTTCGATGGTTGGCTGGCTTCTCGCAGTCAGTTGGCTTGTGGGCATGTCGGGTGGTTCTCTCTGCGTTTATAGCTTTGTGGTGGTTCTGCCACCAAATCTCGGCTCTCGGAAAAGGTGGAGGGGAATCGGAAAAACTCGTCAATAGGCTTACCTTTGCGGCCTCCAGATTGGCGCCGGGATTTTTTGTGTGGCAGTCATGTGGCTGTCGCTGTTGTAATTGTTGTTGTTGTTGTTGGTATTGCTGCTGCTGCCGCTGCTCCTCCGCTTGGCCCCAAAGCACCGTGTCCACCAGGTAGAGGATCTTGGCTACACTGGCCACCAAAGTCTTAGCTGCCCGCACAAGAGTCGCCTGATTTGAGTAGGTGAACAGGTGTGCGTTTCGCTCAAAGTTGCGCTCGAGTTGCGGCTCGTTTGCCAAGACGCGCAACGAGCTTACCGCGGAATTCGGGGGAGCAGCAACCACTTGCTGCTGCTTCTGTTGTTGCTGGAGCGACTCGCTCAGCGGCCGCCGCACGCAATCGGACCTCAACTCCACCGACTGCTGGTGGCAGAACAGGTTGCGCAGGTGATCGATTAGAAGGGCTGAGTTGCGCGACTCGCCGGCTGCCTCGTGAACTTGATCGCGGATTTCGGGTTTGTCGTCGGCAAGACTGCAGGCGGCCGATAGGAACTGCTCGACGCTCGCCAAATTCAGCCGAATCGCTGCGAGCAGCTCGACGCTGCGCAGCATGATGCCGCCAACCACTTGTTAGCTTCTCTCTCCCTTTCTCCTCTTCTCGTTTGCTCCTAATCCTTAATCTTGAGCTTCAAAAAAAATTGTTGGCTCCACTTGCCGGCAACATGATGTTGCGCCTTCTCTTTTATTTCTGAAATCTTGCATCAATAAATCTCTTGAATCTTCCTCTAGATTGAATCTATTCTAAAATGCATCTTTAATCTTTCCTCTCAACTCTCGATCCCATTTGCCGGTAAAAACTTCAGCTCTCCTACTGGCGGCACTCGCGACCAAAATTCGAATGCCACTGGCGAGCTGAGTTCTCTGGTTGCTGGTTTCCGGAAGTTTATTTCGTGATGAGCTCGATTGCGCAATCGCAGCCAGCATAAAAATGGACTCTTCCTAGTGCCGAATTCGACACTAACGCCACCAAGCGGAACCTCCCGGTGACCCTGCGACGTGCACGTGCAAAGCTCCATTCGGCAAGCTTCTTGAGCCGAGCTCATTACGGAGCGCCTCAAGAGCATTAGATAAATCATAAGTTCTTTCCAAGTTTCCGTTTTCTGCTGGAAAGAAACCACTGAGAATAACTCATTTTGCAAACTATCTGAGGGCATCTCGCTCACAGCTAATTTTGACTCCACCTCAAATTGTACCCACGTCCTTTTGTTTGAGTTACAAAACTTGAATTGCACCTTATTTCGACTACTATAATTTGTCTCTAAAATGGGAAAAAGGGGCTAAACCATGCGATCATAAGTCATTACAAGTTTGACAAAACGATAAACTTCGAGCGGGTAGTTTGAAGCTTGAAGCGAGGCATGCGACAAGACGAGTCATTAATCTACCTGTCGATTTGGTTTATCTCGATTCTCAAGCGACAAGCTTTCTAATTGCTTTCTACGGAACTATTTTTCGCTTCAACTTCTTCTTCCCGATGCTAGCGAACGATCGGATTGTCGTATGCCTTAGCAAAAGATGCAGGCTTCCGGACGGCCATTACAAGAATGGCATCACATGCAGTCAAGATCCTAGTTTCTTCATTAGACACCTGAGGATCCTGACTGAATGTGATGGCATTAGAATTTGAGGAGGATCACCTGACACTACGAGGTACTCAGTTTTCGAAGATGTAACCGAATGATGTTGTTCCGACTGCATATGGCGCACCGGAAGAGTAAGTTTATCAGGACTACGTTAAGTCGTTCGCAACAGTAAAGAAACTACCTAGAGGTCAGGCAAGCAGCCGCCTTACGTAACTTTGTCCCTAGAAGTTGATGAATGTTTTCCTGCTTTTGGCAGATCCTATATATGGTCAAATTACTCAAGTCTAAGTAAACAAGGAGAGAAATACGGTGATAACATTTGTTTTTTGATATTGATCTAATCCATTGACAAATCATCTCTTGATAAAGTAAAGTTAATTCGGAAGCTCCCTATTACATTCTTCATGAGTAGTTTCTTCCTCGTCTTTGCAGCCAACAAAAGGAGTGCCGATGTACTTAGCAAGCTCTTCTACACGCTGGCCATTTATCAAAAAGTGCAAAATAAATTACGCGAGTCCATTTTGGTGGATGGCGTTGAGTCTGAGTATTCAACAAGGTGCATCATTGGAACTATGTGCCTCACTAATTGGCTGTGCTGGTGTATTGAAGAAGCCTATCGAAACTAAAGAAGGCTTCACGGTGCCTGAGGGATCGTTTGTAGTTCCGCAGGTTCACTCGATCCACAGGTTGCCTCAACACTGGATCCCCGAAGCCGAGGAGTTCAAGCCGCAGCGTCGGGCGGACACCCGCCACTTTCACCCGATGCCCTTTGGTGCCGGCAAAAGGGGATGCCCCGGTGAGGAAATTACGATGATTACACTGGCCGTCAGGTTTTTTGCCCCATGAGTTTTTCAATTGTTTTTCTGTGCGCACGTTGGTTTCTATGGGAAATTCGCTTTAATAAACGTAAACACTGCGCCAAATTATTTTTTATTCTCTCATTGAATCTCCGTGGGGCAAAAAACCTGACGGCCAGTGTAGAGACATTGATGTGCGCAAGATGCTAAACGAGGCACCATTTCTCCCCTTTCTCTCCTTTGGCGAACAGACTAACATCGAGTTTTCGCGCCTAAGATTAATATGCTGAATAAATTTAGAATAAGAGATGTGTTTTCTTTGGACGAAATAATTTATCTGATCATTGGATTGCGTTTAATGATGAGAATCTACTCATAACAGTGCTCTCTAGCCGGGTATGAACCCTCCGAAACTTCGCGAGCGTAGTTGACAGCAGCATCGTACAAAATTTGACTCATACTTGCGTACCGCTTCACAAATTTGGGCGCTCTAGCCAGCTTAAACTTCTCACCTCCACCTGTTACGCTGCCACTTTGCTCGCCGAGATACTGGGGCGCGCCTGTGGCCTTGCTAGCTTCGGGCGCCGTAAAACCGGCCATGTCATGCCAGACGAGAATCTGGGCGTCCAAGTTGGGGCCTGCCCCGATGCCAATCACTGGGATACTCAATCTTTGGGTCAGCATCTGGCCCACTTCGCTCGGTACCATCTCGACGACGCAAGCAAAGGCTCCCGACTCCTGGAGGGCAAGTGCATCTGCAACCAACTGTTCCGCTTGCTGCTCGCCTCGAGCCTGGATCTTGTAGCCGCCGATGGTGTGCTCGCTTTGTGGCGTGAAGCCAACATGCGCCACGACAGGTATACCTGATTGCGTAAGCAACTTTACGTGCTTCACATACTCGCGGCCGCCCTCCAGTTTTACCGCCTGCACCTGAGCCTCTTTCATGAAACGAATTGCGTTCTTGAGGCAAACTTCGGGCGATTCCTGGTAGCTACCGAAGGGCAGGTCGACCACAACTAGTGACCGCTCGCAACCCGCGGCAACGGCCCGCGCTAATGGAATTAGTTCGTCCATAGTGACGGGTAATGTTGACTTGTAGCCATAGACCATTTGGGCCGCCGAGTCACCCACTAAAAGACACGGAATCATTGCCTTATCAAAGACACGGGCGCTAATTGTATCATAGGAAGTGAGCATTGCCCACTTTTCTCCCCTTCGCTTGGCCTCCTGCAAATCGGATACTCTAATTTTCTTCTTTGTAGCTAGATAGCCGATTTTTGGTTGCCGTCCATCTTGAGGCTCTGTCTTGGCCACTGCCGCCGACGCATCCTGCATTGTGCTCGAAGGTTGACTGCTCGGGTCCATCTTGTTGTTGTTTTTGCTGAGGTAAGTCAGGTGGTTTAGAATATTACCATGATATGAAAATAATATTGACAAGTTTTAGTTTGGTGGAATTGGTCTAGTTTCGAGCAAGTCGTGGCCAGTTTTATGAGCAACTGTTGGCGTGAACTCAAAACTTCGTCGCTCACTTTTTGCACAAAAATGCAAGTGCCAGCTTCTCGGGAAGTTCGCTTGTGATTCGTCATTACCTTGGGCCATTATTTTTGTAAACAAATAGACTTATTCAAAATCCTCTCACCCATTCTAATGGCTCATTGTATCTTTGTAGAATTATTTCCAAAACAAAAATGGCAGGTCAAGATCCAGCAAAGTATTTTGAGGAGCTGAGGACTCTATTTGAAGATTCCACTGACAAGACAAACACAAATGAAAAGAAGACGCCACGAGATCCAAATGAGTGGCTCAAATTGGTTCGCGATAAACTCTACAATATGCTATGTAGTCCGATGAAGGAGGAATATCTACATGAGGCATTCAAGTGGGTGGCAAACCTTTGCCTCATGACAGGTGATCTCTCTTGGTTAAATGTAGGTGATGAGTGGACTGATAAGGAGGCCAAGATGTTCTCCTGCATTGCAAGACTTTCATTAGGTGAGATCACGATCCTCTTGCCTTTTGTTCAAAGGCATCTAACTTGCGGTGAGGAGGTGGATTTGGAAGATGGAAAAGTGATGGCTCGGCCTGCCAACTCCGAGGAGTACGAAAGGTTTGGCAACCACCTTGTGATAATAGAGAGCATAATCAAATCTTTAGTCGAGAACCAAACAGAGGAAGACGATAGCAATTCGCTAACAAAACTATTGAGCTCCTCAGAGCTAAGAAGTTTACTTGAAAGACTCAAGGAGGTCATGGCAAACATCTGCGATTACCTCGAACTTGTTCACAGATACTGGGCAAACCTAACAGAAAAGCAGGATAATTTCAAGATGGATGCAGCCGAAGCAGCCCTTCGAATAATAAGTGTCTGGCTTTCGGAGGATCCGGGTTCCTTCGAACCACAATGCAAACGCTTCTTAATCGATCTCATCATCAGAAATCTCCTAATCTTAGACCGACAATCCAAAGCTGACCTTCTAATCACTGCCCTACACTCCATCTGCACGTCGAGTGAGATTATATCAGATGAACTCAAAAAGACTAATGGCCATAGGGAGGCGCTAGAAAAGTACTTGAAGCATGTAGAACAAAACTACAAGAGCGACCTCGAGGTTGATGGTAAGAAGAGGAGAGCTCAGAAGTTGTTCAAATTGAGATGTGGTCTTGTTAAAGATTTATTAAAGATGAATCCATAACTCTAACAAATTTTGAAGTTCTCTGATCACGTTCTCTGTGAAGTTTCATCAACTCCTGTTTCTTGTGAAAATGTCTTCATCTCCTGCGTCACTATTTTCAGCAATAAAAGTGACATCGACGAGGAAGTAAAGGTTGGAAATAAAATACAGGTGTCTAGCCATCGACGCGAAGTTAGCAGCGCGTGAGCTACCATTGTGATTGCGTTCGATTCACAAAATATCATAGCTCACGTGGACGCTGGTGAGGAAAAAATTGAAAGTTCGATGGTCACAAGCTACTGTGCAAGACATCTGATCAATAATACTGCCAATTACTATTCATAACATTTCATTTTAGGACTTGGATTATTTCATCAATAAGAGAAAAGCAATCGTTATTAACAGGCTGCATGGTCACCCACGGCAAATTATTTGGTGTCAATAAATCATCTTTCGTCTCAGCATTGAGTAAATTCTCTTGTACTCATAACATGTCATCGTCTTCATCCTCATCGGGTGCGAAACGAGCAGTGGTAAGTATAGATTACATGAAACAATATTCATCAAATCGACTATCTAGCCGACCGACGATAGTACTAACAGATACGATCATGTTCACATCGATAAACGAAAATCTACACAGCTCATCTTTCTTCACGGATTAGGCGACGAGGGAGGCTCATGGCAAATGCAATTGGCACCCATGATGCCAGAACACGTCAAATGCATATGTCCAACTGCACCATATCAAAGGGTTACCTTGAATTTTGGCATGAAGTGTAATTCGTGGTTTGACCTGCGTAGCCTCGACCCGAATGATGCCGAGGATGAGGAGGGTATCGAGGCCGCCAAAGACAAAATTCATGCGTTGATCGAAGAACAAGAGAAGCAAGGAGTCCCCACCGATAGAATCATATTAGGTGGTTTCTCCCAAGGCGGTGCACTATCATTGTATTCGGCTTTCACCTATCCAAAGAAGCTCGGCGGGGTGATTGCTCTATCCTGCTGGTTGCCATTGCATGCAAAGTTTCCAAATGCAGCCAGCGAGGCCAGCAAAACAACCCCGGTCATACAATGTCATGGAGACCAAGACTTTGTTGTACCTATCCAGTGGGGCAAGGACTCCGAAAAAATTATGTCGACGTTTCTGGACAAGGAAAAGTATTCCTTCAAGGTCTACAAAAATTTGTCTCACAGCTCTTCACCGGCCGTGCTGCACGATGTTCTGGCCTTCATCCGGGAAAATTTACCTAAATGAATCGACTATGCAATAAATCACACTTCTAAAACATTTCAGAGTATAAATTAGTTACATTGTCCAAGTCTATTTAACTTGAGACAAGTTATCAAATACTAAAAAACCATTCGTCATGATTTGTCATAACGCGCCTCACTGCCGTCACGCGAGCAGCTGTTTCGTAAAGCTAGCCGGAGCGCAGATCCCCTGATTAGTGGATCCAAGATTCAACCTGACAACCAAAAGCTACCTGTCGTTAGGCAGGTTTGGTTTAATCAAGCACAAGGGGAGACTATAATACCGGAAGAGTCTATGATTGGACCTGACATTCTGGTGGCACCGATTTTAATTGAAGGTGTTAGACAAAAAGATATCTACCTGCCAACTGGATTTTGGCACGACGAACTGAGACAGGTGAAGATACGAGGGGGCAAGTGGCTCACAAACTACCCGATTGATTTGAATGAAATTGCGTGGTTTTCAAGGACAAATAGGTGAATTTTTTAAACTTTTGAAAAGTGACAAACATAATTTTATTTACTTCCAACTCATGAGATGAATAATAACGTAAACACACAGATTATCTATGTGTTTTGTATTCTATACTGATTTTAATAATAATTTGTGATAATTCAATAAACAAGTGCTTCTCATGAGGATAAATCGACAGGTTTCTTCTTCTACTTTTCTTTTCTCAATTATATACAGTGCCTCTCAAAACTGGCCACGAATTCTTGATTCTTGATTATTGATGTCTAATAAACTTTTTGAGGCTTCTTCCTGCTAATTTTCTTGGTCTTGATCGATTTCTTGATGCTTCTTCTAATTGTATTCTTCTTCTTGCGCTCGTAACTTCTTCTGTTTACATTTGATGCCGATTTTATTTGATGCGCGCGTTGTGGCCACTTTTGTGAGCGGGTGCTGCCGGCCGCCATGACACTTGTTACATATCATATTTCTATTGTTATTCATCCTTCTAGTCCAATATTTATCTATTATTCGATCAAGACTGTCGACCCTCTTCCATTCCACTCTATTATTATTATCATTTCCGGCCCGCCCACCCCACCAACTATCAATATGCCAGCAACGCCGCCGGTGACTATAGCGATCATCAAGAATCGTCTCGCCAAGGGTGACTCAAGCCGCCAGATAGCCGCCGACCTCTTGGTGTCCAAGTCACTGGTCAATAAAATAAGATCCAAGCACCAGATTGATGCACCAAAGTCAGTAGGCGGCCGTCCAAAGAAGTTATCGACTCGCGAGAAGCTATATGCCGCCACTCTTATTAAGCGGGGAGTCGATAAGACGGCGGTTGCGGTGGCCAAATCTATCAACAAGGATAGGACTGACCCAGTGTCTAATGAGACAATTCGGAGGGCCCTCAAAGACCAAAACCTCATTGGGTCGATGCCCGAGAGGATGGCGGCGGTGATAAGGAGGAAAGGGGGAAACACCGACTACTAATGAGATTTGGCAAGACCCTCGGCAGGCGCTCACAAAAGTGGCCACGCGAGGTGGTCCCAGTGATAGAGATAGTGAGAGAGAAAGCGAGAGAAACAGAGGCAATCTGTGTGTGCAAACCAAAGAAGAAACAACGTGCTCAATGTTAAAAGCAATAATAAATAAGAAAAGTTCCTATTCTAAATATAATTCAGCAAGTTTATTCATCTCATCAAGATCGTGGCCAGTTTTGAGAGGCACTGTACATGACGATTTGGTGTGTACTAATGAGGTTAGTTATTCTTATCGCTAGTCACTTGTTCGCAATAAAATCGCAAACTCGCATCGATCTCGCTGAAGTCGACATGCGCTGATGTAAACTACTCAGCTGACTTTCTTTATTTTGATTCGCGTCTGAGGTCACTATGTTTTCAACACGAGCTCATTATTAAAACAACCCAAAACCATTGGTTTGTATCACTAATGTTATTCATTTGACTAACATGACCAGTATAGGCCAATCATCTATTATAAAGCTAACTAAGGTTGCATTTTCAACACAAACAAGAAATAAATCATCCTTTCGTAAGCTTGTTAGTAACGAGCTCTCAATTTCGCAAGTCATATCATGTAATACAACAAACGCAAGACTACCGCATTATTTATTTGATAATCTGTTTATCGCCCGACATCTCTCGCAGGGTAGAGAGAGGGATGAATATGGGAACAAGTCGACTGATGACGCGAACCAAACTCAAAACGATAGTGATAAAACCCATCAATCATCTTCATCATCTACCTATCAAAAATATCATCGTAGTCGATACCAACAGAAAAGAGAATACTATGAAGGTGGCCAAAACAATGGCCAATCGGGAACCCAGCCTAGAACAAACTCGAATTTTACCATAAGTCACTACCAGAGGCTCAATATTAGTCCCGAATCCGACGCCGAAGCGATCAAATCTGCCTACTATTCGCTGAGCAAAGAGTATCATCCTGATATTGTGGGAACTGAAGATGCCCAGTCTACAGAAAATTTCAGAAAGATTACTGAGGCTTATGACGTACTTAGCGATCCCCAGCGAAGATCCGCTTACGATAGGGAGTTGGGTTTGGATTTGAGAGCCTTCAGTTCCTTCGATGGTCTAGGGCAATCCACAAACCCGAACAAAGAACACAGACCTCTTTACCGAGCTCGTGATACAGATATGATATTCAGGTCGAGACTGGAAACTGCAATGGAGCTGGAGAAGAGAAGAAATCCACGTAAATTCCAGGCTGGGAAGTTCGATGACGATGTTACTGAAGGTCGATCAGACATATACGAGTATCACAATCTGAGCAAACGGCTCAGAAGTTTAGATATGAAAGGATATAGTACCAGAGATGATACTAGCTTTTACCGACGACACTTGGCAGAAACAATACGCCGAAGAAGGGATAGTGTCAATCCCACACTTAGCAGTGAATCTTATAGTGGCGAAGGATATGGAGGCCGGGGTGGAGCCACAACAGGTGAAGTAGTGCCCTTGTTGTTAGCACTAGGAACAGTGGTGGTTCTTGTTGCATACGCCATAATCAACGTGCTTTACGATATCGACTTGGCGGCCGATCTAGACACCTGGTTTGACGTGAAGATGAAAAGCATGGAAACATCTAAGAACTCTCCTAAAAGGAGCAATTAGAGACAGAAAACCTGAATTTCGTTAATAAATCTCAAATGATTGTTGTTTATTGGTTTATAGAAAAACTCCATCGAGGATCAACAGTGGATGGAAGTCCCACCAATTTGAGGCTTCATGATCTTATGTAAGATTTTTTGAGGATTTATTCGTTGTTGTTATAACCAGACATTTACATTATAAACCTCGTGTTATGAAATTTTATTCACTTGGTGCCTTGAAAATTTTTGTTGTGGTTTAGTTTTGTTACGTGTTTTCCTCGCCAAAAAGGTGAATTCTCATTGGTTAGTCCTCCAAGATTCATGGCGATCCACATGGCGACTTGCTCATCTAAGCACCCAAGCAGAGACGGAACAGGTCATGTTGGACAAAGTAAGATCCATTTGCTGGCTTTAAGACGAAGGTTTGAATGAACCTATGTGGCGGGTCGTCGTCGGTCTTGAGTTGGCCCATCACCATCACCACAACTCCGCCGTCTAGTGTTGGCTGACAGTCGCAGGTTTCGATAGCGTGGTTTATTTTCTGAAAGGACAGTTGGCCCAACTTATCCGCGATCTTAGCCTTGCCCATAAATGGTTGTCCTTCGAAGGTCAAGAGGGAGTTAGCTTCGTGGTAGAAGTTGGCTATGCCTGATCTAGAGTTGACATCGCCATCGAACAGTTGGTAGTATTGTTGGACGAATACTCGGCCGATGTTCTCAAAGTCTGGATTCATTTTTGCTAGCTGGGGTTGCGTTCAGGGTAATTGATAGAGTTGTATCCAACTTTACTTCTAGCTTGATTAATGTTATTGAATCAAATAGTAGATTATATGTAAATAGTTTAATAATTATAGAATGCTCACATCGGCCTTTTGAGAATGCTTGTATTTAATTGACAGCGTGCGTTTGTGTTGCTGTTGCTGCTGCTGGCCCGATAGCGGCGTCACCACTATTCGGTGCGATGTGTGAGTCAGAGCGTGCGCGCATCGCTTAACTCGGCCCTACCTGAGGTAGGCTACCTTGCGCTGCGGCAGCGCGAGCAGGTTGATCTTGATGAAAGTTAGCGGCCAATACCATTCTAGAAGTTACCTGGACGACATGATGATTAAAAATCTTGGCAAACTTTGTAAAGATTATACTCTATGATTTGTATCAGAACACGAGATTTATTTTCAGTTTCAAGTTTTTTCCCTGAACTTGTACCTGGCGAGTAGAGGCTCGAGAAGAGCAAAAAGAATTGCGTATATTAACGGCGCTAGAGACATAACGCTTATCAACAAGTTATATGACTTGTTGTAATCCTTCGAGAGTCCAATGAGACTTGGGCGAAAGAGAAGGAAGACGCTGGTTACGACCGAGCCCATGGCAAAGGCCCACGGGACATTCTTTTTGCCAAGGTACTCCTGTCCAAATGGTACGATCATCATGTTGACCAGTGATGACAGGGCAGCGACTAGGGCGAATGACACACCAAGGTACCAGAATATTCCGTCTTGGTTGGTTTTTTGAGCATCCGCGTCGAGAAATAGCGGAATCAACAAGGGCGATATCCCAAATAGACCCAAAATTAGGTTTACAACGATTATGTTACACTTGAGTGATAGAATTCGAGAATCTACGAAGCTTCCCAGGATGAGCCGGCCTAGTATCTCGCCATATACCCAAAAGGTAAGAAAGTCTCGGCTCACGAGACGAGAGAATCCCTTTTCTACTCCGTAGTCAACAATGAAGATGGTGTATGTTCTTGATATGTAAAAGTAAACTGTTTGCATAATCCAAATGCAATGAATATTTGGATTCCTCAACAATTTGATCATATAATTCTTCAATGATTCATCTCTTCCGTTTCGGTCTCGAACCTGTTCAGAGGACGACGTTTCTATAGATCTTGTCGACTCGAATACTTCTTGATTATCCACTAGTGGTTTTCGGATGAACAAATTGAGTGGCAAGTTGATTGAAACGATGGCCGCCAGAGTGAGATAAGCGTAACGGAACTCGTGGCCGCTGCGGTCAAGGACGTAGGCGATGATGGGTTTTAGCACAAATACGCCACATGTTGAGCCGGCAAGCGAGACTCCCATGGCAGTTGCTCGATACTTGGCAAAATATTCATTGTTTATAACGATATTCATGTTGTAGCGCAAGCTCAATGCCACTCCCTGAACGACGCCAAGACACAAGAGGTCGACGGCGAGACCGGAACTGAAGTAGGCACCTGCATTTGCGGCTACAAATAATACAGTCTGTAGAATTTCTATGCTACGCCACGAGATCTTGAGCGAGAGGAGGGGAGTGAATAAACCGGCTAAATTTTGGATAGTTGATGCTGTCGATATTGGCCATGATGCCTCCTCGCGGTTGTAGTAGTTTTCTGATACAATCTTCTCAAAGATTAATCCGTAAACCTTGAGCGATCCGAGAGTGTTTGCATTTACAATAAAGACACAGGCTAATGTGAGCCAGGCTTGTAGCCCATCGATCTCTCTACTCACCGGCTGGCTGCTGCTGGTAGGAGCTTTAAATTTGCTTTTGTTCATGTCGATATCAATCTGATCAACTCGAATTGGAGCGTCTTCACTGTAGTCCACATCAATATCTTGGCTTGTGTCCGTGTCAACTTCACTCGAGTCTATATAACTAAAGTCTCCATCTAGCAGAGTACCGGAATTTGTTTCGCCTGAGGTGTTAAATGTTTGATAGCACTTGCCATACTTGGATCCGTTGGCTGATTGGAGCGGATCAAATCGGCCTTTCAGCAACTTCGGATTCACTACCATCGATATCGCTAAGTGGAATGCACCTAGCTCAATAGCCATGGCACTAGTCCCTTTCACTAAACTTGCTCTTGTAGCCATCTAATCCAATCAATTTGATGACTCAAAGAGTCATCGTAAACTTGCTCTCATCGGCAGTATGATTTTGGAAGATGAAACTCGGGCTGACACTCGTTGCTCGACTTGACGGCCGGCAGTTGGACTTGTGCGACTTTGATTTGTTGCAGAAAAACTATTTACTACTTCAAGGTTGCATCTGTTACATCGAATACGGTGTCGTCTTGCTTCAATCCATCCTCTTTGTTTGCGTCGACACCATTTTTTCATAAGAAAAAGTAAACATATCAAATGTTAATCTAATAGTCGAATGCTAGACTCCTCAAGTTGATGTATTTATCTGTCTAGTCGCTCTGTTATCTTGATTGCGTTGCATTGTGTTTCCCTCCCGATTATATTTTATTTGCTGAGTGGATGGAATCATCAATTTACATATAACGTCAGCACGGCCATTATCAAGTAGCCGAAGAAGTGTAGAATATGGAATACAATCTTTATGAGACAATGTCGGACATGTCGGTTCAAAACCTTTTCATTCCTCATCTCATTGGGGTTGAATAGACTTGTGTAGCCGCTTGGTGTTGCTCTATACTTATATATGACCCATGACAACATGGGCATTGTGGTTGCCAGCGGTATCCAGTTCATGGTAGCTAGGTGAGCTAGCACTAAAATTCCCACAAATATAATCTCAGGGATCACAAGCTATTAGCGACATGTTAGTTACGGGATTTATTGGGACAGACTTTTACAATGGCTCAAGGGCCTAGTTCTATTCATGTAATACTCACTCTGTTTAGATTGGCACAACATGTTTGCAGGTCGACATGATCACAATCCAAGTCGCTTAGGTCAAGGATCTGGAAGTTAGCGGTTAGTCCTGGACTCAAACATCAAATTCGAATATGAGAAAGACTAACGAACTTACCTGACTACCGGACATTAAAGCCAGACCTCCCGTTAGGATAACTGATATAAAGTAGATGGGAAACATTAGTCCCATGTTGGCGGCTAAAAATAGATTGAATCTAATTGAAAGGTTAATTGAACACTCTGATGTATCATGTGATTTGTTTTGGTTCTGAAATCCGGCTAAGTGTTGCGTAACGGTAACACAGATGAGACCCCATAGCCGCGGCAACTCGAACATAGCGTCGATTATAGCGCCAACCGACTTAAGCGCGCGTGAAAATTCGAAGAGAATCCTGTGGCAATTGAGTTATACGATCAGTATTGGAGGCGTCACACGATCAGTGACTTGGTGAAAAGTAGTCGGTTAGACTATCATATTGTCTTTAATACTCTGCAGCTGAGAATTCAAATATTCGAGCTTGGCGATGAGAGCCTCAAAACCCAACCTGACAATGTTGGTTGGTTTCAAGGCGCCTGAAGTCTCAACGTTCATGTAAAATTTGTTCGGCTTTCCGTCGGGCAAATACTCGGCCTCCTCGAACGGTCCGGGGTCCTCTATCTTAGCACTGTACTCGCTCTTTGGCCACTCTTCTGGTTTGTAGAAGGATGTGTGGCGAAAAGCGTTATCTGGGTCATACTCAAATGAGACACTTGCTGTCGGATTCCATTTTGCATGCTCCTTCCCAAATCCCTTCTTGGCGAAAGCTGTTACCTTGAGCTCTTGTTTCTTTCTTAGCTTCACTATAAGTATGTCATTGTCGTCATATGAGGAGTCCTCCATGTCTCTGGATCGAGAGGATACTGGCGCTACCTTGGGATTACTTGACATGAGATCTCTAGTAGTCACATTAAGTGGCTTTTCATCGTCGCACTTAACGTGGAGAGTGAATTTAACAGAACATCGGTCACAAAACTCATCGCACTGGCAAGCTCTAGTGTACTCCATATCGTTGACAACCTCATCACTAACAAGTGGTATCAGTCCTAGCCTGTGTGCTATGAATTCATCGTGTAAAACTGTTGAGTTAGCTTCTAGTTGGACCCAATCGATGGCCAGAGTTGGAACTTCTGCAATAAACACGCGCCTCAAGCTGTTGGCGACGCTCAAATCAGTATCCTCGATGGTGAACTTGACGTTGTCGTCATTGTTCTCATCTATCTTGATGGTGGACTGATTGGCGTAGGGCATTCTAGACTCTTTGTGGGATGTTCGGAATAAAAGTTGAAATAATATACATGTATTGATGAAATTATGGAACTCACGCGTCTCATGCAACAATCCTAGTTGCATTGAACGCGACATTTTACCACAGCTCACGTGCGACTCGTTGTAGGGGGCGCTGCGATCTGAACGAGCGATGCAATACATCTGATGCATTGCCAAAATAAGCTCTGGTTTGTTTTTATTGAACCCCGCTTATTGAAACAAAACACTCTCTTCAGTCTTGTCCTTGAGTTAATAGTTTGGTAGACTGGTTTTATTATCGAGCCAGCAAATTAACCGCTAGTTATTATAGACTCCCCTGTCATGGCCAAACATCGTGATGTATCTTGGGTTTTGCAAAAACTAAGAGGAGCACTCTTGGGGCGTCCTTACAAGCCCGCACTTAGGTTCAAGGAGCAGATGTCTTCGAGATCTCCACCACATCCACTCATACCAGGTAAGCAGGTTACAATCTGATTCGACTGCACCTTAAACATGAACGATCTAATCTAACTAATTCATTCATTATAAATTTGATTTTACAATCAGATGGTGATGCCCACAAATTGAGTGCAAACTACTATGTCAGTAGGGATAGGAGACGTCTAGTCATGCCACCCAAGGATGTGGTCAATGCTATCCATGAAGGCAGGCAAATAGAAGCAAAGGTAGGGCAATCTCTTATGTCGGCCGTATTGGCTGCAGGTATCGAGATAGAGGCTGCTTGTGATGGAAATTGTGCATGCTCTACTTGCCATGTTTATATTGATGAGAAGCATTTTAGTAAACTCAAGCCTGCCAGTGAGGAAGAGGAAGATATGCTTGATTTGGCCCTATTTGTTCAGCCAACATCTCGCCTAAGTTGTCAAATTGAAATGACCCCCGATCTCCATAACCTTGAATTCAAACTACCCTCTGCGACTAGGAACTTCTACGCTGGCAAACAGAAAGGGGATTCAGATTAATAGCTGAGCTCGTGATATAAGAATAGATTTATTTTGTGGCTGTAAAATATAAGTCTCACCTAGGGCAGTAGTCAAACCTTCAACGGGTATTTCGAATCATATAATCATGTGCAATCGGAGAGCACACTTCAGCCTTGCACCTAGAGTCTCGATACCTAAGGAGTTGAAATTGCTGTTTCCATTTCAACTTGAGTGAAACCCTCTGTGGGTCTCTTGTCACCTGAGTAATCTGGCCCATATAGTGCCTTTATTCCGCTCAATAAGTAACCTCCGAATCCTGATGTATTCATTGCAGGTCGCGTCCGATCAGGCAAAACTTGGTAACGCCTGAGCCAAGATTCAGATAGATTCAGGGCAACAGCCAAGCAGTTGGATTTTAGGTAATCATGGCACTCTAAGAGTGGTTCCGCGGTGTCACTATATATCACAAATTGGCTAGATGGCTGTAGGAACTGATAGGAGAGCTTCAGTAGTGGCAACGGATGATCACTTTGCGCAATTAATATCATCGCACTTATGGATTTAGACTTGAGAAGTTCTGCGGCCCGGATTCGTTCGTTATTGCGAGATTCTCGATTGGCATCTTTTTTCATTAAAACTAGTTGTAGATTTACCTGTGATTGACAGTCGTCAATAACAGCCTCTCCTTTGGTAGTCTCTCCTTCGTCTTTTGCTCTTGTAGACCTATTCTCGAGCCGAACCAGATGTTCCTCGCCTCTAGCTTTCATGATGTCGTTCTCGTGAGTAAAGTCGTCAAGTCCGCGCGAAACTTTATGCAAGTCTCTCACAGTTATTGCCGAGAGTTTGCCAGCAACCTGTTCTTCTTTGATATTGAGCATATTCAAAGTCTTCCTAGTTGTGCAAATATACTCATAGTCTGGGATCAACTGGACACAGGTACCAGCTGGTAGGATTCTGCTCATGACTGCACCTGTTAGCAGCCCCAAATTGTGGTCAAGGAGTAGGCAAGTGGATCCCGATTGAATGTTTGAGCTCGTTAATATTTGTGAGAGTATGTCTGGCCGGAGTCCCCCAATTTTGTCTCTAGCGTAGAGCATCTCATTGATTTGCATGAGACTTGGACGAATGACTGTGAGGATATTGGCACGATTCTTTTGTTTCTTTTTCTTGATGATCTTCTCTCGCGAGAACTGCGTTTTGCTGTCGAAATCTGCAAGTTTATTTGAAAATTCTGTTGATAGGTCATTATCAAAAGATTCAAAGTCTTCTATCCTGGTCATGGTCTCGCCATCAACTTGAAAAACCGACCCATACTTGGCCCCAACTAGTGGACCTGGATCAAAGTGAAGTTTCCCATAATGGACAGTGGTACCGGAGTCCACCGAGATTATCTTGATGTTATCTGCATCAAAACTTTTGACCAAAACAACATGGTCACCCTCCTGGATGGTGTCATGCATTTAGGAATAATTATTTATCTTGATATCAATATTGAGAAGATGGAGGCTGAAACGAGTTAGGGTATTTGGGAGGATCGAATGAAAGTTGTTCATTTGCGTGAATCTTTTTGCAACGCTTGCAACACGTGAGCGTTGCGCGTCAGCCCGCGCCAACTCGGTCCACGAGTGTAACACCGCGAGCGGCAGGTGGTCATCAAAACGGAGAGAAGTTCAATTAGATCAGCCTGAAGAGCCATTACGATCTAGGTGAGGGAGACTATGGACTCAAACGAGATGGGAGTTTCGACATGTGAGAAAATGTAAAGGCTTTAGTGAGACATATGTAATTTTCCAAGAGAAAAGATGATCCCCAAGGTTTATTAGTGCAGAATACAATGACAATTACGAAAGCATGTTGTTGCTGAAAAGCTTATAAAATGACCTCGATATTCTTGCAGCACTCTTTGTCCTGCTATTGTAATGTGCAGCAGTGATTTCCTTTTGTTATGAGCAAATATAATTTCTTTCGGTTGTTCGGTTTCGTCTTGCGTCTCGCCCTCACTTCCGTTGTGCCAATCGAACTTCTCCAATCCTACGCTACTTGGCTAGACCCGTTCAAGCCACCTTCTTGCTATGCCTCTCATCTCCCGAACCCGAGGCCTTGATGGTCGGCTCCTCTCCCTCCTTTGACCTGAACTCTCCTGTTCTCATCTTTCTCTTTAGTATTGTTTCCTCATCAACCACTCGACGATCAACCACGAGGTCGAGCGAGGCACAGAAGTCAATGAAGGCTGTGGTCAAGTTCCAAAATCTGCCAAACTCGGAGGTTGCGTAATCGTATGGAAAGGTGTGATGGTAGTTGTGGAAGCCCTCGCCTAGTCCACTGAAGATGGCGTATGGTGACTCGCGAGCCTCAATCCTCTCGTCGTATGGGCGCCAGCCTGAGTAGTGGGCCGCGGAGTTGACGAGCCAGGTACCATGGAGCAGTACCAGGTAGCGGAACATGAATGCAATCACAAAGGAGGTCCAAAACTTCTCCTGCCAGAAGATCATTGGAATGCTCACGGGAATAACGACCATAAAGAGGACGGCCATCCACCAGAAGTGTCGGTGCTGGAACATAACCCACCCGTTGGCCTCCAAGTCGCTGAGATCAATCAGCTTGCCCTTCTCCTTGACATCGGGATGCTTTCGGCAGCACAGCCAGCCCATGTGAGCAAAGAAGAAACCTCGCTTGATGTTATGTGGATCTGCGTCCGTCTCGCTGAATTTATGATGCAACCGGTGGTCGCGGCTCCAGGTGTAGATGCTGTTTTGTCCGGCCATCGTTTGCATTATCATCAACACCAACTGAACTGGCCACTTGGCCTTGTAGGAACGGTGCGACCAGAGCCGATGGGCGCCTCCGGTGACACCAAGTCCACTGATGTACATGCCGAAGAATGAGAAGGCCAACGTTTTCCAACACTGCTGAGTGTAGACCATCCAAACTGTTAGAGGGATGCATGTATGTAAGATCACAAATCCAATAATATTTTGCCACACCAACTCTCGCTTGTACTCACTGCTCCCTGTCTTTTGTTGCTGCTGCTCTCTCTTGGCTTCCGGTTCGACATTTGCTGCTTTGGTGTCATAGTTGTCATTCTCGTGCTCCATGCTGCCGATCGCCTCTTGCTCGCTTCGGTCATAGACCTCGCAAATATCGCTCAAGTCTTTGTCAAACATGATGCTGTAGTATTGTTGCAATTTGAATTGAGTTGAACAGATTTGAACAGATTTGAACAGATTTGACTTGTCTGGTTGCTTTGTTGAGATTGACGAGCTCTTGATTTGAGTCAGTGCGAGTGACTGAGGTGATCGCACAGTAGTTTGATAAGTGATTGAACTCGTCGGTCTTGGCGGAAATCCGTGTACTTCCAAGTTATTTCCTTTCAGTACTTGCTGCTACTATTGCTGGCCGCAATGGTCAGTCTCTCTTCGGGTCGGGTTTCAATTTGATGTTGCTCGCCTCGCTCTCAAGTTGCTATTGGCGATCGTCTCTGGGATCAGGATGCTTTATGTGGCACAAGGTCAACAGGTGCCTGAGGCGGCGACGATGTTGCGGCTAAAACCAGTGTAGTCTGGTGCGCGCTGGTGAATGCGCGGCGCTCGTTATCGCTTCTCATCGGCGCACTTGTTGCTCGTTTGATTACCGGCAGCTTTCACTTGTTGCAGCTTAGCCAATGTTGCTGCTGTCCACTCTACGTGCGCTGATTGGCGGTGGTTGTGGTGGTGGTTGTAGTTGTAGATGTAGTTGTTGCGCGCCACTGCGGCAAAGCTTGTCAATGGAACCACTGCTACTGTGACTAAACTATTGCCACCACTATCACTAAACGCTGCTCCCAGGTCGAAAGTTTCGGTGGACAATTAGGCGCGATCTGACTGCTAAGAATACCACTAAGAATACTGCGAACACTAAGACGACGACGCCAACGCCGATGAGTCTCCCCAAGTAAATCTTGCAAAGGAGTGGAGGAGAAATTAAATGGCGCTGTTCTGCTGACAGCCTAATGGAAAGGCATACGAAAAATCACCATTGTTATCGGTGGTGCCGGTGGCGGCGCTGAGAGACTTAGCGCTACATCGACGACGACAACGAATACGAATACGACGCACCGCCACTGTTGCCGCACCACACAACCACCTTAGCCAACACCACAACCACCGGCTATTGTTCCACAGGTGACTCATGGACAAACAACAAGTAGCGCGCCAGTCGACGGACTCGACTACAAAGTGGCGGCCAAACAACAACACCAACCAACCAACCAACCAGCAACCGAATTTCCCCACTAAATGGCCAGGCGTGTGGGCGGCCGGCGGCTCAGGCAGCATGGGCACACAATAGTGCAAATTTTTCAAGTGCCAAACCCCATCAACACACTTGAGATTCTCTGCCACAAATTGCATTTGTGTCAATGGGCTTGCGGTTGTTCTAAGAGACTTTGAGAAGGAAAGAGAGGGATGGAGAGGGTTGGCAAAGTTATATAGAGTTTAAGCCGCCGAATACAATGGTAAAGCGCGCTACTGGCCACCGAGCGATCGGGCTAAACGAGCGAACCACGAACCAAGAAAGAGAGAGAGAGGGAGAGAAAAAACGAACGAATAAACCCACCGGTCGGGCGCATGAATGAGCTTGCCGGCTTGCCAACCTGGTGGCCAGAGTCACTAGCAATATCACAGGTGCACACAAAGTGCCCGAATCTCAAGTCCGAGAGGTTTGTCGGTTGTTGCTCACTGCGCGTTCGCGTTGGCCCTCGACATTACGGCTCTTTGCCACTTCCGGCTCAAGTAGTGAGCGACAGAGTGGTGGCGCCGGCAGAAAGTCAAGCTTGCTAACTCCCAGCGGAGAGAGAATGAGAAAGAAGTAGTTGGTAATAAGCTTGAGCGAGTGCTCGGCAGCCAACCAATGCCACTCACCTGTAGACATTTGTGCGATTGTCGTCGCCTGCCTGTCCCTTTGCCCCAATCGTTCACCTGGCGCTTGGGTCAGTCGCTTACTACACGACTCACTCAACATCCCAACTGGATGGTAAGTCAATAAGAACAACACATCCTTGCTATTGTTTTCCGTTATATTGACTTACTAGCTTAACTATGGCAACAAGCGCCACCATTGATTGCCATGATTTATTGGTATCTAGACTAAGTGCCACTGTTGTCAACTGAGCCGAAGATTAAACTTGAATCTGTCAACTAGGAGAGATTACCGTCGAGTCTGGCATCGTGAGGCAAAAGCTAATGACATTAGAAAAGCGACATGACTTCAAATTGCAATAGAGTCAATCTGTTCCAAGGGTGGATCAAAAGATGGCGCCCGAGCTTGCATTTCAGACAGAGCAAGTTAGATTGAGTAGTCAAAAGATGAGTTTGACACAAAAGTTGTAGCGGGTTATAAGTCTTGAGAGTGGGTGTCGATTATTTTATAATACAAGTTTTTAAGTTGTAATCTTGTACAAATTTATCGTCGAGGTGGTGACTTTCTCCATGACCCATTGCGGTTCGAGCCACTAGCGCGCTGTCTTGGAATTGCGTTGCGACCGCTAGACTTGGACACAGTGATCTCTTGACCGTCAATCTGACCTCCATCCATATATCTGATGGCCTTGTCGGCATCCTCTGACTTCTCGAACTCGATGAATGCAGCGCCACGAGTCAACTGTGGGTGGTAGCGATCCGGTTGAAGATCAACGTTCTTGATGGGACCGTATGATTTGAAGATCTCTTGTAGATGGTTCTTGTTAACATTCTTGGTCAGTCGGGATACGTGAACCTTGCATACTGGCGACGGAGATCTCTTGCGATCGCTCTTCGAGGTGTCGGATCTGGATGATGGGGAGCGGGATCTGGATGAAGCCGACGAAGAGGATGAGGATCTGCTTGAGTTTGACGAGGATGAAGGTGAAGAGGAGGAGGAGGTCGAGGCTGAGGAGGATGTAGAGGAGGATCGTGAGGTTGATCTCGATCTGCTCGAGGAGCGATCCCGTCTTCTCCTGCTTAAGCTACGTGCCATTTCTAACTTAGATCTAATATTTGTGTACGTCCTCTAGTTTGATAAATTAGTCTTGATGGTACAAATCTATGATCAGTCAAGGGAAAGTTGTGATCAAATTTGATGTCAGATTCTTCTTTTAATATTATTGTTGTTCGGCGCGCGGTGCCACAAACGCGCGTGCTGTAAGCGCTCATGTAGTGCGAGCAGATTTGAGACGAGCCATTCATTTTGAGTTAGAACGACGCATAACAGCTCTACTTCGCTACAAAGCAGCGGTTGTAAGCGAGAGCCTCGAATGCAACCTGAGTGACCGAGATGGTGGTTGTTCATAATGATACATTTTCGCACCAGCTTAATGCGGCATCCTGAGTCATTAGCGAAATACCTGTATATAAAACGAATCATCATGTCAACCTTGTGGCTGTAACAAAAATAACATTGAAATTTTTAGAAAGATTTCAACTGAATCGAGCAAATCAATTCATTTGAAGCTTCTTCATGGTGGATGACATTAGTAGGCCAAGTGATACTTTTGTGCTTATGAGCAACCTGCTAAATCAGAATTGTCGTGAAATCACGCGTCTCACCGAGACCATGAACCTGTTGCATAAATTCAAAGAAGCTCGCGTGTCGTTTCGAGACTCGATACGTCACTCTTTGGTTCAACCACTCTACGGCAGCCAATCAAACACTGTCTAACAAAACAAAGTTTTCACGCATACCTATTGCCCAACACTTGACAGCCTAACTCTCGCTGTCTTGAGAGAAACAATGGAGAAACTTTCCATCCGATTGGGGAAACAAATTATGTTTCTCCCTTCTTTTGTGTTGGCATAAATGATCAACCAAAAAGGAGCCTCTAACTAGCTAGTCAATTTGCGCCTTGAACTTGAGTTGTGAGCCGATTGGTGGCGGCGGTAGTTGCGTAACTCATTGTAGACAATTGTGGTGGAACCAAAGCGCAAACAAGTTGCGTCACTAACTGCTGGAGCCATCGCAAGAGATTACAGTTACCAGACATTCCATCCGGAACATTGGATGACAATAAGAGCAGTTGACAATCTTTTGCGAGGCTAAACTATGCAACTAAACAGCTTAGTTTCAGATCATAGAAGGTCTGGTCTGCCCATACACTGCGGCGAGGTGCCCAGACAGCCGCGTGCAGGCGAGCATCTGTAGCTTATGTCATAGGTAGATATAAAAATAGCTCCCATTATAGCGATCATGATACTTTGTGGAGCGTACAAACCACTGGATAGAGTTAAACATAAGCTGCATCCAGTCAACATCAAAGAGAAACGAGTCCAAAGAATCATACACTGATCACGAGCAATCACTAGTCACCATTATTGTGGGGATAAACTTTTCGATATATATGAGTGAGCGACATTTTGCTCGTTAATTGATTAACCATTTGGATAGGATCAAGAAGACATAATTGGAAACAAAAGAGACTATCTGACTAACAATAACCTAGGCACATAGATAAACATAGGCAATGGCACCAAGATCACAAATAGTTTTATTCTTCGGGCTCCTGGTTTGCTTGGCTGCTTCCGCCTCTTGCATCCATGGAGCCTCGATGGAGTTCGACGATTTGTCCGAAACACACAAGATTCGGGTGTTCGATCTCCTGGAGGAGGCGATGGAGGAGGGAGCCGATCCGATTGACATCATTAGGATGGGTTTGGAAAGATTCAGGAGCAACAAAAAGGCGCCCACTTCGAAGCGCGCGATTGGTGACGACTTCATTCCAACTCCCGGTGAGATTTCAATGCCCTCAACATTGCCAAATCTCGATGTGGTCAGAGGCAAAGCAGAAGCTGAATCCAAGACACAGGTCATGGAAGGTTCTCCAATTTTGAAGATTCCAAGCAAGGATCTCTCGAAGCAAGAGGAAAAGTCTGACCCGAAGGTCGAGACTGAGGCTAAAATCTCAACTGCACCCACAGCAACAACAATCAGCACACCTGTTGAGAAGGAGGAGATTGTATCAACAACTGTCTCGCCACTCCCAATCACAACACCTACAACCAAGATATCTCCAATGGACACCTGGCCCGAGACATCGGACTCATCATCGACAACCTCAACCAGCTCCACAACTACAGCCTCGCCAGATGAGAATGCCGAAGGGCAGACGAATGACAGTTCAAATCCACAGGTGTCTTCAACAACGACCACAACCACAGCTGCACCATCATTTAGCTCAGATGATATGTTGAATTCGAATGAATCTCCTTCAAACAACGACAACGACAACGAAAATCACAACCATCACCAGGCACAAGAAGGGGCTGAGAGTCACAAGTTTGACGATGTGAGGTCGGAACATCACGATGATCGTGAAATAAACGAGCTCCAAAACCACAACGATTTCGAGCACGACAGACAGGAACAGGCGCCAGAGCCACATGATCATCAAGAGGAGTTGAGATCGGGACCCATCGACGATGAGCACGAGTCTCATGAGCAACAAGTAACACCGTCGTCAACTGATGAACCACTCCACGATGATAACAGAAAAGAGATTAAGGACGACAACTCGGACGCCAACCCGAAAGATCAAAACTTCGAGAAGACATTCGTCGACAAGTCAGACCCAAAAAACCCGAGAAGGGTCCATATAACGATCAAGAAGAAGAGCCACAGAAGCCCTAACGAATCTAGCAAGGAGAAGTTTGAGTCCAGAACTGAGCAGTCGCTAGGTGATGGGCCAAACAGGCGGCACAAGCAGCACACATCAAGCTACTCCTCCAGCTACTCCAGCGGAAATGGTGGCTCAACCTACACCAGCAATAGCATAAATGGCGCAAATGTCAACAACTATCAAAGTGGGGGATCGGGACCTAAAACTTGGACTTACACCTCAAACTCTGTTGATCCATATTCGAATCAAAAGTACACATCAATGCCACCAATGCCAATGATGCCACCCATGCCGCCTATGCCCAGAATGCCGCCTATGCCCCAGATGCCACGAATGCCGCCTATGCCGCCTATGCCTCATATGCCACAGATGGCATTCATGCCATATGCCTATCCAATGAACATGCCACCTCTTTACGGATCTAACTTGGCTGTCCCGATGGGATATGCTGGTGCTTACCCAGGACCAGCCGTCTACCCAAACAAAAACAACTTATACAAGCCAAACGGCCAGGTAAAGAGCAAGCGTGATACCAAGCGCGCCACCAAGAGGCAAAAGAGAGTTCGCGAGGCCGAAAGTGCGACAAATCAGATATAGACGAGAGAGAGAGAGAGAGAGAAGTCGGAATAAACGCACCTAGCTTGGTGGTGGTCAAATAGTGTCGCCATCCAATCAACATCTACTTCGTTTAAGTCTCTAATCAAAACAAAAATCATCTTTATATTCAAATCTACCAATGCTTGTTTTAAGTCGGATCTAACTACGCATTATGGTGATCGATTTATATTGCGCAATATTCACAGTTTATAATCACATCCAGCAAACCATCTAGCAACTCAGTTACTTTTGAGTCGTGTATACTTGTCATTAGTTTGTAATGCGATAAGTCATCGCAAAGGAACCCTCCGATTGCAATCGAGAACTCGTTTGACTCAGTGGTAGTTACAAGAGGAGCTTGACATAAAGTTTGCTATTGATTGTGTAATGTAAGCCGATCGCCTTACCTGGAAATGCGATAGACTTGTGGCTGCATCGGTAGGCATTCAGGGCGACGCACATGCACAAGTTGCATGTGCGTCTGCGAAAAGTCACTGGGCCAAGTGCAGACTCTGCGCAAGAATAGAAACAACAACAGTGCAAATTTAATCCAGCTGAAATCATCTGCTTCAACTCATACACTGTATCATCGTCAGCATTAGCAATATTTGCAAACTTAACTAAACAATCCTCAGTCATACATGTAACTAAACTACGTGGCTTCATTTTACGACCACCGCGACCCCAATTGAATTTATTGGCTTGATGTGACCCCCAGCAATTTCGTCCCGTTATACTATTCAACTCGACACAACCTCGACCATCACGACCATTGGAGTCTCGATCCGTATTATTATCAAACTCAAAGGATGACTCGAACAAAATCACCCGAAGGCTCCGAAGAATCCACAACCCCGAGCCAGGACGATGCTAGCAATATTGATGCAAATGACAACAACAATAAGAATAATAACAATGTTGGACGCGACATTGAAAGGTCCCTTAGTGTTGACTCAATTGTTGAGACTCTGAGGGGTAAACTAGAATCTGGCCAAGGGGAATGCATATATAAATTGAGCGACTCTTGTAGGTATTCTTTGATGATTGTATGAGATTGTTGTTGTTGTTGTTTACAGTTTTGATTTGTTGGCAAGAGCATCAAAACAAGAGCAACAACAAGAACAACAAAAGCAATCTTTGACTTGTTTCTAGAGCAATAACAACAAAGACGACCACAAAAAACGAAGACAAATGACAACAAACCCGAAAGGCCATCTGTGACAGAATACTAACTGCTTACGTATCTCTCCCATAATTTTCCAATCTTCCGCTACTCTCTTCGCTCTAGATCTTGAGGCTGAAGGTGGTCTCAATGAGGAGCAATTGTCCGATGCCATAATGCACTTGACGACAGCGACCGAGCGTCTGGATGCAGATTATGTTTTGTTGAGGCAGATAAAGTCAAACAAAACGAGAGTTATAAACGAATACCTCGTACGTTCTAGAGCACCAGACGATGATTTTCAGGAGATAAGAGTTGCTGTGGTTGGCAATGTGGACGCCGGAAAGTCGACTCTCTTGGGAGTCCTCACATATGGCGAGCTGGACAATGGCCGTGGTCTGGCTAGGCTGAAGTTATTTAGGCACAAGCATGAGATTGAATCTGGTAGAACCTCTTCGGTGGGCAATGACATTTTGGGCTTCGATAGTCGAGGTCAGATTGTTAACGAGTCGAATGTTCGAGCTGGCAGTCACCTTAACTGGACGACAATTTGTCGCAAATCTGCAAAAGTGATAACATTCATCGACTTGGCGGGCCACGAGAAATACCTTAAAACAACGATATTTGGCATGACAGGTAACAATCCGGACTTTGTTATGCTGATTGTGGGTGCCAATGCTGGAGTTGTTGGCATGACCAAAGAGCATTTAGGTTTAGCATTGGCTTTGAATGTGCCCGTCTTCCTCGTTGTTTCTAAAATAGACATGTGCCCACCAAACGTGCTAACCGAAACCCTCAATACCCTACAGCGACTTTTAAAATCACCCGGCTGCCGGAAAATTCCCGTGATGGTAGCCAACGAGGAAGATGTCATTATGAGTGCAACAAATTTTGCCTCCGAACGATTGTGTCCGGTGTTTCAAGTGTCAAATGTCACTGGCAAGAACCTAAACTTGCTGAAGATGTTCCTCAATTTGCTCATGTCCCGAACGCCGAAGGCGGACAACGAAGCCGCCTGTTACGTAATCGACGACATCCATCAAGTTCCGGGCGTGGGAACTGTCGTTTCCGGATTGATCTCCAAGGGCTCGGTCAAAATCAACGACCTTCTCTACCTCGGCCCCAACTCGCTAGGCCTCTACCAACAGGTGTCCGTGCGTTCGATTCACCGGAAGCGTTTACCTGTGACCGAGGTGCGTAGCGGCCAAACGGCCTCCTTTGCCCTCAAGAAAGTTAGACGAGACGAAGTGAGAAAGGGCATGGTTATGTTGGCTTCGCCCACACCGCCGCCCGCCTTCTGGGAGTTTACCGCCGAGATACTCATATTGCACCACGCAACGACGATCAGTGTTAGATACCAGGCAGTGATCCATTGTGGCAGCATTCGTCAGACCGCCCAAATACTTGAAATGAATGCCGAGTGCTTAAGGACGGGCGACAAGGCGTCAGTGAGATTCAGGTTCATCAAGA
This sequence comes from Aculops lycopersici, assembly GCA_015350385.1. Lineage (NCBI taxonomy): Eukaryota > Metazoa > Arthropoda > Arachnida > Trombidiformes > Eriophyidae > Aculops > Aculops lycopersici. The sequence goes on from WNKI01000001.1 coordinate 12,307,305, forward strand.
ACCCCGAGTACTTGAGACTCGGCCAAAAGATGATCTTTCGCGAGGGCCGAACGAAAGCAATCGGAACCATAATCAAGGTTGAAACTGGAACTCCGCCGCCCAATACCAAGGACAAAACTGCAAAGCGCGAGCAAAATTTGGCCAGACAGAAGAAACAAAGCACCTAGCAAGTTGAGCTCATCATCAGCTTGGATTGTTATGCAATTGCGAAATACACTTACAAGTCGCAGGACAAAATCACCACCGCAACCACTATCAGGACAACGAAGTTTCTCTTGTCTTATTACTTACCATTACTATGATTCATCGCAACATATCAATCAGCAACCACTGTGACTTTTACTACCAATTGATAGAAAGTTTTCCTTGTTCCCTGCAAGTGGTGATGGTAGTTAAACGGCAGAGAATGACATGAACGCCACGCTAGAGATGGAGGGCACATGGGAATCATCTAGATCAAAGTGTGAAGACAACATTTACCTCAGAAAACTCCGTTCTATGAACTCGGATAGTTTAGTTTTTTACACATACTACAACTTTTAGCACTTTTATCTTACAGACGACAGCTTTGAGTGTATCATCTTAACACATGCAGCAAGTGAGTCTTTGTTGAACAATCTGATTGACTTGAAGGTTTACACGAGAAGATAGTGAAAGAGAAGAGAGACGCATAGAGACACCAAGAGGAAACACATCAAGCCACAGAGACTGACGTTGTTGCTTTACTCAACGTCACATGGTAGCACTCTCATTATTATTATCAACACGCTAGTGGTGATACAACGAGAAACTTTATACAACAAAGCAAGATAACAATAAATACACTTGCACTTATTATTATTATCTAAACATTGATAATCTTTCCAATTTGCTATTATATTCATCTGAGTTTGAGCGAAAGGAGTCAAGAAACACGTAGGCGGCTTGTTAAAGTTAGTCTAGTATATTCGTGAACAGTCATCATGATCTTAGGTTACAATCTAAAGGGAGTCTTCGGTTGATTGGTCTTAAATGTTCCATTCACTATCGTTGTTCCTGTTCCTGTTCTTGCTATTTGTTGGTCTTGTTTTTTTACAGCAATCAAACTCTTGACTCAGTAGTCGGCCAACTCGCTGGCCCAGGGGTGAGGCACCTTTCCGTATTGGATATCGGTGATGGCGCGCAAAATGCGTTTCGTGAGAATGTCGCGCTCAGCCTCCGTATCAGGCACCTGTTGAGCTAGTGCTTGGTTGTTGTTGTTATTGCTCTCGGGTTTCTTGTTGATATCAAAGTATGGGATTCTGATTTCGGTTCCATCCTTCATGTGAATTGAGCTGATGGGACAAACGATGCACGCGGTTCCGGCGCCGAACATTTCGATGACTCGATTCTCGTGGCTCATTTGCTGCAACTCGTTGATGGTAACATAACGCTCCTCGACCACCACGTCGCTCCACTGGCGGGCAAGCTCAATTATCGAGGCTCTAGTGATTCCCGGCAGAATGAGCCCGTCGCTGAGTGGCGGTGTGATTAGATGTATCTTGCCAGTCTCACGGTTTCTCAATGAGAGGAAGATGTTCATGGTTCCAACTTCAGTTAGTTTCATGTCGTCGCCATAGAGCCAGAGGACCTGTTGCAGGCCCAACTTCTCGGCTTGCTTCTGGACCATGATTGTGGGCGCGTAGTTTGCGCCGAGCTTGGCGTTACCTGCGCCGCCTGGCCAAGCGCGCACAAAGTCGGGGTCGGCGTATAGTGAGATTGGCTTGAATCCAGTTTTGAAATAGGGTCCCACCGGCGAGAGGAGCACATAGAGCATGGCCTTGCGCGAGTTGGCGACACCAAGCGACGGTTCGACGCCTAGAATTGTGGGTCTCACGTAGAGGGAGGTGAGGTTTTGAGCGCCTCGCGAGGATGGAATCCAATCCTGTTCCAATTGGACCAACTTGTGGATGCACTTGATGAGCTCGTGCTCGTCGAACTCGGGTAGCGCGAGCCTACGAGTGGAATGCAACAAGCGTCTCACATTCTGGTCCAATCTGAAGAATCTGATCTTGTTGTCGTGGCCTCGGTAAGCTTTTGCCCCTTCGAAGGCCTCGATGGCGTAGTGCAGCACCTTTGCTGCCGGGTGCAGGGTTAGGTTGTGCACCTTGGAGATCAGCGGCGTGGTCCAACCCTGCTCCTGGTCCCAGTCGACGCGGAACATGTGATCGGTGAAGGCGTGTCCAAAGAGCAGTTTGTCCGGCGAGGGCTTCGGGCTCATCTCGTTCGGGAGGCAAGGGATTATCTGGAGGTCCGAGCTTCGGAATGAGTCGTTGACGTTGCGTTGCACTCGATGCTGCTGTTGCGGCGCTTCCACGATCACTTGTTGCTGAGCTTGAGTCGATAGAAGGAGCCGCGACTGGCCACTGGCCGACCAGCGACCATCCGAACTGAACGCCCGCCTGCCGCTTGCATTGACAGAAACCGATAAAAGGAGTTCAGCTGGGCCGCTGGAGTCTTTGAACTTGATTGACTTGTTTGCTGTGGCTTGACATTTGGATAGCTGAAGCAGACTTTTCTGGCTCAAAAGTTTCCTCGCACTCATGGTGCCGGCGAGTTGCTAGATTTGTTGTCGTTTCGACCGAAAACAGGTGCGGCGTTGGGTCCCGCGCTATCTTGTCAGGTGAAGTGACGCGCTTCTCTTGCTCTTGTTGGTGCTGTTGCTGCTAAATATGTTGTTGCTTGTGTTCAGCTTATGCTTATGCTGCTTGCGATGTCACCTGCTCTTGCTTCTCAGAGGTGCCGTGTTTTGCTGTGCAGTGTCGTGTCAATGTCCTTGCCCTACTCTTCTTTGCTCCGCAACAAACTTCTTGCGGTCGCCTTGATAATCGAATTGTGCTCCGGTCAAAGAGTGTCGACTGCTATAAACTAAACTCGCTTCACTCTTGTCCTCGTCTTCGAGTCGCCACTTCTATTCGTCTTGAGGTTGTGTGTGTTTTATAATATTGGGATTGTTATCAAGAAAAAGGAAGCTCCTCGAGTCCAAATTATCACCAATGATCGCGAGCAATACCGAGCACTTGTTGCTAGACTAATCGGCACTTATTTGTGACACACGACAACGACGACGACGACGACGACGACGACGACGATAGCGGCCACAACCACCGCTATCACCACAACATAACACCAGCGCTGGCCAGACGCCCGAAAGAGCAGCGGTGCTAGTAGCAGAAGTAGTGGAAGTTGCAGTTGGCGAAGACGATGTTGGAAGCCGATAACAGGAGCGTCTTAGTGGCGCGCTGTCATGAATCGTTGTTGTTATTATTGTTGTTGTTGTTGTTGTAGGCGACGTCGACGCCAGCAATCGATGCGTCGCCTAGCCCCAGCAATCGGACCACCAAGTTGCGCTGATTGGTGGTGAACTGAATCGACTTGGACTAGATTGAATTGAATGGTTATCACAAGTTATCAAAATGATTAGTTGCCCGCAATTGGGTCTGGTTTAATTTGCTAGGGAACAAGAGTAGGCGCGCGCTACTTCGGCTACCAAGACGCCTGGGCGCAGACGCGCCACCGCGGCGCCTAGCTAGCGAGCTAGTTTGTAGCTTGGTTAGCTAGACTTCACTTCATTGCTTGAAAACCATGAGTACTATTCCATTAAAATCTATCGGCTCCGTAGGTATGCTGGCTGGTTGGTGGCTCGCTTGATTGACATTGCCTTCGTAGTGTCACATTTATTCTGAGACTATCTCGAGTCAAGGAGTCGTCGGTGGTTAGATGGATACCCAAATGGTGGCCCCAGTCGCTTCAATACAGCAGCAGCAGCAGCAGACCGACAACCAGAACCCATTAAGACATCAACAACACTATACTCTAAAAGATGGACCGTCGGTTCAGTGCAAGTGGCTGAGTTAAGTCGGTGGTAGTAGCTATTCTATTGCTAGAGCCCGCGCCGAGTCGAGTCAAGACAACAAGTGGTCGCAACATTCCAGTATTTGTTTGTACTCTGAAAAGATTCGTTGATATCTCAGATCCTTAGATAATATTGTAAGCACTTCTCTTAAGAGGAGACGACTCCTCAACCCTAGAGTTGACAGCTCTACGTTGTTGCTTCCAGTCGTCGCTAGTCGCGCGCACAGGTCCTTTAGTCGGTCGGTGTTGCCCGTGTCCACGTAGTGTTGAACTGATTGGATCAGCCAGTAATGATACTCATGCGCTGATCTGATTGCAAAAGCGGCGGCCAGCTGTTGATCTAAATAACTTCTGGTCGCTTTCACTTGAAGACTCTCGGAACCGCTCTTGTTGATGACACTTGCGAAGCGTTTTATATCGAAAGAGTGTTGTGCTTGCAAGGAAGTGAGTGGCAAGTTTCGTTTCATCGTATCCTGTCTATCGGACGAGTCGACTTGCTTGTGAATAAGGAATCTCTTGATGGCCGTAAGTGAGGGTTTGCAACTTGACCAGCGAGTAATGGAGTCATTCGAGTCACTGATTAACATCCAACAGTGTAGGTTGAAGTCAAATATGAAGGCGCGTCCTGTTGATAGTAGAAGAAGGGGTTGCATCGACTCGGTTAGACTGCAGCTGAGTATCTCAATATCGTTTTCTGGAAGATGGTTGTCCGTTGCCGTTGCCGTGGCATTGTTATTGTTGTGGTGAGCGTTGCTACTCTTATTGTTATGGTTGCTCTTGCTGGTACTCGGTTTCGTTTGGTCGCCACCAGCATTTGCCGTGTTGTTGCTGCTGTTGCTGGCACTTGTCGCCACTGGCGACTGGAGAATACTAGAAATAGACTCCGCCTTAACAAGGACCTTGTTTTGGCTGAGATCCCAAAGCCACATACTTGCGGCCGAGGTGATAACTAGAATGTGACTCTTCTCGGCGGCAATATGCGCCACGGGCGAGTCTAAAACTAGAGGCGGCACTAGGCGCCGGCCGAGTTGGAGCTCGAACAAGTGCAATGAGTTGTCCATACAGGAGGCTGCCGCCAGGGTTGGGGTTGCAATCACAGAGTTAATTTTACTTGACAGTAGGACGTCCCATATTTTGTTGTTGGATTCGTCCATGAGACGGAGTTCGTTGATTTTGTCGGAATTGGCCTCGTTCTCCGTCTCTAATATTAAATCCCTTCCATTCTCGTCCTTTATTCTAAAAACAGACGCCTTGTCTAAGCTCGAGGGTGGGAGTGTCCTGTGGATGATCTTGGGCGCTAACACCTGTTCGCGTCTATGGTAGTTTCCTACAGTGGCGGCCGTGGCTACTGTTGTGTGGATTGCCGGCATGGATTTGACTGGTGTGCTCTGGATAAAACTTGGTGTCGGTGTGGGCGCTGGTGTTGAGGTAGTGGTTTCAATCAGAATCTTAGTTTTGGATTCTTTGGATGAGCTGAAAGTTGTGATTGAGGTCGAGTTGAAGGGTAGAGGAGGCTGGATGTAGAGTGGGGTAATACGTCGCTTGCCGCCCGGCAAGAGGGTCTCGATCTGACGATCGGTGGGTCCTTTGGACATTCCGCTCATAGAGGTGTTGCTCTCGCATTCATTGAAGCCGTTTTGAGAAATACTGTTGGAATGGCTGCTCTGTTGATGGTCGGGCATATCACTAATAGAATGATTGTTGTTGTGGTGGCTCTTGCTCTGGGACGACGTCGACGGTGTTGGCTCGGCCGTCGTCGCCGTCTGGGCCTTTATGAGCTCCGGATCCTCAACAATTATTGTCCTACTGGTGGTTGGTGGTGCATTTATAGACTTGCCGTATAATTTCTGTAAATAACTCTGCTTCTCTTCATTAGTCAAATGGGAGCCCAGCTCGTTAGCTGAAAATATCATCACTGCTACAGTACCATCCTGGGAGCAGGCCATGAGTCGGAGTCCATCTTTTGACCAGCTGATGTCGAGGACGGAGCTCTCGAAGAGATCATGGGCGACGATCAAGGGACGCGGCTGGCTCGTCAACCAGACTGATATGGATCTATCACGCGAGCCGACGGCAACGCAGCAGTACTTGTTGGTCTTGGTGGTGAGTGAATTATTATTTTTACTACTAGACTTGGCTGTGGCGCCGTTAGCCGCTTTTGAGGCTGCAGTAGTGGTGTTGGTCGTGGTTGCGGTGCTTGATGATGTACCGTTAGAGCTTTTGTTGTTGTTGTTGGTGTTGATGGTTGAGTTATTGTTGCTGTTGGTGGTGGTGGAGTTGGTGTTGGTGTTGTTGCTGATATTGTTGTTATTGTTGCTGAGAAGACTTGTGCTACTACTCTTGGTGCCAGTGCCGTTGGCTGCGCTCTTGTCTTTCTTGGACTTGTTTTGATACAATATATTCGGATTAAATCTGACACATGTCACTGCTTTACGATGCCCAACAAGATCCCGCTGAGTCCGCCAGCCATCGCGCTCAATGAGCTGAGCCACCGAGCCACTATTGTTCATTGCATGCGCCGATATCAGAGTCTGGCCATCTGGTGACCAATTAAGTCGCAAAACATGCGTGGTGCCGCCACATTCGACGAAGGGTTCCTTAACCACCGACTCCTCGCGCCAGTCGCTGGTCTTCCAAACTCTGAGACTCTTGTCGTCGGACTGCGAAGCTAGATACTTGCCCGCCGGATCCCACGCAACCCCCTTGACAAGTCCAGTGTGGCCGGTGATTTTGGTTATGAGTTGTGGGAAATTGTTTGCATCCCAAACGATGATCATGTTGTCTACACTGCACGAGGCGAGGTAGAGATCGCTTGGTGACCAGGCCAGGTCTAGGATATCACCGCCATGGCCATTCAAGGTTGCAATGCAACGCCACTGCTCAATATTGGCAGATTCGAAGACACTATTCTGCGCCTGCTGTACCTGATGATTTGAATGGTGGCTAATACGGCCGGCCAACTGCCATACCATGAGATTTTTATCATCACCGGCCGAGGCAAGGTACTTGCCGTGATTGGACCAACGGACGCAATTTATGCAGGCCAAGTGGTTGTCCATCTGGCACAACTTCTTCGGAACCTCATCCTTGCGCTCCTCTCGCGGGCTGAGGATGGGCGACATGTTCCAAATGATGACTCGACCACATTTTTCGGGACCTGTTAAGTGGATATGGAGAAATGTCAGGGTTAAACATCAATTCGCCACGAGGGGAGGGGAGAGGAGAGAATGGGTTGTAATTGTTGACTGGAGAACAATAATTACCTTGGCCACCAGTGGCGAATCTGCTTCCATCTGGATGAATATCGACAGAGAATATTGGGTTTCCATCGTGGCTCACCCAATTTGGTTTGAAAAATTTCATCAAGTTGGCTTGAGTTGGTTCTTTATAATGTTGAGCACTAGGATAATGTTACAGCATCAATAAAAATAACAACAACAATCGGGTGGTGGTAATGATGCGAGTGTTTGTTGGTGAGAGTGTCAATAACAGTAATGCTTTATATGTTTTTCGTTACTAGAATATATGTTTTGTATCTACTTTTCTGCAAAGTTCCATAGATAAATATCCGCTACTCATCTGTTGAAGACTCTTGCTCAAGATACCGGCTTAATCGCCCAGTCTTGCGACGGTTCAAATGTAATTGGTCCCCACTTTTACTAATAGATAGAAGCAAGGAGTAAAATAACAATCGCTTTGGAGATTGTTACATTCGAATTGAAGCAAAATAGTCGCGTGCGTACTCTTCAAATTGTTTGGCCACTAATATCTTTCAGTCAAAGCTCATCGATAGCCCAAAATATTGGGGAGGCTAGAGTATTTTGATGTATTAATAGAATCTGTTTGAATAGTTTGAACATGAATAGTGAACAAAAATTAAATGCCATATCAATGTAATAAAATTTATTAATTTGCGATGCGTTTGATTTGACTCATATTCTCTCTTTCTTTCCTATCGCTCTGTCCGTTAGTCTCTTTCCTCATGTTGTTGTTCCTCTCGGATGAAAATAAACTCGCACCCGAGTGGCCGCTTCTGTTTCTCTTGTGTTTCTCTCAGGCGGTCGCGCATTACCGCGCGTTTTGTCTCATGCTTTGACTTGTGTTGGGCTAGCGAAGTGGGAGCAACGCCGCTATCGCTGGCCAGTTTGTTGCTTGGACGCGCGTTAACATCCGTCACCCACTCGCATATCCAAAAGCGCAGTTGGAGAGGTGCCACAATTTTGTGCAATCATTGGTTTCGATTTCGATTTCAATTTAACTTTCGCGCACTCGACCCCTGTGACCTAGAGGGAATTTTAAGCATCTTTCAGTCGTTCCAAATAAAACTTTGATCTCCTTCTTGAACGAGTCTTAGAATATGCAGTTTGCAAGCAGAAAATTTGCAAAAGAGTAAAATTTAAAATAGAGACGAAGAAACGGAGTGTTTTGGTTGGATCTCATTGTGGGTATCAGTTTAATTTGCGCTTGTGCTTAATTAAATTTAAATCTATTCGAATATAATAAATCTCCAGATTTTATGACGGGATTGACCTCGAGAGAGTTGACACCAACTCTGCTTGGGTCTTTGTTGTGACGTAATAAAAATGAAAAAAGTTTCCTTTATACATGAAATGGGATCTATAACTTGAGTGATTGACGACATCAACATCATCATCAGAATCATCATTCCTCTCTCACCTCAAGTGGCTAGCGAAATGCCGAGAAGCAAGCCACTAAATTTGGAGAGGAATGTTCGTTTACACAATGTCCTATGTACATTTTTTTAAGTTCTACGTTTCGTAGTCGGCGTTATTTAGGCGACAACCGGATGTTGCCTAAAACTCGAGGCTCCCAAGATAGTTTTTGGAGTTTGACGGCCCTTAAAGTGCGCGATTGTAGGTGACAAGCAAGAAATTTGGCGCAAGACCCCAAAAAAGCGATGATCTAAAGTTAATCTGACGAATTGATCGAGTTGAGTGAACCTTCAAATACAATTCAAAGAGCAAACTCAAGCACCTAAAAATTAGCTCGCCGCTCCATCTTCCGGATCCTTGAGGGTGTGCCACTGAGCTATTGGCCGCCGCGGACTGGCCAGCATATCCATCCAGTGGCGCAACTCCGAGCCGCTGGGTGCACTGCACCCGAGCACAACCTTACCTATGGCATCGGAGCTTCCGATTCTATCATAGTCAACAACAGTAACAACCAGCGAAACCTTTTGGATTTGCTCGAACGGAACCTCGAAGGTGAACGACTCATTGTAATAAGGGTTTAGTGTGCACTTCTTGATTGAAGTCTTCTTCTTCTTGAGACGTTTGCCTGCGTTGGTTGATTGGGAAGGATAGGGTTAGGTGGTGAGAGGTGGAAGAGGAGAGGGTTTAATTGAGTTAGCAGATGGTTGCGACATAGTTGCCTACCTTCGACGCGAAGATGCAAATTAGAATTTGATACAGAGAATAGAATACAAAGTTTAGCTGGGACGAATCGAGAGTGAGAAGGGAAGGGGAAACTTACCGTTGCTCATAAGCGCAATTTTTACGTATGGATCCGAAAGACCGCCGACGTCCATCTTCTTGAGATTCTTCGCCTCGAGCACCACAACCGTTAGCTTTCCGGCGGTTGGCACGTAGCGCAAACTGAAACAAATGTCCCCGAGCTTCGCCTGCATTATGTTTGAGTTGCGAGATTGAAGTTGATTTCCGGTTTTTAGTTTAAGGTTTTTGAGGGGATTTTGGAGATATATAGTTGCGATGAAGGCAGTGAGAGAAAAATCAGCAGATTAGTCTCGAAGTTTTTCTCGGATAAGTTGGTGGTGGTGACGGTGTTAGTTGGCTCGCCACTTTGGGGCCAATCAGTTGGCTTCCGTTTCAACCCACTTGGCTGTGGATCATATGGAACGGAAGCGGCGGCTCAAGTGGCTGGCCCCAAACCGGCAGCTGGCCAGTCGATGAATTTTCTGACCCAGGCTAAGTGGCAGCCTTCTAACTCGAGAGCCAACAACGACGGGTCAAGTGGCGCTAACAACGGGAGCTTTTGCATCTTTCGCATCATTTGAGCCCTAGGCGGCGGCGGCGGCATTTGCGCTTACTGCACTAGCTATGGCTAAGCTCTTGCGGCTACTTAGCTGGCGGCAACTTGGGCAGCGTTGGCTAGACTGTCGACTAGAGGCTAGGGCTAGATACTCACGTATAGCGGAAGTGGTGGTGCGTTTGCAGTTAGAATGGCGGGCAAAGCAGCGAGAGTTTGTTTGTTTTTTTAGGGAGATAATGCGGCGACGCGTTGTAATTTGCATGTAGTAGTAGTGGTAGCGGCGATAGCAGCAGCGGTAGCATTGTCAATGAAACATATAGAAGACACGACAATTTAGCGCATGTCAAGTGGAGTTGATGGTTGTAGTCGTAGTTGACAGGCAGGCAGAATGGCGATTAGAATCTTAAGCTTATAACGTTAACTTTAAACTAAGTCTCGGCGCTGGGATCGGTTATAAGCTAATCGGTTATATACTATAGTGGATCTCACTTAGTTATGGAAAGATCTAAAGTCTAACAAACTCTACTTACCTGTCCGCCGTCCGTTTCGACTCTAGTGAGGTTGCGCCATTCCTCGATGGTCTGCGCCAAGTCGATTGTGTTCAGTGGAATTCGGACTTCGCCGATTTGATCGTGTTTTGAAAATCTATTTATGTATTTAATTAGTCCGCTTGTTAGCTTCTCACTCAAAACTGATGGGTTGCCGATCTAAAGGTTCAGAGGCAGATGCAGCAAAATTAGAACAGAGCACTCACCTATCGAAATCGTAAACCGCAAAGACGAGCGTCTTGGTGGTCACCTCCGCGTATGGCACTTTAAAATTGAATGTCTCGTTGAAAACCGGATTCAGCGTCTTCCTGTGAACCTTAGTCTCGAACTTCTTCTTCTTGTCTGGCATCAAGTAGACCTTTACATAGGGATCACTAGTGCCGCACATGTCCATTCCCGGAAGCTCCTCGGCTTGAAGCACACCGACCGCCAGATTGGTGTTGTTGAAATCATAGTCTAACCTAAACTGCAGTCGCCCCAGTTTATCCTCGTCCTTCGCGCCCCCCTCCTTCTGTTGCTCCTCCTCGTTGGCCTCCATGTTGGCGGCCAACTGCTCGCTTTCCGGCTGAACCTTCTCCTTGTATTGCTGGCCGAGGATTTGGATGTTCTTCAAGTCGGCAAAGCCGCCGAGGCCAGCGGACGAGCCGCGACCATCGTGATTCTTGTACTTGTGCCACAACTTTCTGGCCAAAAAGAAGAGACCGCCGAGGAGAGCGAGAGCCACGAGTGGCAGCGCGATGTACATGCCCCAGTTTGTTATTTGGGTCTTGGCGCTGAGGGGCTTCGTGCTCTTCGGCTTGGAACTCCTCCTTTCCTCTGAGCCCTTGCCGAACCCGCTACCCTCGGCTCTGTTCATCTCGCCACCCCTCTCCTCATTGATCTTTTCCTCGTTCATCCTCTCGGCGTCAGTCTCCTCGTTGCTCGTGGTTGTCATCTTGGGCTTCTTGTGTTTCTGTCTCGCCGACGACGACTTGCCGCCAGGCGACTGTGACTCGCGCTCACCTTCACCCGACTCCCGGTCCCGGTCCCTATCTCTTTCCCTATCCCTATCCCGTTCGCGTTCCCGTTCGCGTTCCTCCTTGCCACCGCGACTCTCGCCCGACTCCACATTTTGCTCCCCGCTTCCTCCGCTCGTCTCCTCCGACGGGCGAGCCTCCTCCTCGGCGTTAGTCTCGGCATTTCCATTGGCAGCCGAACTCTCGCCAGATTCTTCGGATTGCTCGGACGACGGAGTGGTGCTGGTGGTTGTCGAGGTGCTGGTCGTTGTGGTGGTCGTTGTTTTGGGTCGCGCCTTGCCCCTCAATCTGCCCTTGTGTTGCGGCTTCACCTGGCTCATGGGCTGCAAACTTCCGCCTGACGACGATGACTCGCCAACACTCAAGCCCTCGCCTCCACTAACTAACGCCGAGGACAAGGGAACTGGACTTGCGAGTGCTAGCGCCACCAAGGCCGCGATGAGAGATAACAGACTAAGGGCGCATATGAGCGGGTGTAAATTAGAATTATTTCTTGCTTTAGTGATAACAAAATTAGGTTTCCCTTTGCTGCTCTTCATGGTTGCTTTTCTTTTATATAAAGATATTAAGTATTGCTTCTCTTGCGAGTTCTTGCTGCTGTTTGCTGGTCTGCTTCGTCTCTGTTGATATTATAATGATAGTAGTAGTAATAATAATAATAATACTAGTGCTAATGATTTAGTTACACAGGTGATATTGCAATAATAATACTAATGATAGTAATAATCTCGACTTGAGTAAGCTTCTCCGGTTTTTGAAAGCTAAAATGTTTCAACAACAATCAAAAAACATATCGATATCATCGGTGATTCCAGCTCCTGGTTCTGGTGGCTATTTTGGTAGAATCCCCAAGATTCCCGGTTTGCCTCTAGAATAAAAGTCGGCGACCCTTTTTCTGGTTGCCGTCGTCGTCTTGCTCTTTGTTTGCTGGACTTTTTAGAGTGCAAGTTGCCCTCGCTTCGCCTCTATGGTGAATAAATAAACTGCTAACAACAATAGAGTTGATAATAAAATTTGAGTCACAAGTCAAAAATTCCATTCTCTTGAGGACGATAATAATGATAATAATAATAATAATATCAATAGAAACTTGTCTCCGATTTCGTGCTCGTAATCGTAATCGCAATCGTCGTAGTTGTCCTTTTCCTTGACTCGTGCTTAACTGGCTCAGCTGCAGCAAGTCTCCTGGTATTCGCTATGTTTGCAGCGTTGATAGTTGTGGTAGTGGTTGTGTTGGTGCCGATGCTGCTAGCGGCAGAGGCAGTGGAATAGGCCAAAGTATAGAAGCCGACGCACGCGCCACGAGCAGATAGCAGTCATTGCGTAAGCGACGAGCGAGCTAACTCCACTATCGAGGTCTCTTTCTCTCGCTCTGTGCTATATGCGTGCGCTATGTGCTCTTCTTTCTTGGCCCACCATTGAGAGTTACACCGACGCCAGTGCGGCACAACTGCTCAGAGTTGGCTCCGGTCGCTAGTGCGCGCAACGACAGGTAGTCAGCGAGGGGAAAAATACACACTCTCCCATAGAGCGAGCGAGTGCATAGCGGCGCTCGCACAAGACGCATCGGCAATTCAGCGCACGAGAAGCGTAGCGCTCGAGGTACCTAGCGGCGCCCGTCGGTAGAGCACGCGAAGCAGCAGCGGCGCCGGCGACTGCAGTGCCATTGACCAGCGACTTTTGTATGCGCACCGACCGCTTTACTGTGCAACTTGGCGATGGAATACGATTACTGCGTGCGCGCACCACTGAGCCTCCCATAGTAAAACTTTGTACTCTACGTGTTTTCATCTAGAACCATTGGCCTCTGGTTATGGGAGAAGGAGACTCGCCGAGTGGCCGACATGCCTATGAGCTGCACAAAGAGAGACCACCGCTTTACACTGACAAACTTTTACACTTGCATTGAGGCCAAAGCGTTGTTTGGACGCCGCCACCACCAACGCTCCTGTGTCCGTTTGTTTGTGCCGTTCAGCTCCAACGAGAACGTCATTAGCAATGGGGTAGCCTGCGAGTCTGAGGCTCCGACATCCGCGCATCCGCTACATCAACACATAAGAGCAACGGTAGCAACCACCCAGCCAGCAAATCAGTAGCGCGAGATGACGGTGGCGGGTAGTCTCTTGCAGGCGAACCCAGTTGCTGGCCACTCAGCTCGTCGCTCGAGGCATCCAACGAGTCGTAGTTCGTCACTCGGATTGGCTTAACAGTCGGCCAGTTGGCCAAGCGGACGACTGGAGGGCGGAAACTGTACTAGTCGCTCACAAGTGACAGGCGCAACCACCTAGTTAGTCTAGCTATCTGGCTCATCGGCAGCGATTGTCAAGGTCGCGCAAGTCTGGAAACCAACGTGAACATTTCGGGTGATGCAAATGCAGGCTCAAATCTGATCAATGGATCCCAGGATCATATTCCTCTTGTTTCCATGGAGTGACGTACCCTCCCTCGCTCTCAGTTTCACTCGAATGGATGACAGTGACGGGCGGGTTGGTCAGTCGATCTATCTACGACGCCGCGCCAATCCATTCGTGCGAGAGAAGCGCGCAAACTTTCGCCCTCCCAACGCATCACTTTGAAGTGGCAAAAGTGGAAGCGGAAGGAAGGTGTTTGAGGTGGCTTAGTGGCAAGCCGAAGTAGTCACACAACTCATTTCGTTGCGAGTAAAGTAAAGTCGAGTTGAGTTGAGTTGAGTTGTGCTCCGTTGTGTCGGCGGCGGATTAACCGCCTTGTAGGCGGCGCACGAACATTTCGGAGCTGAACCGGTTTAAGTGGCATCTTCGTTAGCACAGTTACGAGGCGGCAAGCCGAAAATGCAACCCTGTCCGCAATGCCCAGCTAATCCTGTCCACGGAAGCCGAGCTTCTCAGCACACTCTGCTCTCTCTCCCCCCGCATACACACAAACACACAAAGACTAAAGCGTAACGGCGCTAAGCGAGCAGTCCAATGATAGCGCCACAGACCATCAGACTGGTCAGCTCCGTGTGCAGTCTCCTCGGGCGTACAGGTGAGTTGCGGACTCGATGACCAGTACGGCTGCTTCATCCGTATCAGCGCCGACATCCCGAAATAACCTCCTTACCCTGTTGCTTTTCCGCATAGGTAGCGGCACCATCATCATCTTACCTGCCGGCCAATCTGCCTGACTGCTTGCCTGACTCACTCGATGCTCGACTTTCCCCTTTCCGATTGGCGCGACTTGGATGCGCACTTTTCGCCAAGTTAGCGAGCTCCAATTTTTTTATCGTCTCCAAGAGGAAACCAAACAGAAACAAATACAATCCATCGAGCATTTAATATAAAGTATTATTATTCGAGAAACAACGAAAGTGACCGAGAAAAGAAGCTCAAGACCCAAGTGCCAAAAATTAGGAGCCAGTCAAGATATGACAGAGATGGCCAATCAATACGATCAGGTTATCGCCACCGCGAGACAAGCGTTTGCTAGTGGCCTAACCAAGAGCATACTTTTCAGGCGGGAGCAGCTGAAGAAGTTGTACAAGTTACTAAACGATAATGAGGCCGAATTTGTGGAGGCGCTAAAGAGTGACTTGAAGAAGCCAAGATTTGAGTCGATGATGACGGAAGTTGACTTTGTGCTCAACGACATTCGCTCGGCGCTCCACAATTTAGACTCGTGGACGAAGCCCAAGTTTGTGGCCAAGTGTTTTGTAACCCTCGTTGACGACAACTACATCTACTACGAACCCTACGGAGTTGTGCTCGTACTCGGCGCTTGGAACTATCCCGTCCAGTTGGCCCTCTCGCCGGTTGTTGGCGCCATTGCAGCCGGAAATGCTTGCATCATCAAACCGTCGGAAATTGCTACCGCCACCGCGGCTCTCATCCGACGCCTACTGCCCATGTACCTGAACCGCGAGGCCTTCCACTGCATCCTAGGCGACGGCCGGTGCGCCCAAACTCTGGTGGCCTCGCCGCAGATCGATTACGTCTTCTTTACTGGCTCCAGCCAAATCGGACGCCAAATCTACCAAACGGCCTCGAACAATCTCACCCCCTGTACCCTGGAAATGGGCGGCAAGTCGCCGGTGTACATTGACGAGGGCACTTACCTGGCCAAGAAGGGGGCTAGATTTAACCAATCGCTATTCCATACAACTGTCAAGCGCATCCTCTGGGGCAAGTTCCTAAACACTGGCCAAACTTGCGTCGCTCCCGACTACGTTCTTTGCACAAGATTCATAGCGAACAAGTTCATGTTGGAGGCAACCAAGATCATTGGTCAGTTCTACGGCGAGTCGCCCATCAAGAACCAAGACTATGGACGTATCGTAAGCTCGCGCCACTACCAAAGGCTCAGCTCTACGTTGAAGGCTCAACTCGAGCGCCACCAACAGAAGAGACTGGTAGCTGCCGACGGAGCTCCCGGCGAGACTCTATCGCTTATCGGAGGAAACTACTGTGTCGATCCACTAGGCGGCTACTATATTGAGCCAACAGTTATAATCTGCTCCAGTTTTAACGACGATCCACTAATGCAATCCGAGATATTTGGCCCCATACTTCCGCTCGTCCCGGTGACAGGCGAACTCGAGGCGATCGCAAACATCAACTCGCGCGACAAGCCGCTCTCAATGTATTTGTTTACAAAGAGACAAAAGGTGATTGAAAAGTTCCGCGAGGAAACATCAAGCGGCTCAATTTGCATCAACGACACTGTCTTACATCTAGCCGCCGAGGCGCTCCCCTTCGGTGGCGTCGGTAAGTCGGGCATTGGGGCCTACCACGGAAAGCATAGCTTCAAGACTTTCTCCCACCAAAAGGCTGTCCTTGGTCGCGGCTTCAACCCCATAATCGAATGGGTGGCCAAGAAACGCTACCCTCCTTACTCGGAAAACCATCTCATGCGCATGCTAAGACTGCTCAAGCGAAGATCGTTCCCAATTTCAATCTCATCACGCGACATCTTCGGTTTAATGTGCTTTCTACTTGGCGTCCTCCTCTGCTACTTGCACATGAGTTTCGATAGGTCGCCTAGGATATTCTAGCCTCAAAGAACCCGAACAACTTCACCATCCAACCCTATCCCAATATACATTATACTTCGAGCGAAATAAACATTCTAATTTAGTTGCTGCTGCTGCGTCAGCGGCGCTAGCGGTAGCGACGACGACGAGCTGTCTGTTCTTGTCAACCTCAACTTCCTGTACATTTACTCTTCTAACAGATTAATAATCAGCCATGTGGCAGATCATTTCACTAATTTTTCATCCAATCGACTGCTAATGTCAAGTTGGATACTATGAAATATGAGGCTATCCATTCAATCACCGGGTCACATCTGTCAAAGTCGATGAATTTGTACGCTGTTAATGTCGCGACTTGGGTAAGATTTTAGTTTGTAGCTCAAGAGTTAGCAAGTCTAGACGAAAAATAAGTAAGAAGATGAGCCGGAATGGAATTTTTTATCAATGAAAGTCTTGTCAAAGATCTCGAAAAGCGTAAAAAGACAATGAACACATGGAAATTAGAAATAGAATTTATTTGATATGGCATTTTATTAGCAACTTTGGCTCGGACGTGAATGAGCGTAAACCTACTCAGCGTATCAGAATATTCATGAAAAATTAGACAATCCATATGGAGCCACATCATAAAGAGGTGCGCTAAATATTTGTCTTGTGATCGGCTAGTAAGATAGGTTTTGAGAGACACTATCGAGGGTCGCGTAGATTAGCTCAAAGATGATGAGAGTGTATCCAAGTGTATTATAACTAGGAAGACGTTTCTTCTAGGAGGAAATTATATCTTAACATTTACAACAATCACATAAGTCTCCTTCATTGGCACCTTAGAAATTTAGTGTAATCTATTAGGCCCCTAACTTCTTTTGTCAACAACAGCTTGCCTGTCCATCACAACTATTAGTTAATTTTAGACCGACATATCTGATCTCACCTGGCTGGTGATGGCGCTTGTATTTCAATCTATTCTCTAAGGCGTTTGATGTAGCCGCCCCCTTGTGAGGAACACGATCTCTTCTTGGAACCAACATGCCGTTGATATTCCTCAGTAAGGAACTGATTCAACTCAAGTCGCTGCTCATCCTCATTTGCATGATTTACTGGTGCGGGCCGACCGGCGGCGTATCCTGAATTGGTGTTAGTTTTCCTTGCCTGGCTAGATTTGATTCCTCTAATTGAAGTTGGTTGAGCAAGAGCAGATTGAAAGGTGAGTAGATCATCATCGTTATTGCTAAGTAATATTTGCAGGTTGTTGTTCTGTTGCTGTTGTTGTTGTTGGGGCGACTGTGTTAACTGATTGTGTTGCTGCTGAAATTGATTTTGACTTGGTTGCCGGTGCAGCGAAGATTGTTGTTGTTGGTGTTGGCCGAAGTGCATCGAATCCTGGGCTTGCATTGGAGCTTCCTCACAGTCCAAATTGATCTGGTTGACTGCTAGGATTGAGGCAACATTGTTAGGCAGCTGGCTTTGGCTAAAGTCATCGCTGGACACATTGGCGGTTGAGGCCGAGAAACTGGAGGTGGGGTGGATTTGTGGTTGAAGCTGTTTGCTCGGACTACTCCTCTGTTGCTTCCTAAGCATTCGCTGGATCTCCCGACACTTCTTTCGTCTGCCCGCCTGGTAGCCGATACGAGCAAAGCGGCGCTGCGACTCGATACAATCCTTGTAGAGAGTGGTCAGATTGCTAGCCGCATGCTGGAAAGGCACCCAGGGCGAAACGTTGGGTTGGGCGCGGTCCTTGTAAAGTTTAGTGATACAACAGGCCGCATTCTGGAAGGAGGTCCAGAGTTGTTGGTTTCGAAGACGTTGTTCGGTGTCGATTCGCTCGTCCAATGAGTCCTGATCCTCGTTGTCCGTGACAAACTCAGACGCCTGGAGGTCGTCCAGTTCGTCGATATTCATTCTCTATGTGCTAAATCTATTGGAGATCGTCCAGGTATATGATAATGTGAAGAGTCGTTTTTCAATATACAATAAGCTGGCCGGATTCGCCAGACGCTTGTTGGGTGTAAGTTGGATAATGAATGCTCTGAATTTATAATGCTCCTCTTTTCATCAAAAGGTTTGAGGTGCTTAGCTCAATATTATGCTCTCTACCAATACACTTGTTAGCGTGGTCTTGTTCGCCTTGTTTTTCTCTCTTTCTCTCTGTTTCTCCTCAGTCCTCTTGTTGGTATCCAAAATTTGAGGCGCCGCTCTATGCTGGAGCTTTGCAATTTTATTAGCCAATAAGTCGGCTTTTGTTGGTCGAATTCTGTCGCCCTCTTAGTTAATATTCTCGAGGGTTAGGGAAACTTATCTCTACGTAGACTTGATCTTGGAAATGGGTTTATTAATACAAGCTGTCTACTTAAACTCGACTAAATTCGGGCTTCTCAACACTAGAGATCCTCCAAGTGCAGTGAACAGCGCAGCAGCAGCGAACGTAAGAAAAGCAGGCGAACACACAGAGAGAAGGAGAGATAAATTTCAGGAAGGCGAATACAGGGTACAGAATGCAGCGAGTAGACGCAGACTAGCAAAGGCGCAAGCAGCGACAACTCGCTGGCTGACTGACTGCTTGGCTGTGAGAGTGTGTTGTGCGCTAACACTGCAGGCAGGCTAACGCCACTCTCTGCCTGCCAGTGCAAGGGAAGCTTTCAATTTTTGAGCTGCCATTGGTCTGTGTGTTGTTTTGTTGTGTTTTGGTTGCTGGTTTGTTCGTCAACAAACAAAGTGTACAGAAAGCAAACTGTGTGTCTGTGCGTTCGTATGCCAGAGTGCCATTGCAGGCGCAACACATAACAACGCGCGTAGCTGCATGCCTTTGGCAAGCTGCAACGCCAAGCGCGATGAGCTAGCCAGACATTTGGTCGATTGCTCTCTTGTTGCCGAGCCAAATCTGCTTGCGAGTTCTACCGAGTACGTAGGTAATGGCAATCTCGTTCATGGGAGCGTAATAATTCTAGCCCCTCGTAATGTCGGCTACGAGCCTCAAGCGAGAGAGTCGGTCGATACACTTAGTCGCAGGGAAGACAGGACTATCATTTACGTCCGAAGTTCTGAGGATAAGAGCGTTGCATAAAATGAGGTACGGAAGAAGGGGAAACATGGGAAGATAAGGTATGAGCTCTCCTTTTGATGATATATTCAATGGCTCAATTGAAGTAGAGTTAAAGTTTAATAATTCATCAAAATGGTGATTTGTGATGTGATGCGGGCTGACGATTTGGAATCCTGTTTGTGTTATTTGGTATATAACTAACTTCTCGCTTTTGATTTCTATATCTCTTGAACAATCTACACTTTCTCGGTTCTCTAGTTAGTAAGAAGAACGACAGTCATCATCGTTTGTTGAACATATTCATGGTCAGTTGGTTCATTAAAATAGCCGCAATCTGGGTGATTTGATTGTTGTTATTGTTGTTGCTTGTGTTGCTCGCATTACTTGTAAGGGGTTGTTGTGGTGGTGGCGGCGGCGGCGCCGGTTGCTGTGGACTAATGAGAGAGGCCAGTGCGCTGAATTGAGGGTTCATTTGCAGCAAAGAAGCCAAGGCGGTCGGGTTTAGTCCGGCTAGTGGGTTTGAGTTGACGCCCAGATTGGGCACTACATTTGCCGTCAAGCTTGTGGGTGTTCTCGAGTTATTTTGCTGTAGACTGACGGCGTTAAGGGGAGATGCGTTGACTCGGGGCCAAGCATGAGAGTTACTCGATGTCGTGATGCTAGCGCTAGAGTTTCGTTGCTGGTGATGAGATGCTGGTTGCAATAGAGAATGTTTCTGTTGTGGCGGTGTCGTCTGGTTCATGGTTGTGACTGGACTTGGAGTCGAGACAACACTGGCCGCCTCGGCCATGATCCTCTGGTCCATCTCTTGCTCCTGCTTGGCCGCCTTGACCAAAACAGACTTGATACGATTTGCTTGATTGTTCTTAATTGATTTCTTGACATGATTGCCGACACAATTCTCACAAACCGCATTGGAGCGCTTCCAAGACCAGGAGGGAGTAAAGTCGGTGCCACACGTGGAACACTCGTATGGTTTCTCTAAAGGCTGAATGTCGAGCGGATTCTTAGTGTCAGTCAAATAGTCAACGCAAGCCTCCAGTCCGACATAATAAACAAACTCAAAATTATTAGCATTGGGTATAAAGTCGATACCAACTTGGATTTGCTTTTGAGGCAGTTGCATAAGAGTTTGCTCTAGTTGCTTCTGGATTGCCGACTTGGCTGCGGCTCGTTTCTGGATCAACATCTGAGCAGCTTGTGACTTGTTGTAAGGTGATTGCTGCGCCGGTGATTGTTGTTGGCGTCCTCTCGAGCCCGAGTTGGACAGGTTGTTGTTGGAGTTCATCAGTAGCGACTGCTGGCCAGCCAGTCCGCCTCTCATATCCTGAACAACATTTGGTGGTGTAGTAATCGGTTGGCGTGATAAGTTGCCAACGTGAGGCGAGGTGATGCCCACGGCTCTCTTGTTTTGCGGTGTGTTTAAGTTGGGAAAGTTGCCAAGTTGACCGGCTTGATTGACGAGCTTGGACTGTGCCTGTTGTTGCATGAGTGTCTGTGCAATTTGCTTTTGTATATCTTTAGAGGGTTTAAAATTAGGTCGCTTATTTTGTTGTAGCTGTTGTTGTTGTTGTTGTTGCTGTTGTTGTTGTTGCTGCTGCTGCTGCTTCTTTAGGAAGAGTTCAGCAGCCGCTTGGCCAAACCCAGCGAGCCCATCGAGTTGAGGTGCATTAGATTGTTGTTGCCCACGACGCTGGTTGTTCGAGGAGGTACCTGGTGATGCCGTAACCGCTGTCAAAGCAGCCATCTGACTCATAAGAGATTGCGTGCCTAGACTGCTCATCATGGCTTGAACCACATTTGGTGGCGTGGTGATGGGCGGCCTCGAGAGATTGCCCACATGTGGAGGTGCAATACCGACAGGCGGCGGGTACCGAGCTTGTTGCGGTGGAGGGTTCCAGAGGGTGTTGACCTTGGGTCTCTGGTGGGCATGTGCTGGAGTTTGGTTCAGGGACGATTGGTGGGCGTGGGCGGCAACGGCCGCTAACTGCTGAGACATAGACGAGTTGGAGAGGGAGTTGCGAAGATTGGATGAGGTAGATTGGTTGCCGGCACCAAGTTGCTGATTCGGGTGCATCTGCGACTGATGGCCAGCGGGTCGGAGCTTCTTGTTCATCTGTGAACTCATTGCTGAGGCGTTAGTGTTGTAGTTATTACTTAGGTTGTTGTTGTTGCTGCTGCTATTGTGATTATTATTCAGGTGACTCGCACCATGGGCATTCGTGGGCGTGCTGTTGCTGATGTTTGGCGTTGAGTTTGCTTGCGGCGGGGGCCTCGTTTGGGATTGTCTAATTTTCTTCATCAGGACTAGCCGATGTTCCTCGTTGACCAATTTGGCCCTGAGCCGCTTGATTCGCGTTTGTCTGTCAAGATCATCGCCACTATTTTCTTCGGATGCAGGTGTTGTTCTCTTGGAAGCCGGCACTGGTTCAGCCTCCGCCTTTGGTTGAGGTGGTGGTGAAGGAGGAGGAGGAGTTGTGGACAGTGTCGCCGGCGGCTTCGTTTCTTCGAGGGTGGGACAAGTGTCTGTAGGGCTGGTGGTGGTCATTGTGAATGAATAATTATAGTCTTAGTGACAATTGTTGCTAATTAATAAAATTTACCAATATCTTTGTCGCTCTTGGTGCTCGTCCAGGTTAAAATTTGACCCGAACTTGAGGGGCCAGTGAGTTTCTGATTTTGATGGTTGCTTCTGCACTCTTAATGGCGGTGACAATATTTGTTTTTTCCACTTCTATCCAAGTGAATGACAAGTCTTGATCGTTGCGTCGTCTGCTGAATGGAAAAACTTGCAACTTGCTCCTATATCAGGTTAGCTGGCCATGGAAAATGTAAACAATGCAAACAATATGTCCAAGGATTTTGCAAACAATTAGCTTAATATGGATTTAGGGTCAACTGGTGTTGTGTTGGTGATAAAATATTACAGCGTTGGGCCAAACGAATAAATCCTGGGCCTGAGTGAGTGTGTGCGGCTGCTGCGGTGGCGGCGGCGGCGGCGACGGCGACGGCGACGGCGACGGCTGATTGCTAAAAGTGTGAGCCCGCAAAATTACAACTACACACTACAATGCCTTAACCTGGACGGACGGATGCAAACGAAACGACGAAACGACGTCGTCGTCGATGGCGGCAGCTCACAGCTCGAACTCTCGACGGTCGCCGCGCCAGCAGCCAGAGTGGCGGCAGTGGTGAGTTGTGGGCAAATGCGCCGAGGCGAGTTTTGTGTGCGAGCAAGCGAGATTCAAGTACCGTGTGTTCGAAACGGATGCCATCTCCGCAGCGCCCCAAGCGGCAAGTTTGGTACTAACAAGGTAACCATCAGAACTAAACACATGCCAATTCAAACCAAATTTGGCACAGATGATGTCCGTGCCACTATCAGTCCATGTGCGAAAGCTCAGATCCCAACAAGTAACCGTTTTTGTAAGAATCGAGAGAGAATATGATAAACCCTTACAGAAATTCGTATAATGACGCTTGCCAAAAAGAACTTCAGCGCGCTCCACAGACTACTACTATGGGGTTTTTAACAACTTTAATCTCGATTTTCAAAAAAAAAATTCAAATTGTTAGGATCTCTCACCTACCCTAACATTCTTAGAATGGCACAAGGATACTGTGTGCCGAGTTTCATCAGGATCTGCGCTTGGGAGATGAGACAGTTACCTTGTAGATCAGCTTCGGAGGACAGCTGCGGCAGCACACGCGGGTTTTTGCTACCCGAGTTACGAAAAGGCCAACCCTCTTTTTTCTGCAGCACGTTAGTTTAGCTCGCTCACCGCCAGGGGTGTAGAAGAGGGGGCGTGAGCACACTGCACCGAAATCCGAAAGAAGAGCTGTGCGAGGCAAGTGAGCTGCAGAGCTGAAAAAACGCGTTCTTCCTCTCTTTTTCCCCTCAGATGGCATCCGATTTTCAAACATTGTGTTTGAAAATCGTGTGAGAGAAATAGCCTTTCTCGCTTTAGGCGCCTCCAGCGGCAGTTTTGGAACTAATCCAGCGGCTGAGCGCAGCTGTGGCGGCGGCGCGGGCTATTGCCACCCGAATATCGTTGTGGGGCAGGCAAGCCTCAAGGCAAAATTAACTGTGCACAAATTTTTTTATTCTATGTGCCAAAATGCCTCAAGGCATGCCTGTCAGGCATTGCCTGACCCACAACGCTACACCCGAATGAACAACAGGCCGAGTAGAGATTCCCGCGTGCTAAACAAACCACAATAAAAATATCAATTATAAAATTTATAACTGTATAATAATAATAGTGATAGTGGTAGTAATAGCATCAACATCAACAACCAAAATTGGAATAAGAATCAGAACCAGGACCACAACAAGATGGACGCAGCGGCCAACAACACGCCGGATAGGAACGTGGAAATGTGGAAAATTCGTAGACTTATCAAAAGTCTAGAAGCGGCCAGGGGCAATGGAACCTCAATGATATCGCTCATCATGGCACCAAAAGAACAAATCTCAAGAATGTCCAAGCTGCTGGGCGACGAACACGGCACAGCCTCCAATATCAAATCCAGAGTCAACAGGCTCTCAGTTCTAAGTGCCATCACCTCCGTCCAAAACAGGCTCAAACTATACCCCCGCGTTCCTAACAATGGCCTGGTGATCTATTGTGGAACGATTGTTACAGAAGATGGAAAGGAAAGGAAAGTTAACATCGACTTTGAACCATTCAAACCAATCAACACAACCCTTTACCTATGTGATAATAAGTTTCATACCGAACCTCTGACGCACTTGCTGGCCGACGATGATAAGTTTGGTTTCATTGTTATGGACGGTAGCGGAACATTGTTTGGTACTTTACAAGGCAATACAAAGGAAACGTTAACAAAGTTCACTGTTGATCTACCCAAGAAGCACGGTCGTGGTGGTCAATCGGCGCTCCGTTTTGCTCGATTGCGTATGGAAAAGAGACACAATTATGTGCGCAAGGTGGCCGAGGTTGCCGCTCAACTCTTTTTAACCAATGATAAGCCCAATGTATCTGGCCTTATATTAGCCGGTTCAGCTGATTTCAAGAAGGAACTCGGCGCTTCCGATATGTTCGATAAGAGATTGCGAGAGAAGATCATCAAAACCGTTGATATCTCTTATGGAAACGAGAAAGGTTTTGATGAGGCGATTAAATTATCTGCCGACCTATTATCAAATGTTAAGCTTGTTCAAGAGAAGAAGCTGATCCAGAGATATTTTGATGAAATCGATCAGGACTCGGGTAAATATTGTTTTGGTATCGAGGATACAATGCGAGCCCTTGAGATGGGTGCCGTTGAGACAACTATAGTTTGGGAAAACTACGAAAAACAGCGCTATGTTTTACTAAAATCAAATGGCGAAAAGGAGGTATTACATTTATCAGAGGCCGAGTGGGGCCGCCGAAGGGCTGAATACGAGAACAGTGCAGAGGCCGAATTGATTGAGAGTTGTCCTTTCCTCGAGTGGCTAGCCAACAACTACAAAACATTCGGTACAACATTGGAGATAATCACTAATAGATCTCAAGAGGGTAACATGTTTGTGGAAGGATTTGACGGTCTTGGCGGTCTGCTTCGGTATAGAGTTGAATTCGATACCATCGCGCTGGCTAGCGACTTTGACGACATTGAGTTGGGCGACGACATGTAAGTTATGCAGTAAAAAATCAGAATAAATTTACGAAATGAACGGAAACTAGGACCAAGAAGCGCACACCAAACTTACTCCGACTAAAGTCGACTGTCCAATTATTATTTTTGTTATTGTAAATGTACATTTAGTTATTTATAAGATAGTTGGGCCAATCTGGTAAGATACTTCCTGTTTCTAGTACCGCCTTTTTCGAATCAATTGTCCTGGTCATAAGCTATTGAGTGACCTTGGTGTTGTTGTTGATGTTGACGGTTGAATTCTGACAACGAGTACATCCTACCAACCGGGCTTTTGAGGACATGGTAAACAACAGGTGACGTGTTGACAGTCTTGCTAAGATCCTGACTCTGCTTGCCAAGTCTTTGTTGGCGATGCTGTCGCAACGAACCCTGAGCGACGGGACTAACCAGATGCTGCTGAGAACCACTCGGCGCCAGTCTTAGTTGGGCAGACTTCGTTCCTGAATTCTTGGTAGAACCACCTGCAGCTCCAACATTCAACGACTTCGCAGACTTGATGCGCAGTTTCAATCTAGAGCCTTCAACTGGTTGATCATTTTGAGGTGCCTGCGCAAACATGAACGGGGCCATGAAATGCTCGTGACTGTGAGGTTGGTGCGCCTGATGGCTCGATAAGAGATTACCTGATAGTGAATCGATTCCCGTATCCTGGCGCCGATTAAACTGAAGCGCTGGCTCGTAAGTGGAGCGAGCGGACGATATGTAGCTCGGTGGTTGGATTGGGTAAACTGTGATGGGCGCGTACTGATATTGTGGTGGCGGCACGTGAGTATACACAAGTCCTGATGTTGGATGATTGACGCTATGATAGTGATGAGAGTGGCTGCTCATCGTCCGTGGTGTTCCGTGACTCGCTCCCTGTTGACTCGATTCCGCGTAGGATCTGTACAATTTTGGATTCGCGCCAAGAAGATGCTCATTCGTGTTCAGATTCTCGTTGTTAAAAATCTGGCTCAAAGTATCGGCTGCTGGCTGATTGTGACCTCCAACAGCAGGGCCAATCGGCGAGTACTTCCTGTGACCAGGTGGCAACGATACCGGAACTCTGGGAGTCATCAGGTCAGGAGTTGCGATTGTGTCAGTTGAGTAAAAATACTTGTTGTCTTCTGAGTCCTTCGTCGGTGGCTCCGAAATAGTCACTGGCTTGGATGCAAATGGATTTGCTTGGCTTAAGAACGGGAAACCAAATAGCGAGTTTGGTAGGATGTTACGCAATTGTAGAACAGCATTTGGAATCTCGCTTGGTGGAATTGGAGAGGACGACTGGTTGCCCGATTGCTCTGGCCTACCCAACTCCTCAACAAGATCAATTTTCACTGGCCCATATGGTAAGCGAGTGTACTGAACTAATCGGTAGCGTTGATCGAAGTTGATGTAGGTGAATTTGCCCTTGATAGTTCCATTCTTATATGTGGTCTCTTCTCTGAAAACCTTTTGGATCTCGTCCGAGCTGTAAGTAGGCAGGTGACTGCAGGAACTCGCCTTAGCCTCGGTCTTCTCTTCTTCAGGTGCTACCGGTTTCTCGGTGGTCGATGGGGTTGCTGTTGTGGCCTCAGGTGCCGCAGTTGTGGGTGTTGGTTGGTTGGTTTGTGCCTCGGTTGACGCAACACTGATGACCGACGTAATCTCTTTATCCTTTGAAAAGTCTGGTTCTGAGGATGGAAGTGCTGTAGTTGGCGCGGCTGTGGTAGTTTGTACCTCAGGCTCCGTGGATGGCAAGACAGTTGTTGAGTCGACGACTCTCACAATATCAGTAGGAGTGACGGAAGATGGCTCCTCTTTCGGTGATTCTGTGGTTGTTGTTGGTAATTCATTGAGGATAACCGTTGTAGTGGTTGTAGGTGGTTCCGTGGTTGTAGTTGTTGTGGGAGGCGATGATGGTTCAGTTGTCGTGGGAGGCGATGAAGGTTCAGTTGTCGTGGGAGGCGATGCAGGTTCAGTTGTCGTGGGAGGCGATGAAGGTTCAGTTGTCGCCTCTGAGGTTTCCACTCGTAACTCAGTCGTGGTTTCCACAGAAGATGATGCTGGGCTAGTTGTTGTTGTGGGTGAAGCTTCCGCTACCTTCTCATCTGGCCTCTGAGTGGTTGTTGTCTCTGTTTCAGTTGTGGCGGAAGTGGTATCAGTTTCCACCTCTGCACTTTCAGTAGTGGTTGTGGTTTCCGGTGTTGACGCAACAGTCGCCGACTTGGTGCTCCCGGTCTGATCCGTCGAGTCGCCCTTAGTAGCCGAAGATTCGTCCTGATCTGCAGCCCGAGTGGTTTGCTTGTGACTCTCGCCGAAGTCAGACTTTGTGGTCTCTGATGACTCCGGTGCACTCTGTAGGGTCAATGACATAGTCACTGGCTCTAGAGGACTCTTGGCTACAGCTAAAATGTCATCTAGTTTTGGTACATTGTCTTGAGCCTGACGGCTGATGGTTCTGGTCTCAGCACCGACCAAATACAGGGTACCTAGAATGAGGCAAGCGAAATGAGTCTGTATTATTCAAGATTCAGATTAGAAAGAGCTAATTTAGATGAGATGAGAAGAGTTTTTTGCGGTTGGTTAACTTACTTTGTGCATTCTGAGGTTCTGGTGAGTAAATTACAAACGGAGATATGACTTGTTGACTGTTCGAAACAAGAATGAGCAGTGAATGTGGAGTGTTCAGGGATTTAAACACGATTCGGGAAGTTGGATTGTGTGAGAAGTTTGTTAGAGTTTTGCAGAAAGTGGGGAAATGAAATCTCTCAAGGTCACCCCGATTGTTCCTTGCCTGAGATTAGACCATTAATTGACCAACTTTCACTGGTCGGTGCAGTGACTTGCTTGAGGCATTTGCGCGCATCCAAATCGATCGAATTTAAGTGGTTTTTCAGTTGGCCTTCCTCTCCCTAAAAACACCTGAGCGCCACGTTCAGGTGTTAGCAGTCGGCACTATTTACCGGCCACACCACTACTGATATGCCGAAGTGTTCGCACCTCCAACAACGATTGCGCAACTTCTTGATGTACCAAATACTTGTTGCTTTA
Source organism: Aculops lycopersici (assembly GCA_015350385.1). Lineage (NCBI taxonomy): Eukaryota > Metazoa > Arthropoda > Arachnida > Trombidiformes > Eriophyidae > Aculops > Aculops lycopersici. The sequence continues at coordinate 12,335,457 of WNKI01000001.1, forward strand.
CTTTGTTCCGCTCGCTCGCCGAACTGACCACACGCAACAGCGTCGCTGGCTCGCTCGCACATCAAAGGGGCGACTTCTCTCACTTTTGCTCTTCAATCGAAATGGGTAAGCCCCGTCGATGGGAGCATCCATCGACGGGGATCCACTCGATTGCGGCGCGATCGGACTGGTCGCTTGCTCACAAGCTTTAGGCGGCTGCATTCGAGGCGCCGAGAAGTGCACACTTACCTGACTTTCAAGGACAGATTCTTCCTCTTCTTATTCCTTTTCTTCTCCTCTGTTTCTCTTCCTGTTTCTTCTTCTTCTTCTTCTTCTTCTTCTTCTTCTTCTTCTGCTTTCAATTCTACCACGACTCGCAATTCTGCCACCAAATAAAACTTTTTGAAACGATCGCCTCACAGAAGTTCCAATTTCCTCGCCTAGTTTTCCTCTTCGCTTGGCACTAGCTCACTTCTATTGCCCTCACTGTTAAAAATATCTCGCCTGAATTGCAGCACAAATGTTCTCGTTGTCTGGTCAGTTGCAAGATTTTACACAGAAGTTTAACTGAGCTCAAGTTATTTCCCAGTCAGTTAGCTTAGTAGCGCGCTGTAATTATCTCGCCTCAGTCGCTGGCTGACATCGCTTAGGATACAAGCGAACCAATCGGATTGCGCAATCCACAGGTTGCACCTCAAACACAGAGCGCTCTCGTCTCGTGCTTCAATTGCTTCGGCTTTTCACCTGACGGCAGCCCAAGTTAGCTGCCAGCTCCACTATGAGTCCAGGTATATGATTTAGTTAATATACTTACAACGCGCGCTTCTTGAAGTTACCTGCGCAGAACAAGAGACCGAACTCAACTCGATCCTCCTCTTCTCTCTATCTGTGTGGCTAGTCAACTTCTTTAAAGCTAGACGTTCGATGATGATATAGTGAGACGAAACTTGCAAGATTCCACACCGACAAACAGCCACTTGCTGTTACACTACCCTAACTAGCTAACTATCTAACTGGCCATTTGATTTTCTCTCGCAAGTGTAGAGTTCGCGCTGAAGAGTTCACAAAGGTGATCCGCGTGAACCACCGATGCTTTGGCTGAGTCTTGCAAGATTACAGAGACAACCTGTTGCCTCCGAGCTAGTCGTTAGTTTAAAACAACATTCGCATAAACTCTCTAAAATCCTCGCGACTTATTCGTCTCGCTTGTAAGCATGGTAATCTTAATCCGTCCACCGCGAGTCATCGCGTTCGTCACCAAGCCTGCCTGCCTGTCTTACCTGTTGGTTATTTTACTAGTCTTTTCGTTGTTGCTGTCGCAATACTCACAAATCCATCCCAAATCTCGCGGTGCCCCCACACGACTTAACGATGACGGTGGCTTTTGCGCAAAAATTGCGACGGCTACCGCCATCCAAGACGACTAACTCAATTAGTCGCCCTCTGAGAACATCTCGCAAGCTTCTCGCCGCCAGCTCAAACCAAATCCGAGTCGCCAATTAATGGTTGTCAATTTTCGTTTATGACTGCCAACAGTGGCGAGCGGAAGCAGAGCAAATAGACAAAAGCTCAATTACACCCTTCTCTTTCTGGAAGCCTAACCCTCTGGCTTTTGATTGGTCGACCAGGATGCTCATTTACAAGTTTAATGTAAGCTTAACACTCGTTTCGTGTAAGATTTCTGCAAGTTTGCCAACCATCAGGCACGAGTAAATCAATTTTAGCTCAACTTGACTAATTTTTGTTTTTTGTAACGAGTAGCTCAGCGTCGACTTGGGTGATCAGCAATAGTATTAGCAGTAGCGACAACAAGTGGTTTTCTTCGACTTGCAATTGTAAAACTAACAAGATAAGTGGGCGCGGCGATAAAGACTCAACTCAAGTGTTATAAATAAACGCACGACTCACGACTGATCCCATCTATTTGCATGTTAGCTACCAATTAATAAAACTCAATTTCCTTGCTTATCTAACCGAATTGGCATCTATCGAAACCTTTACATCGGAACTTGAAATTTCATGGTGATCGTCAGCGTGTTCATAGTACACCAGCAATGTGTACAACTTTAGATTAGAGCTCTAATCAGAAGCAAACAATTTCCCCAATCGAGGAGGGGGAAATGGGGTGGGATGATTTTAGGTTCCATTGGATCTAGTCAGAAAAAGAAGTAAGACTTCGGTTTTCGGTGACTATCAACAGGCAGCTAGGTTGGAAGTGCGGAACAAACTCCTAATCGGGAGCCCATATGACCAGTTTGCCACATATGAGAGGCGCACCGATTGCTCGATTTATTGTATGTTAGCTCGCTAAGTTTGCGATAATGAATTTATAAATCTGCGAGTTAGGTTCTGAACGAGTTCCAGGTAACAACAAATTCAGATAAGCAAAGGGGCAAGAGGGGACACCAGTTTCGATCAGCAGTTTTGGTTATCAGTCTTGCTGTTTGGATTCCTGCCAAGAGGTGAGTCTTGTGTTCGGCTTTGAGTGTTAGTGACGATGTCGTGGTCAAAACTCCCACATGAGGCAATCGGAGGCGAACTCTGGCGAGATCAATGGTGAGGTCGCGCGACAAACTGACAAGCTTATCGCTTCTCTCAATCTCGTAGATGTCTTGCATTTGTGAGTCTCTTCGGGGCGGTGGCGGCGGCGGTAGGGATGGCCACTTTGCTCAAACTCCGTCTTCGAACTCCGGAGTCTTATGCAATCTTGCGACTGACTATTGGACGCGGTCACCTTGCGTACAAATCATACACTCAAACTTTGAAACTTAGACGGCGTCTCATATCTCATTTACACCAACCTGTTGGATTGAGGCGGATTGAAGGAACCACAAGTCTGGCATTTAGTCTCTCGGGGAGAGTTCGAGTTCGAAGGCAGCTCACGTTTGGTTGCGCGTATGTTACTTCAAATTTGCATTGCAGCCTTCGCTAGCCCGAAGTTGGGTACCAGTCTCCGGGAGCAATCATCAATGTTGTTGTCATGAATACAATTTAGGCTTCCTCGGTACGACTTTGATCGATCGAGGAATCCATCTCGAAAGCCTACGATAGTTTTTTTCTCGAGACGCGTTGTAGAGTAGGAAGTATAAAGCAGAACAATGAACCCAGATTCAAGGCAACCGCATACAAGATTAACGGCCACAGGTCAAGTTCAACTGGCATCTTGACTCTGGTAGTTCCTTCACTGTATTATGCTCCACAGGAAATAAAGTAAGCAACATGCTAAATGCGTCACGTCGCGCGCAGAGTTATAATTGATGCCGCGCAAACTTCCGGTAGCTCAGACGACTAGCTAGCCCGCGAAAAAAGATTGCAAATCTGGGGCGTGACCTATGGCTGCATGGTTTACATGTTTTTTTTGTAATCATGTTGCCGAGAGAGATTCAAAAGGATGCTTGTCACTGGAACCAAAGCACAAATGAATATAGCTCACGCTAGGAGTTTAGTTGGTCTCGCTAGTTAGAGGGAGACAATAAGAATGATGAAGAACAATGCAAAGCTGAGCAACTGGCCACTGGTCTCTAATGATTCCTTACCTTCACTCGAAACCAAGTGAGCGTGAGCTGGTGGCTAGTGTTCAGTTACAAGTGGACAGGTATACAAGACACAGAGTTGATAGCGAGCTTCGGGTAGAGCAAATGTTTGACGCAGAGTCACTTCAATCTACATTGTAGATTCTACAAACTCGACTTTGCGCCGCTCGAATGCGTGAGTTAGCCCATAGGCCAGCTAGCCTGCATGTCAGTAAGTCAGCTAGTCACAAAGTCAGGTGGCGTGAGTGGAGTTGTCGTTGGAATCGTCGCTGTCGTCGTGGTTGCTCCGTGTTGTTTGAAAGTCGGAGTGGTTGCGATGACATCGGAGCAGTTGCGCAACGAATCACGCCTTCAGCGGGCCACTTGCCTCGCCCACTTCAGCTTGCAACCACGGCGACAACGATGACGACGTCGACGACAACAACGACAACAACAACGACAACAACAACAACAACTCGTCGCCACATTAGCCAGGGGACCCAACGGTGTGCTGTTGCCACTGCGGCCATTGCAGCCAGCGTTAGGTGAGTTGAGTTGGATTGAGGTGACAGTCTATGGAAATCGATGGGACTTTTGTGTGTTTTCGCAGGCGGCCCATTCGCTGGCACTCCTGAAGCGATCCTCTGGTGGCCAACAACAAGAGAGCATTACACTGGCTGGCGGGCGCACTTGGGGGAGTCCAGCCAAGCGGGCGAGACTTGTGCTGTGCGCTGCCCGTTGCTAGCCTGTGGCAAACAAAACATTGGACTTGTTCTCTTCGGATTCACCCGTTGCGCATACAAATCCTTTTATTCGATTCTCCACTTTATTTACTCGAACCCATCCAATCAGCAGAATTTCAGGTGCAATCAAACTATCGATCGCCTCGAAGTAAAGAATCCGCTCAACCAAGCGGATCTCAGCTCAATATTTTATTTGTTAACCTTCAAACTAACGCTCCAGCTGTTAGTTTTGAATTGAAGCCACAACGACAGCAACCACAATAATAGCAACCACAATAACAACGAGGGCAATAGATAACCGAAGCTTTAACAACTTGTCTCCTGATTAATTATTATCTCAAGATAAGACGACGCAGGGAAATTATTGTAACGCCCAACAACAACAACAACAACAACAACGATAACAGAAAGACCAGACAAACTAAGACTTACTTTTTGCGATATCGTGAGACTAACTGTCACTAACTGACAGCGATAAAGATAGAGACTTGGACTTTGATCTGATCGGATTATTGTTGCTCAACTTGCTCAATTGCACCAGTCTCGATTTGTCACTCGAAGGATATCAATCTAGAAATATAGGAACACACACACACAAAACAAACATGAGCTCGCCTCCAAAGAAGGTTCCCATTCACCTGCAAAGTTCTCAGAGTCGCCTGCTGGTCAAAAATGGAAGAATTGTCAACGACGATTGCATTTTCGACGCGGACATTTTCATTGAGAACGGAATTATTGCCCAGATTGGCCACAACCTGGTGGTTCCAGGAGGTGTTCGAATTATCGATGCGAAGGCCAACTCGCCCAACGAGGTGAACTACATTCTGCCCGGTGGAATAGATTCGCACACTCACCTGCAATCGGAGTTTATGAATGCACGCTCTGTTGACGATTATTACAATGGAACACGAGCTGCGCTTGCCGGCGGTACCACGACCATCGTAAACTTTGCCATGACCTCGAAGGAAGCACCAAGCTTACTGGAGGCCTATGAGCGCGAGAGGAAGTTTGCGGATGGGTTTGTCTGTTGCGACTACGCATTGCATGTGGTCGTCTCGGATTGGGTCGAGGGCAAGACTGAGCAGGAGATTGCCAAGTTGGTCAACGAGCACGGAGTCAACACCTTCAAGATTTTCCTCTGCTACGCGATGCAACTCACTGACAAGCAGATCATAAACGTTCTTCAAGCTTGCGCCAAGTACGGAGCTTTGGTTGTGGTTCACTGCGAGAACGGAGACGCCATTGAGTTTAACACAAACAAGTTGCTTAGCCAGGGAGTCACTGGACCCGAGGGGCACCTGATTAGTCGTCCCGAGTGCGTGGAGGCCGAGGCGACGCATAGGGTCAGTGTGCTCAGTGAACAGGTTGGCTGTCCAGTTATGATAGCGCACGTAATGAGCAAGTCGGCGGCCAAGGTTATCGTGGACGAGCGCACCAGAAACAGCTCGCTGTTTGGCGAAACCCTCGGGGCCTCCATTGGAACCGACGGCACCCACTACTACAACAGGTGCTGGCGTCACGCGGCCGCCCACGTGATGTCGCCGCCACTACGCGCCGACCGCGACACTCCAAGCTTCCTGTTGGGCGCTCTAGCGAGCGGCTCGCTTCAAGTGCTCGGCTCGGATCATTGTGTCTTCAGTTCTCAGCAGAAGGCTCTGGGAGAGGGAGACTTCAGTAAGATTCCCAACGGAGTGAATGGAATTGAGGAGCGAATGCTAGTGGCTTGGGAGAAAGGTGTTCGCGGCGGTTACCTGGACCCCTGCCGCTTCGTGGCCATCACCAGCACAAACGCTGCCAAGCTGTTCAATCTATACCCTCGTAAGGGTCGCATTCAAGTTGGATCCGACGCCGACCTGGTGGTTTGGGGACGCAACGTCAAGGTTATCAAGGCAGAGAGTCACGTGTCCAAGTGCGACTTCAACATTTTCGAGGGAACTCGCGTCGAGAGTGGCCCACTCGTTGTGGTGGCCGGCGGGCGCGTTGTTCTAGACCAAACGGGTCTGCATATGGCACAGGGTGCCGGTCGTTACCTCAGCAGGCAACCATTTCCAATTACCGCTTATGGGCCACTCAGGATCAAGTCACGGCTAATTCCACTCGGCGTCGACAGGTCGGCCGGCGACGAGGCCAGCGACTCGGGCTCGCTGGGCGCCAAGATGGGCGAGCTCAGTGTGGGAGCGGCAGGCAGGCGCACTGCTGGCTCGCCAAGACCAGACTCGAGCGAGGGGGCCGACGGATTCCACGCGCGTCACTCGCGAAGCGGCGTGAAAAACATGCAAGACTCGACCTTCAAGTTGTCCGGCGAGCAGGTGGACGACAAACACAACAGGTCCAATATCCGTGTCAGTGGCCAGCCTCCAGGCGGCAAGAGCAACGGCCTTTGGTAAGATTCGCATGCAGATCCGGGTTTCAAATCTGGCAAGATAAAGACTCTAGACACGCAAAGGGAACATTTTATTTATCTCATTTTGATGCTGATTTTCCGGTGCTTTGCCCACACCGGAAGGTCTCGCCTGCGCAGATGTTCGAGTCAGTTCTCGCTTAATGGTTGACGTAAAGGCTTTAACGGTTAGCGGTCATTTGACTCATTATTTGATCTTGAGTTGCAACGCCGACTCACCTCCAGAGAAAAACACAATTCTAAATCTAAATATCGATATGTACCCGCGAAGTTTAATATCACTGCGAATAAACACAACCACTACCATCTGATCCATCTGGGTAGTTGATGAGTTTTATCTGAATTATCTTTTCCTGATCCACTACCCTGATACTATTCGAGGCACTCGACCACCTGTACGCCGTTGGAACCTAAAAAAGAGAGAAAGTTTAATCTCTTGCTTCCAGTCAAGCAGAGATTCTTGTCTAGATGTCGTTTGCGAAGAGCCAACCAACGGTTTCCGGTTTCAAAACTCGAGCAGCGAGTCGACTAGCTCCATGGTCGTTAGCCAGAGTGTTGAATCGACCACATTGGCTATTGGAATGGCCGCATGAATCCACCAGCGAGCGCCACCTCCGCGCACTTCCGCCGGCCAAGTTCGTCGCCGAGAAATGGAACGAGCGTCGAGACTGCGGTGGTCCGGGTAACCCAATAGGCACGCCTGTTGTCTGCCTACCGTCGGCTAAGCTGCCATAGCCGATACCGCAGTGGTGGCATATTGAATCTGGTGACCGAGACTCGTTCTCGATGGCCATTGTCCATTGGCGACCGTGGGGAGTGTCACAACTCACGAGGTTGCAAGAGAGCCGGCTGCTCTCTATGCAAACAGGAGTTCGGCTTGAGCTCGCGCAACGAGGAAGTGATTCCAAGTAGGAGGCCGAAATGTTGGGTTCGTGTTGTTGTTGTTGCAGCGACAACCACAATGACGACGCAGGAGTTCAGATGGGCGCTTTGGGGTCTTTGTGTGGCGCTCGCCGTTTCGTGGCCAGCAAGGGCGCATTTGGAATGGCAGCGCGCACTGAAATACACTTGGCACTGTAAGGAGAGCAGCAGGAACGGGATTTGCAGCCAAAAGCAATAGGATCGAGTGGCCCCAAACGTCAACTATATCGCGCGCCGCAACTTCGGCTGCTGTGTGTGGGCGCGCGCCCATGGCGATCATTGTGGCCTCGAATGGGAGCAAATGTATTGGAATAGATGGCAAACTTCGGGCTGGACTGATGCCGCACCGAAAAGTCACAGCGGCCGCCCGTCGCCACTGGCAATGAGTGCATCCCACTCGGGAACTGACACACGCACAGACAGACAGACTCAGAGACCGGATCTGGTTTCCAGAACAGACGTATGAACGCACAAACCTAGTTGGAGCTGGCAGCAGCATTCAGTGAATAGCCGATTGGCAATTGAAAATGCTACAAACGCACAGACGCACGCACCAGAGTCTCTAGCCAACAGATGGACACACACAAACAGACGCACAAACGCCCCTTGAAATATACACACATTCGGCGCCAGCAACACACACCGCAAGCCAACTACGAAAGCAAATTACTGCATTGAGTTGTGTGCCGACCGAGAGTTTAGTGCGAAAGCGAATGGCAAAAATAATGAAGCGACCGAGAGTAGCAGCCGCCGCAGACAGAGAAACCTCGCCGTCAATTGTGTTGTACTAGTTGTTCGCTTTACTTCGAGTTATCTCACTCGTTCGCCTCGTCGACCCAACGACGTCGTCACTCTCTACTGGCTATATTTTGTCGAACAACTCGTTCTTTCTGCCAGATTAACTTGAGCTACCTAATTAATATTAACTCCTTCTTATAGCAGCAATCAGAGGACCACGATCCAGGTGAGTGACAGTGAAAATTTTATTCGCTTTTATTTATAAGCGCAAACAAGAGAACGAAGAATTCGAGGAACTTCCCACGAACACAACACCAGATAGCAAAGCCGACGTGCGAACGAGCAACTGGCCAACGAGAAGCGAATAGTCGACTTTAGTTCGACTATACCAAAGTCGTAATCATTATTTCCTTTAAGAAAATACTGAGCAGCATGGGTGTCTCCAACAATAGCGCCGCCACAAGCACTCAATCGGCTGCAACTAGTGGCACTAGCGCGGCGCCGGCGAACTCCACCACCGTGAGCTCGCCGCCAAGCCAAGACAACGGCGACTCTGCCGGCATTCCACCACCAACCAACAACAATAGTGACAGCAAGCCGACAGCATCAATCCCGAAAGTTGAAGCATCAAACAACGTTAACTCGTCGCCTTCCAAGACGACGTCGACTACAGCTGTGGTGAACACAGCCAACACGACAACAACAAAAACAACAGCATCGGCCGCTAATACAGAGACAGCAAAATCTGCGAGTGAGTCGAAGAATACACTGGATGGCAGCAGCAACACCAAGCCTCAAAAAGCACCCCAAGAGACGGTAATTGAAGCCAACTCATCTGGTAAGGTTGAGACGGTTACCATGAAGTCGGGCGCGCCCAATGAGGCCAACCCGATTGAGACGGAGAAACCCCGCGTAGCTTCTGCGAAGAGTGGCAGCTACAATAGTAATAGAGACAACAACTCTGCCGACGACTCCTCAAGCTCGGCAAACAAGTCAATCAAGAAGAAAACGGTAGATATGCAACCACAACAGGCTAGCAAAGAAGTGCCCACAATCAATGCTGATGCAAATCATTCTTCGACGATCAAGTCGACAGCATCAAGCGCAGCATTTAACAAGAATCCACCTGATGCCAGTCATGGATCTGGCACTCAAAACAACGTAACCGGAGCACGAACTCTAGATAGCCAGCCTTCGGGTGGGAGTCAGATACAAAGCACTTCGAATCCCACAACAGCCAGCAGCAACATAGCTACCCAAGAATCTAGAGGGCCAACAGCTAACAAGGAGCGTGTTGGTCATCGAGGAAGCAATGCGAAGTCTGATTCTAATTATTACAACCAGCAACATAATGCGTTTCACAACAAAACTCAGCTGCCGAATCATCATAACAATCATCAGAATAATCAGCAGCATCACTCGCATCACAACGAGCAACTAAGTAAGACTAATTTATACATTAGAGGATTAAATGAAGACACGAGTGACAGTCAACTGCTCGAGATGTGCAGTCGATTTGGGAAGATTGTCTCGACAAAGGCTATCTTAGATAAAAATACAAACAAGTGTAAGGGTTATGGATTTGTTGATTTTGAAACTCCAGCTGCCGCCGAGTTGGCAGTGGCAGAATTACAAAAGCAAGGCGTCCTTGTCCACATGGCTAAGCAGCAGGAGGCTGACCCAACGAATCTCTACATTGCAAATCTACCACACCTGATGACGGAATCTGAGCTCGAGAACCTCTTGCGACCTTTTGGCCAGGTTGTGTCAACTAGAATTTTAATAAATCAACACAGACAACCTCGTGGAGTTGGTTTTGCTAGAATGGAGACCAAAGAGCAGTGTGACTCAATCATTGCAACTCTGAACGGACAGATTATTAAAGGCTCCAAGGAGCCGTTGTTGGTCAAATTTGCCGATGGGGCTAGCAAGAAACGAACCCATCATTTTCAGCACAAGCCTCTAGGCGCAAATGCTTTCCTTGGTGATCATATGTGGAGAAACAACAGCAATGATTCTGGTTACCATATGATGAATAGTGGGAACGCAAGTAGAAACTTTCACGGAGGATCCTTCCCGGACCACTCGCGCCAAAACCATCAGATGTCTCACCATAACAATGGCTTAGTTAAGCATCAAATGTTGTCTTCCATGTCAGGTTATCACCCTCATCACCAAGGCAGTGGGCATCACTCACACACCAGTGCCCACCACAACCAGCATCATCATTCACAGATGCAACAGCAACACCATCATGGTCACAACCACTCATCACACTCAAGTCATCGCAACCAGACTCAGGGCGCCTATTCGAGTGGCTCAAACTTTCCCCTGACAACACCCATTAGTGGAGCCAATGATGCTTCCCAATGGCTACATCCACCCCAAGCTGGTCAACCGTAAGTTCTAACCCAAATTTTTACGTAGCCCGAATGTAAGCTTGACGTTGCTGTCCCTGCACTCATCACTAACTCTCCCGATACCTCTTCTAAAATCCTCATCTCGAACAGTTATGTGCTTCCACAAATGATGGCAGCCCCCTCGTCTATTGATCCATCCCTACATTATGTCAATTTGACAAATCAAATGCAAAACTTGCAAATCGCCAACCCGGCTGTTAGCGGATACCTTTCTCCGCAGCAATGGCCACCTGTTTGGCCAGGTGGCAATGGAGCCGGCAACGCGAGTAACAGTGTCGGAGGTGTTGGTGCAAAACAATCAGGTTCTACTCAAAGTGCGAGCCAAGGAGGGAATCATAGTGGATACAATGAAGTAGATTGAGTCGGCTCTTTCGAGCGTTTATTAAAGCAATCAATTCCCGACTGCGAGTCTTGTATATAGCGAAGATATTCTACTTTCTCTTAATTTTTACATCTGATGGCCCTCATATGTCAACTCTGGCAATTCTAAGCTGATTTGTGAGGCTTGATCTACTTGAATTAGAGACTAGTCAGGTTAGAGGGAGATATTATACATACTTCACTTTCCGACCCCTTTCGAGAAAACCAGAAGGGGGGTTTCCGCACTTCCGGAATCACTTTTTCCTGCTATCTTGGGGCCGGCAAGTCCATTTATGAGGTCAAAATTTGAAAATTCCATTCCCTCTTTCTGAACAACAGCCCTGCTACTGTTGTTGTATCGCCTGCTGCAGCAAAATGTAAATAAAGAGGACGAAAAACGAACTAACGCAGATAAGGCGTTTTATTAGATCCTGCAAGGTTGCTCTTTAAATCACATCGGTGCGCCCTGCCCTGTTTCAGGACCCAAAATGATGTTTCTTTCTTGTCGCCTCATCTGCTCCTTGTACTCTTGGCGCTCGGTTTCAAGTGATATTGGCAGAACTAATATGGCTGCGGTCGAGCAGATGAACCAAGTAACAGCCCTGGAGGCCGAGAATACCCATTTGATACTTGAGGCTGACTTGGAGACGGTCGTGCTAACCGCGTCACGTAATTTTTCTGGGAACATTTCACTTAACGCTAAGACTCGCTCTACGATGGTTTCGTCCTCAAAAAAGTCGTCGATTGTGGGTGGAGTATCCATTTTGTGATCAAATAATCTATTTTAATGATTGATTTTTGGAGTGTTCGATGGAAATACAATAATGTGAGCTGTTTTTCGGCTAATTCTATCCAGCATGAAGGGAACATGCACACAAAAACGTTTTTTCAACGATCACGCGCATTTGGCTCCAAATAAGCATTCCGACCCGCGCGATGGTGCAAACGAAAACAAACCCCATGGACTCGGAAATAAACATCCAAATTATGGATTATTGAAGCTACCCACAAAATTCAACTGGCGACTTTTTTACTAAAGAGGCAGCGACATGGTGCCAAAGCACGTGGTGCTGAAGTTGTTCGATCGACCAGTTGACTTGGCCCAGTTTATCGCAAAACCCGAGCAACAAGAGGCACCACTCTACCCAACTTGCCGAGCTTGGATCAGGGGACACCGAACAACACAAACAAGAAATCTAACCAGACAAATTAGACTAGAAACTACAAATGGAGGTCCCAGCGTTACGAATGAATCAAGCGAACCTGACGAGGAGTCATATCAATTGCCACCACCCAAAAGCAAGAAAGAGGCCGCTGCACAATATGACAAGGTAATTGACGATGAAAATATAGATATTAGGATACCAGAAAGCGTAAGACATTTCAAGAGGTCTGATAATGTAGAGGATACATTTGATAAGTCAATCAATTCCCTGAATCAACACCAATGTGCCGAATCAAACAAACTTCGCTGGAAGAAAGTCCGCAGTGAATGGACTGAGGCAAGAAGAGTGCATGAAGCTCGTTATGAGAAATCTTTCAAAATGATTGAGGATCTGTTCGTATCGCAACAGAGAACTGTCTAAACATTTTAACAATGGTTTCACCCGTAGTAATAAAATAAGGTTCGATCACAGTATCTGAAGTTTCTATCCACGTTTGTTGCATTATTTACAGCGTCCACCCTACCTATGATCAATGGTTTTTGCGCAGAGAATTTTTGGCCTGTGTTGCAGTATCTGCGTGAGCTCCACATCCGCAACCGGCGTGTGGAATTTACACTGCTGTCAGCGTTTGTCTAAATGAGTGCATCAGCATGTAGCAAATAGACCGATTGATATATTTTGAATTTCTAGACTGTATTAGCTCCTCGATTCCCAATTTTTACTGTCATTTCATGCAATAAGATACATATCCATTGCCAACAACCATGAACCTATTGTCCTCAGCCCTGGAATATACCGGTCTCGCGGAACTCACGCGGATGAGCAAGAGACAGTTTATCTTCCAATGTCTAAACTTTGGTCTTATTATTGCATCAGCTTTGACCATTTGGAAAGGTCTCATGCTAGTGACAGGCTCGGAGAGTCCCATTGTAGTGGTCTTAAGTGGATCTATGGAACCTGCATTCCACAGAGGCGACCTATTGTTCCTCACAAATCATTCAGAAGATCCTGTTAGAGTAGGAGATATTGTAGTATTCAAGATTAAAGGTAGAGATATTCCCATTGTACATAGAGTAATCAAACTGCACGAAAAGGATGATGGTAGCTACAAAATATTAACAAAGGGAGACAACAACTCTGTCGACGATCGAGGCCTCTACGCCCAAGACCAAGTTTGGCTCGAGAGATCCGATATTGTCGGTAGAGCCAGAGGTTTCGTTCCCTACGTTGGTATGATAACTATCCTCATGAACGATTACCCTAAACTCAAATATATTGTCCTTGGCTTTTTAGGTATATTTGTTCTTATACACCGAGACACATAGGATAAGAAATTCTATAATCAAGATATGATAAAATAACACAACCGTCAAGACAATCTCAAATAAACGACTAGAGTTTTGATTTATAGATTAATTGTATAGCTTCTATCTTTATTGACTATCACTTGAAGAACTTGATGATGAGTCAGTAGACATGAGGTCAACATCTTTCTCCTCTATATTGACCTTCTTGGCAGCACCAGCACCTGGATGAGATCCAGGAGGCATGAAATGGAATGGTGAGGAATCGGACGAGGTGGGTGCATTGCCACTCAATAATCCGAGTCGCATTTGTAAATCAGTTGGGTATGGCCTACGTGGATCTCCGGGGTTCCAATCCATCGGGCTAGCTACACTATGTTGTGAGCTTATACTATGTGCATATCTTATCAGATCTTCTGAAAAAACCGGCCTACTATTAGCTTTCTTGATGAGATCGAGCTTCTGCTTCGACTGATATAATGCTGTGGACAATATGAGCTCGGCTTCGTTCAGCTGTTTAATGATCGACTCGGATGTTTCTTGAGCCGGTTTCGGAGTTGTTTGCTTAGTCGCTTTTTGTACAGGTTGACTGTTCATGATGATGTTTATTTGACAGTTCCAGGAATTGAACATAAACAATCTCGTGCAAAATATACACTTGGAGTGCAGCAAAGAGGTGAAATTAGTTTCTCTGCAGATGTTTTTGCGTGCACACTGAACTCAAGATTTGTTGCAGTTATTTAATCTGCCAGCGCGTGGAAACCCATTTGACCGTAGGAAATTGATAGAAATTCCATATGACACCTGGCTTTGTTTACACAGGTGTAATATGGCTAACGAATTGATCGAGTGCTATTATACCGAGCCTCTCCTAACGGCTCAAAGACTTTTAGCATCTCGATCCCGAAGATTGCTAATGTTAGTTGAGAAATGCCCCTCAATGGGGTCTGAAGTCGCGTTGCGAGCAGTCTAGACAAAGAAAAACGCAGGTGTGCAAGAGCCTATAGACTTTTGCGAACTGACATCTCATACACTGATAGGCGATTGACAAGAACCTTTCAAACAATATCAATAGAACTAGAGTTTGAGTGCTGCAACACAATCATGCTAAACCATCTGGGCAGTTTAAGCTACGCACAGGTAGACTTGCAAACTTGGTCTGGCACCTGTTGACGAGAACTCGGAAGATTCCGCAAAAATAACGGGGTTTGGACGATCTAAGATTCGAGCTTTAACTAGAACACTGAGCTTGAATTTATTTCATTTCATTGATGAAATGAAATAAATTCAACTTCGCAGTTCTAGAGACGAAATTCGGAAGTCCGTCAAGATGTTGCTCAGGCTAGATGGCGGAAGCTGTCATATAGCGATCAGTATCTCTTTGGCTCTGATTAGTGAGGTATGACTGTTAATAAGTGCTAGATATATGCTGTGGTGCAACTTGACGAGTGGTCATAGTGATATTTGCTTCTCTCCGGGTGTGAATATTTGCACAAGTTGAACACACGCGATAGGGTTTATTATTGAGTTTATACGCATGAAGACCTTGTAAGTTAGACGTCTTACACATCACACTAAGTTGTATTCCTTCAGATTGAGCTGTAATATCGTATCCTTGACTGCAGCGAACACAAATCTGATGTTCTCTGTATCGGTTGCACATGTAAAATGAGAGTAAATAATTTTGTCACTGTCGGGATTTAGGTCGACGAACATCTTCAATATGAATTCTCTGGCATGCAATGGATCCTTCTTGGGGCCATCATATTCGGGAAAATAATCGACGAGATGTGAATACATGATCTTCTCTTCAAGTAAATCTTTTTTGTTCAAGAACAATATTACAGAGGAATTTTGAAACCAAGGATATGTAATAATCGTCTTGAATAACGCCTTACTTTCTTCCATTCGATTTTCATTATCGGATTCGAATAAAATTTGATCGTACTCACTTAAGGCGACTAAGAAAATAATTGATGTAACATTCTCAAAACAATGGATCCATTTTCTCCTCTCGGATCTTTGGCCACCGACGTCCACCATCCTGAATATAATTGAGTCTAGATCGAATGGATATTCAATTATACCAGTTGTTGGAACTCTTACACGTAGGATATCTTGTTGCGTGGGCAAATAATCAGGTGAAGCAATCCTATCGATATCGCTCAGGTAATATTTGGCAGAATCAGTTAGTTGGTACTCTCTTCTCCTATCATAGCAGTCTTGTATACCCGGATCTTCCCATAACGATTTGATGGCTAAGACATAATTATCTCCAAACGTTGTGACTGATTCATAGTCGACACAACGAACAAGGTCCGCCATATCGACATTATTTGGGTTTCTGAATTCTATTCTTAATAGTTCCATAGCTTTGATCATGCTTTGCATGGCCATAAAAATGTTTTGATAAACTAGTTTGGTAAAACCTCTCTTGTCTTCATCGGAATAACCGGATCCATGTATAATTCTCATTTGCTTAATAAATGTCGATTTGCCGGACTCTCCCGTACCCAATAGTAAAAGCTTCAATTCTCTCCTAGCATCCCTCTTATCTTTTCTAAGTTGTTTTTCAATCTCCTGATTGATCCGTTTCTGTTCTTTAGCTTCTTCGCTTAAACAGCAAGCCATTGTGTAAATGTGGTGCTTGTTGTTCCTTATGGGTATAATAAAATTTGAATCGATGATGAATTCGATGATAAATGGTTGGATAACATGTAGCAAATTTGAAGATGTGTTTGGTTGAAGGGCGCAAATGTTCGAGTCTACTCTCCCGCTTCGCTGCACGCAGGCGGACGCGGACTGCTTCACGCCCACTCTCTGTGGTTCGGGAGCACGCGCTTGGGCCCGATGATGGGCCGCATGAAAAGTGGGCCAGCGCCGTATAATGCAACAGGACGCGGGATTTGCTGAACGACGCGCCTCGCCTTGGAATTAGCCTGATCGCTTAGTTTACCGACTCGCGCACACAGACTCATCTCGCTGCACTTACACACAGTTCCATTCCGTTTGCCGATATGCTCGCCAGCGGCAAACACTTTTTGGGGATACAGGGCGCGGATCATGCACTCCACCAGCTCGCTGAACACAATCGGCGGCGCCTGTGTAACGCACAGTGGCCACTGCCGCTTCTGCCTTTGCCGCTGCCTTTGCTGCTGCTTCTGCTTCTAACGCAACTGATGGCTGCTCCTGCTGGCTCCTCTGCTGTTGTCGACGTCGAGCGTAGCCTTTGGGGCTGCTGAACTTCACGACTACCGCTGCTTCAGCTGGCCCATCGCCGACACGGCGACGACAGCTCTCGTGCTAGCGGCGAAGTGGCTGCCCCCTCTGGCGCATCGTCTCCAGCTCGCTGTCGCTGGCTCCTCGCTTGCCACTCGTCCATCTAGCCGCTCGCTCGCGTTGTTGTAATCCACCTCGGTTATTCGAATCAATTACAGGTGACGGATCTCGAACTCGTTGCAGCATCGCAAGCTCGCCTCTTGTATAGCTAGCTTGCTGAGTGCGCCCACCGCCTCATCAGTCTGGCAAATAGCTTGCCGAGGCGATAGAATGAGACCAGCTGGTTGGCGACGGCAACGATGACAACAACAACAACAAGACGCTCGGAGTCTATTACCCAACTAAACCTGACTAAAGAGAGCTCTCTTTGTCACCCGATACATCAGGCAGTGTGCTCAGCATAGCCTTTCCATTTATCTGAAGGCCGGCTCGACGATGACGAGCAACAACTGACTACTTGACTAACTTCATTGGAAAGACCAACAATGAAAAGAGCTGCCGCCGGCACGTTGGCTTGGAAATCCCTCGAGATCGACAAGTGACGCGACAGCAGCAACTTGTTGGCATGCTCATCTCGGAGGGCCATTGTTGTTGAAAACGTTGAGCAACAGTCACGGACTCGACTCTTCGAAGTGCCCACCTGAGCACTCAACACTAAACGGCAAGACGTCGGGGGCTGATGGAGAAAAGGCGAGGAAGGAGCAGCGGCGATGGGCTTGCGCGAGCGAGAAACTCGTGCACTGCTTCTTGTTTGTTTACGTTTTTCAACGCACGCTGAGTAAATGCGTAATTTTGACAACAATCTTGCACAACCCATTGATTTGCTCCATCTCTATTATCTAGTTTCTATTATAATTACTTTCTCACGATCCATGTATCTTTGGATCTCATTAGCCACAATTTCCGAATAAGAATCGATCCAGTGATAAGCTGTATCATCGCTTACAGCTACAATGTCTTTCGTAAGGTTGGAGAACTTGAATGACTTCATTCAGCCGGGAACTGCTTGCATCAAACCCGCTGAGAAGAAAGCACCAGGAGTTGTGGCGAAGGTTACCGATATTAGTCTAACAGATTGCCTCGCATGCAGTGGTTGTATCACCTCTGCTGAGACAGTCTTAGTTCAACAACAAAATCATGAAGAGTTGTTCAAGATTATCAATGATAACAAGATAGCCAAGGATAGAAAAGACATTGTTGTATCTCTCTCACTTCAATCAATAGCCTCGTTGGGTCACAAGCACTCAATGGATGCCCAAGAAACTGCCCAGAGACTGGCATCATTCTTGGTATCATTAGGATGCGACCGAGTTTATGATATCAATTTAGCTCGCCATTTAGCGCTTGTTGAATCCTATAGAGAATTCAAGAACATCAAAGACAATCGAAAAGGTCCACTCATTGGCTCTGCTTGCCCAGGTTGGATTTGTTATGCTGAAAAGACAAATGGTAATCTCATAATTCCGCATTTGAGCAAAGTCCGATCACCACAACAAATTATGGGCTCTCTCATAAAGAGGCGAACGATTGATGGAAAGAAACCCAGCGTTTACCACATTACCCTTATGCCATGTTTCGACAAAAAGCTCGAAGCCTCTAGAAAAGACTTTCGCGATGATTGTGATCAGCCGGATGTCGACTGCGTCATAACGCCACTAGAACTCGAAGAGATACTCAACGATGAAGGTGTAACACTTGCAGACTTCGATAGAAGACCATTAGATACCATTGCAAAAGTTGATCTTCCTTTTGACCATCCATTGACCAGCCATACAGGTACTGCCTCAGGTGGATATGCTGAAAACCTTTTAATAGCTGAAGCTTCTGAAATTCTTGGCGACAAATCGAACTCCTTAAAAGATAAACTCCGCTATTCGCAATTGAGGAACAACGATTTTGTAGAAGTTACACTAGATTCCTCCGAAACTGGTGATACAAGACTCCCTAAAGTGGCCATTGTAAATGGATTTAGAAATATCCAAACGGTGGTTCAGAGATTGAAAAGGAACGTGCTCAAGTATGACTATATTGAAGTGATGGCCTGTCCATCCGGGTGTATCAATGGAGGAGCCCAATGTCGACAAAACTTTGGCGAGACGCAAGAGGAATCGATCGAGGCAACTAGGCAAGTTTACCAAGAGGTCCCGTGTGTCGACATTAGAGTGAGCCATGAAGAAGAAGTTAACGCAAGATTGTTCAAGAGTCTTGGCATCCAAGACAAAATCGACAAACTCTTGTACACTGAGTTTCATGCTGTACCTAAGATGCAAGATCTCGCAGTGAGTTGGTGATAAATAATTTAAATCAAAACGTTGTTCAGAGAATAAGTCAGTAGTGAGCAGTCAGAACAGTGATGTTACAATATAACAGTTATGATGTTGTTTATGGTAGTGTATGTAATGTAGAGACTTGGAGTCACATAGAAAGTGTTTGTCTTAATCCTGACAGATCGAAACGCATTGCATATGAGCACATGATGAATAAAATTGAGGGCACTATAAGTTTACAAAACGGACTTGATGAAAAGTGTGTTATTGTGTGTGTATATGTATGTGATGATGCATAGATAGTATTAACTTGACATATTGATGGTGATGGGCTTCTACTTCTTGCCTGCAGCGGCCTCTTCTGGGAATGGACCTGCCAAGAGCTTCTTGATGAAGACTAATCGATAGGAATGTGATAGTTATTAGTTTTGAGCCAATTCAGTCCAATTATAGTGCAACAGGTTTCACGGTGAAACCTTGAATCGCATACTTACGGTCGTACTTGATGTTTCCCTCCTCGTCTGGGGCCTCGGTGACACATGCAGCCATGATATCCTCGCACTCCTTGTCGTTAAGCTTCTCACCAAGGGACATAAGGATGTGGGCAAGCTCAGCCTCGAGCATGGTTCCGTTGTCCATTTTATCGTAGACTTTCATGCATTCAGCAAAGTCCTCATAGGCGCCTACATCCTTCTCCTTCTTCAGCTGGCTGTAGATTGGCAGAAACTCTTCGAGAGCCAGCTTCTTCTCGCCTAGCTTCTTGGTCCCGCCGGCCTTAAGACAGGCCTCTTGGGTGGGCACGAGGTCCAATGATCGGCAGAGGTCGCCCAGGTAGAAGGCGTCTACCTTACCGATACCTTCGAAATCATAGATATCAAAGTGCAATTTTGCCTCTATTGTTTGTGATTGAGATCGATAATTGTTAGTCGTGTAATTGTTTGAATTCGAAGTTTTGTCAGGAGAAAATTAGATGATGCTTACTTTCGACTTCTGCTGGCTTGAGGTCGGCCTTCAATGATTAATAGATTCATAGATTTGTGTGAGTTTGT
Source organism: Aculops lycopersici (assembly GCA_015350385.1). Taxonomy (NCBI): domain Eukaryota; kingdom Metazoa; phylum Arthropoda; class Arachnida; order Trombidiformes; family Eriophyidae; genus Aculops; species Aculops lycopersici. The sequence goes on from WNKI01000001.1 coordinate 12,355,596, forward strand.
TAGGTTGATTAGTTTCACGGGCGTCACCCAAGTCGATAGCTCACTTGTTGATTTGTAAACTTCAATCGAGTACTTACCATCTTGATATATCTGAGGTTATCTGAGGCGAGAGGGTTGTAATTTGTGAATGTGGCAATGGGTTGTAGATGATTGTGAGCAGTGGCGTCGCTGACTAGCGTTGAGGACAAATGGAGGTTGAATGCCAACTAAGAGTTCCCGAGTTTAGAATGTAGTTGGAAATTTGGAGCGATTGTAGGTGAGAGTGGCTAACAGGAGAAAGGATCTCTGTAGTTATATTCCTAACTGGAATAAGCATTTTGGCTCGCCTACGAGTCGTCGTTTTCGTGGTTGCTACGCTGAGTTAGTCTCGGTGAGTTGTAGGATCTCGAGACAAAGCCAACATTATGGTGATCGTTTACAATGGGCCAACTAGACTGCATCTCAGTGACGGACTAAAGTTTTACCAGTCGCTAGCCAAAGTAGACGGACGAACTTGCAGCGACTAAATTGAACTCTTCTAGGGTGCGGACGCTTCATTTACATTTCCAATTGTTTAAACAATTAGAATTTGCGCCACCTACGCGTCGAGCTCGACGCGACACAAGTCTTCCGACTCAGAACTGCAGAAGTCGACGGCAACTGAGGCAGCGTCGACGAGGAGTGAGAAGACGTTGCTGCAGTGGCACCAGACGAAATTGCCCTTTAGGCGTCTAGTTGCCAAGACTTAGTTTGCTAGCTCGACTGTTTTGTGACTCTCAAATCGCTAGGTGCCAGGACTATAGCGACAGCATTAGCCACAGCAGCAAAAGCAGCGGCAGCGATCGAGGAGAAGAGAAAAGATCACCTACACACTTGAGAGCGCACATGGCACTGCTACCAAGATAGTCGCTCTATCACTTACTTTCAAATAGTCATAGTTGAAAGTGCCAACTTGTGAGTCTCGAGAGATTCAAACTCATCGTCCAAGAAGCTGACAAGTGAGATGTTGATGCTTTTAATTAGGTTTCCATCATCAGCATGATGTCGACTCTCAAGATCTCGTGGGCTCCTGTTGAAAAAAGGGATGGATTCTTGTGAGCAGTTGAGGATTGTGGCCGCACCGTCGACTTGCCTCTGAACCACGAGCAAGACTCACGTTCCTACCTGTGGCCTTGCTATTTGGCTTTGGTCTCTCAAGCTCATCCGTTGCGCACAATTGTTTGTAGCCGGAACCACAACGGAGCTCCACATTTCGGCCTCGACGCAACGACTCCCGGGGAACCATGAGCTCTGGCTGCGACTTTGTGGGCCCATGTGCCAGATTAGGACATTTGCCTCTGGCTTGAGTTGGCCGCTTCACGGGAAAGTCCTCGCCGGTGAAGGTAGAGGCGTCCGTTTTGAGGAGCGCAAGAGCAGTTGTGCACTCAATTACCTCCTTGGAGATGGCCACACTCTCGTGGCTAGTCACTGACATGAAGTTTGAGTTGCCTTTTTGAACAGATTTGCAGGGGAAAAGAACAACAGGTGACTCTTCGGAAGGGTGAAACTGAAACCTTTCATTGTAGGTGCTCATGTCCGGATCCTCATGCAGCTCAAGAAATCTGTGGGCCACCTCCTCTTTATACTCGGTGATGTTTAGTGCATTCAGGATCATGGCCTCAGATTTGGATGGAAATGATAACTTAAGTTTCTCAACCATTGGGTTCAGTTTGGGCTCAGGTGGAGCTGGAATGATACGTCTTTGGTTGGCCTCCAGTAGAGTGGTTGTTGTTGGTGCCTTGACTTTAGCTGCTTGCGCTGCTTTTTGGGCTCTTATTTGTTGGGTCTGCGATTTCCGTTTCTCGAGAACATCGTTGATGTTGGCCTTTTTGTGGCCGCGCCTTTCAATGATCGCGATGACTTTTTGTGCGTTCAAGTCGTTGCAGTGAAGCAAGTGGTAGATTTCAATCTCCTCGCAGGTGGGATATAGAAACTTGAGATACCTGAGCTTCATGATGGCGCCGTTGGCTTCAAATAGCGTTTTTTCGTGGATGGCTTGCCGTTCGGGCGACACATTCTCCGACGTGACCGATCCATCCTCCACTAGAGCACTAATAATCTCATGCTCTACTTCGTTGTGCTTATACATCAAGTTCTTGATGAGCGTCTCGTCTTTGTCTGGAAAGTAGCCGAGCAACTTGTCGAAAAGTTTCTTGCTTGAGGGCTTAACCATCATCAGCATAATTGGACTCTGAGCAGTCGCTTGCCGAGTTCCATACTCAGTAGCTCGTTTGTAGCCGAGCGATATGAGCATCGCCTTAATTAACCCCTCGCGTCCATGGTATGCTCTAACTGTTTGCTCAACAATCGCTGCAGGTGCAGTTGGAAAGGCCTCTGCCATCCGCTTGATGAGATCCTCTTCTTCCGCTTGACTGGTGAGTTTCGGCAAGTTGATCCGACTCTTCACGTGAGGTAAAGTTTGGGTTGAGCCAGCTTTTGTCTTGGGTCCAGTGGCTCCCCTTTGAACTGCCTTCGCCAACTCGGACAACATCGAGGGTGTTGGCGAGGAAGGAAAGTGGTAGCCATAGGGGCACTCAAAAAGTGTCATGCTACTCTCAGCTGGACTCATTCGACCGGAAATAGGCACCTCTAGATTTGGTGTCTTGGCTTCGCTCATCTTGATTCATTGCACTTCTCCCTGTGGTGAAAATAAGAACTTTTGGTCTGAGAATATCTCTATAGTTTTGTTTTGTTTTTGCTCATTTCTTGCGGCCACTTGCAGAGGAGGTGCACGTCTACGCGGGCCGACTCGTGCACGAAACGAGTGGCTGCTGAGGGGCGAGTTTGGGTGCACGCAGAAATGTATTGGGAGAACTGCATGTATCCTGATGGTGTGTTGCTATTGCTCGACAAAGACATCGCCACTGCGGTTGTGGCGAAATTAATTTTTGTGCGCCCCAAATGTAGCACAACATCCAATGTCAATTGCACTTGTTTGCCGAACGAGCGAAGTGTCATATGAAGAAATAACAAATGAATTTTTCGCACGAGGAGAGCGATTTTGAAACACGGAGCTAGTACTCGTGCGACCGAGGGTGTGATTGCAAGATCCTTGTGCTTTGTTCACTCGCTGTCTTTGCGAGTCGTTCAATAGGGCGAGTGTTCTACGGAGCCAATGAGAGCAGAAGCAATGGCGACCGCAGCGCCGCTCGTCGGGAAGTTCGTGTGCCCGCTCTGTGTGCGAGCGCGTCCGCGACCGATCGGCTTATTAGTGCGCTCACACCCATTGAAGGTCCTGCGCTGGGGTGACTGAAATTGTTGCAAAATCGACGAACCCGCTAGGATTTGTTTTGATTGCGGGTTCAGCCGACCGCAGCGCTGCCTATGCCGGGGCCAGCTGCCACTGCGGCTGCTGCTGCAGATTTTGGGCTCGCTTACTGGCAAACAACGAACACAAGCGGCAGTGTCAGCAACAAGCCGCAAACTCACAGCAGAACGGCAGTGGGAAAGAATTTGAACGAACCAAAGGCGAGCAAGTGAGTGAACAGAAGTGAGAGACAGAGAGGGAGAGAGCAATTGCAATACGGTGAGAGAGAGAGACACTGCGTGTGCAAAGAGTCGCCGATGTAAAGAGAGAGAGAGAAAGAGAGAAAAATGCAGCTCACACTGATATCGTAATGTGTCGCCGCCGCCGCTTAGACTTTTACTATTGCCCCACCATTTTAACTACCATTTCAGCAACCACCGCCACTACAATCACCACCACCGACACCATCGTTTCAATCTAGGAATAGACCACGACAGTTATTTACGACCACCACTAGTGCCGGAGACTCTAAGACTTAACCTGCGATATTGACAACAACACCAGCTACGTCGGCAATGTCTGGTCCTCCATCGGCCACAAACAACAAGAAATCGACTCCATCCACGATGTCGTCAAACAATACCAACACCACTAATAGTAGTAATAATAATAATACTAGTGATTCACTTGCATCGACAATCTCGGACTCAGCGACCGCACCGCCGACTGCTGCTAACAAACTGACGACCACAAGCAACAACAATCCGAACATCACATCGGCCAGTCAATTAAATGCGACCTCTACAAACGGGAACTTGTCAGACTCGGTGGCTAGCACCATCGACGGCCTTGCGACCCCATCGAACTCGGACCAATTGAGCAAGACTAATCTCTACATAAAGGGCCTGTCGACCAGCATGCGAGACCATGACTTGGTCAAAATGTGCAGCCGCTATGGAACCATCCTTTCGACAAAGGCAATCGTGGACAAGTCCACGGGTTACTGTAGAGGTTACGGTTTTGTTGAGTTTAGCTCGCCCCAAGCGGCTGAGCATGCTGTTCTCGAATTAACTAAGACTGGAATCCAGGCTCAGATGGCTCGCATATCGACAGCCTACTCACTCCACAACAATAATCTCAACCACCATGGCCACTACCAGAACCATCGTCACCAACATCATAACAACAATGGTATAAACCACAACAACAACCATAGTCAGTCCCAGTACCACAACAACCCCGGAGGCAATAATTCTACTAATAACAGTAGTAGTAGCAACGGCAACATCAACAATCACCACCAACACCATAATAATAACAACAACCACTCGCATAATCCAAACTCAAACAACCACATTGTAAGTAACACCTCTGACTTCATCTTAGAAAATTCTCGAAAGCAACCTTCAAAGTACCCAGATGATGAGATAAATTAACATCACCAACACATGTTTGCAAAACAACCATCTAGAACAATTCCGATCCGACGAATTTGTATATCGCGAACCTGCCGCCGCAAACGAGTGAACAAGAACTTGAGAATCTTCTTTCTACTTTCGGTCCAGTTGTGTCCACAAGGATACTTCGTGATCCCGTGAACAACATTCCACGAGGAGTTGGTTTTGCCAGGTAAGTTTTCATACGATGAAGCTGAGACGGCACCTACTAACTGTAACCTGAAACTGAAGACGCACGCCTAACCGATTTTCATTCCGCTAATCCCTACTAATGACCAACATAGGATGGAATCTAGAGATAAGTGTGAGCAAATCATCGAGCAATTGAATGGCCGGCCCTACAAGGGGTGGAAAGAACCTCTGCTTGTTAAGTTCGCTGATGGTGGCAACAAGAAACGCCAACATCAGCATCAACATCACAATCAACAAAGCCACCACCACAACCATAACAATCATGGTGGCGGCAGTGGAAATAACAATCACCAGACTCACCACAAGGTTCACCAAGACGACAGTAGATGGCGAGAAAGTGGCGGCGGCCCTAGTGGTGTAGAGATAAATAACCAACAAGCGCCCAGCTATGATCACCAAGGCAATATTCCTCACAGTAATCACCCATCAGATCTCGCGATGATGAACGCCATGGGCTATCCTCGCCTACAACCCGGGTATCCAGCCGCGCTGGCTCCACCCGGGAACCCTTACGCGGGTCCGATGGGTCCGTCACCCGGCGCTCCTCAGTGGATCCACGCAGGTGCTCCTGCTCCGTGAGTATCAATTACACTTGATATCACTTTTTGAGAAAAGCGCTAATATCAATCAAGCAAACTAACCAGAAACCCTTCTGATGAACTTTCTCCATCGCAACCAAAATAACAATAACAGTTACGTAATTCCACAACACATGATTCAGCCTGGCAATATGGGGCCCTCTAATCAAGCGGCAATGGCACCTGCGGCCTTACACTACGGTCATATTCCTCAACTTACTTCGCAAATGCAAAGTCTGACAATTGCTCACACAGGTCCTCCCGTAGGCGGCTACCACATGGGACCCCCGCAGTGGTCACCCATTTGGAGCCACCCCATTCCGCAACAAGCCCAAGCCTCGGCGCGCCTACCCAGCCCCATGCAACCATCGCCACCAACGCAACACCAGCAACAACCACCTATGCAGCCACAACAGCAACAGGACTCGTCCTCTCAGCAACAACCATCTAATCAAGCTAGCCAACAGCAAGCACCTTTTCTACTTCATCACCAGCCGCCGGCACAAGAAAACAAACTCCAAGTTTCAATGCCTCTCTGAAAAATTAGATCAACCACATGACCCTTGAACATGTTTAGGCATTTAGGACGCTGCAGAGTGTTGTGAGTTCCGTTTGGATTCGGAGAAATAGTCAGAAGTCAAGAATCGAATTCGTGTGATGAAATAAAGTAAGCCTTTCGTGTTGAGACCAACATGTATTTATAAAACACTCCCGTGGTCGAGATACTTATGAGATTTCGTCGAGTGAGTGCGCCTGTTACCCATTCGATAGTGAGTTGCCTCTATTTAGATTTTCCACTTGGGTGCGACTGCAGAACCATCTGTGGATTCTCTCCGAGTAAGTGGAATGAGTGATAATAAGATTTCGGTTGTGGTTTACTCCGAGCTCGCCTCTGTGTGAGTAACTCACAGGGCTAACTGAATGAGATCGACAATGCATTATTATGTTGGAGTAGTCTGGATCTAACAATGAGCCTTGCCGCTGATATATTGGCCCTCTATCGAGATTTCCTCTAGTTTTCCCCTCGCTATCTGCGCTCCCTCCCCCTGAGACCAAGTCACCGCTAATCTTATCTAAAGACAAAGAAGACTAGAGTAGAGGAAGTGGATAGTGAGAGTTGAAACAAGTTGTGGTGTACATAATTGTATCAGAATCTAGCCGGCTACTGTCCAGAGCGAGTAGCATTGTGTTGGTTACATGTTACATCACAACTCGAGTTCGACTTCTTGCAGCCTTACAGTTAGGGCGAAATCTGGCAACAAGTCGCTTAATTGATTGAGTATTTCCGGAATTGTCGAGTCTTAGAGCAACAGTTAGTCGTTTGGCTCACCAACAAGCGGGCTGATGGGCGAGAGGAAGTCTCTTGGTACACAGTAACAGGAAGACTAGCAGATAGAGAGCAGAGGAATCAATGCCGACAGTTGAGCGAGATGAACTTGCTGCTGCTGTTGCTGCTGTCAGTAGGCTTGATTAACAGTTAGCCAGATAGTGGTAGTCCGATCGTTCTTGAAATGTAACAAGCCATCAGGTGGTAGTCGTTGCACCTGAATCGTGCGATCCGCTCGCTCCTTTAGTTCATTCAAGTCGAGCTCTTCAGAGCTCGACTTGAATCGCAACGAGCTGGCCAGTAGACAAGCTGCCTGACTATCTGCGAGCAGATGAAGCGGCTCGCATCACTACCGCAAGAGGCTAAGACTGAAATTATTGGACGACTTCGTCTGGACGCTCACCTGTTGCTTACCTGTGTCTGTATTCAGCTCAGCTGACTCGAAGTAGTACAAGGCTAAGCGATTTGGCCGTTAGTTAGTTAGTTAGTTAGTTAGTTTGTTTGTTTGTCTAGCTCAGGGCCAAAGGTGAGCTGAAGAGTTGGAGGTCGAGTGGAAAAAAGATTGGAGCTGATTGCACGCTCATGTCTCTTTCGGCCGAAAGAGAAAACACACAAACAACTTTGATTAATGAAGCAATCAACTGTATCGATACAAGTGTCTTCGTTAGGTGATATCAACACCAACTCTCGGTTGGCTAGCCTTTAGCCTCAAACTGAACGTGAAGGTGGACTTTCCACCTTCACGTTCAGTTTGAGGCTTGACGCCGCAGTCAAGTTTGTCGCTTTTTTCAGTTGCAATTCCATTCTGATCGTCACATTTTTCGCCGAGAGTGAGCTCGGCGGTGATGAGATGCTAAGCTCCAGTCGCCAAGCTAACTCGAGAAGGACAGCAAAATTTCGACTTGAGGTGGGCAAGAAGCCGGCAGTGGGAAAAGTTGCATCGTCGAAACGATGACGGCCGAAGTCCTGGTTTACGAGAGACCGAAATGGAAATAGACTGGCAGTGTGAGTGGTGTGATCGAGTTAGGTGCGTGCAGTGCAACCACTTGTAGGCCACTCATTATGAATCATATTTGCCCACTCAACTGGCGAGATATGCGACGAGGGGCAAACCAAACATAGTGTTCGTGTGTGTTTGTGCTTGTGTGTGGCACCGACGACGCTGGTCAGCTAGTCGGCTGGGCAGTCATTGAGTCAGTCAGTCGGTTCGTCCATTAGTTGTTGAGCAAGTGGAAGTATGACGCAATTGAACCAGCGGCAACTCGATGGCAGCGCGAGTAGCATGACTGTTGACAAACTGGCGAGTTAACGATTTGAGTTGTGGTTGTTTCGGTTGTCCCACTCGTTGGCGCCTCGCTGTCAGCTTGGTGTTGTGCGGCCCGCGAGTGTTAAGATGGATTCAATGTGGAAGTTGAGTGAGCTTCCGAGGAAGTTGGTCGCCGGATGCAGCGCGACCAGTTCGCATGATGACTATGAGTGTGCGGCCTAAGCTCACCCACTGGCCGGCTCGTCAGATTAAGTTGGAGAAAGTTTGACTCGCAAGGAAGCGGTCGACCACAAAAGGTGGATTTGAGAGCGCTTCGCATGTTTGGCCGGGAGACGGTAGACACAAACACAAATTATCAATTCATTTCTTGCTCCCCCTTCAGCTTTGAGCTGGCCGACGATCCTTCACTTTCACTTCCACTTCCACTTCTCGCCAACCGCGCAACAGAGTGTCCGTCCAACTTACTGACTGACCGTTCGACTAGCTTGCCGGCTCGCAGTCTGTAGCCGACGGCTAGCTCGGCGTTCGCTTTGTGCGCGACCACGACGACGTCATTGTAGCAACCGTCGGAGTGTCTATTTGACTGGTCACTCTTGCACGGTGCCACTGTAGCCCAACAATGACATCAACTCGCCGCATTGTTGCGTCGTGAGCGCTGAGATTGAGTCATTAGCTGGCGCAACCACCTGTTGGCTTATCTCTAACCCTCCGTTCTGTATACTTTGTGTGCGCCACACTGAGATTGCTACAATCGGGCTGCAAATTGGAGCCTTCAAACAGCGGAGACGCCACCGTCGACCATCGAAGGCACATTTGCATCGGAGCGCCACCGGCGAGTCAAGTTGTTTGCTGCCGTTGCTTTCTGTGGTCGGTGGTTAGTCGGCATCCTCCTCGCAAACCAGCTGAGGCATCAACAGGTGAGTGCGCCACCTCTAGCCGAACACTGAGACCGAGACCAAGTTGCTTGTCATCGGCGCCAAGCGCACCAGCAAACACAGGAGCACACCTGTCATGGGCCGCAACTACCTGTGGCTGTAGTGGACGCAGCAAAGAGTGATACTGGACAACAGCGACGGCAATGACGACCATGCAGCCGCAACTCGATTGGCGCATCATCGTCACTCTCCCTCGAGTTCTTCCTGTTCGCTTTCCCAAATAGATACTCTCGCCGAGGAACTGTCCGGTCGCCTAACTTGCAATGCCAGCTGCCGGAGCTCGACTTCTTGGATTGGTGCACTCGCTGCGAGATATGAGAGGAGCGGGTGGACTGGAGGCGATATCAATCATCAAATCGAGAGACAAATGGGATTTAAATTAGTTATCGTCTGTTAGCTCGCTCGCTCGCTAGCTACAATCGGCGTATGGTCTGTTTATTACGCAGATTGATTATAAATTAAACTAAGTGGTTGATGGACTTCGCTAGTAATTGTGATAATATCTACATGAAATGTCCTCGATGCTCGCTGTTGTGGCTATCAGCATTTTGGTTTACATTCGAGGTGTTGAGTCTTGCGCCAGATTGAGTCTCGATTTGCTTGTGGCAGTCGACAAATCTCTTGCTGAGCTCGAGCCACTTGAGTGTGATTTACTTCGTTGCTTGGTTGCTGTTGCTAATCGGTGGGCAGCCAATTAGTAGGAGCGACGCTTTGGGTTTGAGGCGAATCTGTTCGATTGTGGTATTAGGAAGTCGTTCTCCACCGCCTCAGGTGGCGCCGTGACAATCTCGGCCACGTTGCCGTAGATATCAGCCGACAATTTGGACGGCGGATAGTTGAGTCCGTCGTCGGAAACTTGCATCTTGGCACTGACTGTTCTTTGTACACTCTGTGGCTGCTGGCGCTGGCCACCTGTTGCGACTGATCTTGGTTGACTCGCTGAGGCGCCTAGAATTCCGTGAACGGTCTTCTCTGAATCCTGCTCGTCGGACACTCGATACGAGGCGCCCAATGTTTGGCTTGCGAAGTTTGTCGACTTAGGTAGTCTCTGCATGAAGACTCGCTCTGGCGCTGGCGCCTTGAATTTGCCAATCACAATGCTAGCATCGCTATCGTCGCTCCGCCTCGAGGTGGCCGAGGCACGAGCTCTGGCTAAGGGTCTCGAGTCGTCAGCTGCTCTTCGGGCGGCAAAGTTTCTGTTTGAGTGGAACTGTTGTGCCTGACTTCCGGTCGAGAGAGCGACCATGGTGGCAAGGCAACAGGCGGCCACGAGGGTCAGCGAGCTGTTCGTTCTCAGTTGTGTCATTGTGTGTGATGGTTTCAGTTTTCTCTTCTATTCTGTGCAATAAGATTCGATTCTACAGCGACAACTTGACTCTTGGTTTCTGATTAGCTGCTTGCTTGGCCTCAACCACTAGACGATGATGATGATGCTTCTCGCTCAATGGGCAAATGTAATTTGAGCACTCGGGTTTTGATCGGCGCTCGCGTTCGATGTCGCCGCTTTAACTAACTCGCTCTTTCTGCTTGCAATTTCTACTACTACTACTACTAGTTATTTCCAAATTCATTATCAGCTGACTGACCATTGCACTTGAATTGCTTGCTTAGTGCGCACCTGACTCACTATCCACCGCTAGAGCCGACTCTCAGCCACTCGCTTGATCTTATAGCAAGTCGGTTAGTTTATTCTCTCGCTAGGCAGGTGAACGAGAGAGTGAAAGTGGACGCGAGGGCGCGCATTTGGAAAGCTAGTTGGCAAGCTTTCACTGGCTGCTAATTGAGCAGCGAGTTGAAGTCAGGTTTCGTTTGCTTGTGGGCTTGAGTCAAGAGTTACGTAAAGCCATTGAGTGAGTGAGCGAGCGAGTCACAAGCGCATACGGCGCACCGCCAGCAACAGGTTGCTTTCCGTTTGTGCGCCAACTCGCTCGCTGTCTTGCCAACTCCCCCTCGGCTCTTACAGCGGGGAAAGAGTGAAAGCGTTGCCTTTATTCGTGTGCCGCTCAATGCAGTCGAGTGGGATTTCACGTTAGTAGCGACTCTTCGGGCTTGTAGATTTAGCGGCTGGGCGTGGCATTCGCCCGCAGACTGAATTTCCGACGTAGAGACATGGAGTGTTTGCGGCGATCTTGGCGGCGGCTCGTGTTTCTCTCTGGCTAACATTGCGCGTAGCCACTGCCCACGCGCCGAACTCAAGGGCTCATATTGTCGGCCGCGACTCTTGAGGCTGACCTGCGAGGTTCATGGCTAAAGGGCGTCGGCGTCGGCAGCTCCAAAGGCAACGGCGCAACAAGCTGCCGAGTTCAAGTTAACATTCACTGAGACAGCAGTTGGCCGCCAAAACCAACAGTGACACTCAAGTCTATCGGCAGGCAAAACAAAATAGCACGTCTGGCTCAACTCGACTAACTTGAACCACAACTCGAAAGTTGACATGTTGAGCGAGCGACAAGACCATTTGGTGCTGGCCACTCGAATGATTAGTGACAACAACAACAACAATAATGATAGCAACTAGAGAGCAATTCAGCTAAACACAACTAGCCTTCAAGCTCTTTTTTGCTTCACCCTTCATGAAATTTACCACCCAAAGCACTAGGTTTTTAGGTGAAGGTTCTTGTCTCGTCACCTTCAAATTCTAGTGTCTTGTTAACTGACCAGCTGACCAATCTGCTGGCCAGTCGAGTCAATCATTCACGTGATTTTGCAAGCCCAATCAGTTGAATAAGCGACATAATCATTGCTCATTGTTCGGGGAAATTTTTGTGAATAGGTCGTGGTTCTTCACGTTTGAACAAGAGATTTGATTGAAGGACTTAATCGGCTACCACAACAACTTGTAGATTCATTAGATTGTCTGCCTTGTCCATCGACGGGCGCTAGTTTAATTGGGTTCAAGCTCGGAGTTTGCACCTTCGTGAAACTTTCACATAGCCTCAAACAGTATTATCAGTCTTCCCTATTTACAACAATGGTAACAGTAATGGGAATTGTTAAGTTCAACAATGTGGATATGATTTTGTAACAAGTGTGACCATCTTCAATCGATTTGTCGGTCGATGTCTAACTACTTGAGCCGATCAAAGTCAGAGGCCGACATGTCGATTGTGTGGCGCCAGGTCTCGACAGTTGGCCAATATTTCGCTATAATTGATTAAGTGAGTGGATTTGATGATTTGTTCAAGATCAGTATGAATGCTCCAATCGAAATGGTCATTTGTTTTTGTGTGTCGAATGACAATCAATCAACTCACCTGCTATGCTCGACAGCTCAAGTAGAATGCTCGCAGCACTAGGCTTGGGTTTACGGCGAAGCTCCAGTTCTGAAATCCTATCCATCTCAGTCGGTGGCATGCCAAGAAGAGTCCGTAGACATGACTCGGCACAGTCGCAAATGGCGTTCAATTGGTAGCTAGTGATGAAAATGATTTGAGTTAGTCTGTTGTAGATCATATGGAGTCCGGTTTTAGTCAAAAGATAAACTTACCCTCCCTCGAGACTGAGCACCAATTTTCCGTTGGCCAGTGTCATCAGTTGGCGTGTCATGTGCGCGAAACAAGCTGGACTTAGGTTGTAGCCGCCGAAGTTGAAGGGATGTCCGCGTGAAGCATCGAAGCCGCAGGACACCAGCACCAGGGACGGATCAAACTCGCGCGCTATGGGCATCACTAGTGACCGGAAGGCGGCAAGATACTCGGCGTCACCCATTGTGTCGTGCGACCAGGCGATGTTCCAGTTGAAGCCCTCGCCGGGAGCTGAACCGATTTCGCGCAAATCACCTGTTCCGGGGAAGAAGGTGCCCTTATCGTGGCGATGCAATGAGATATACATGACGCTCTTATCCTCGTAAAACAATTTCTGAGTTCCGTTTCCATGGTGCACATCCCAATCAAGGATCAAAACTCGCGGTAACTGGTGGCGCGCAGTTAGTACTCGCGCCGCAATGGCCACCGAGTTGAAGAAACAAAAGCCTATTGCCTGCTGGGATTCGGCGTGGTGGCCAGGCGGTCGGACGACGGCAAAAGCGTTGGACAGTTTACCTGAGGCGACACTTGTTGCCGCCTCCACGACACAACCGACGGCCATCCGCGCAACACCTGGCGTCTGTTCCTCGTTCCAAACTGTATCAATGTCAGCTCCCTGACCGCCGCACTCCAATTGGGTGAGCCCGTCGATGGGCAAGCCGCTGAAGTCGAGCCTCTTGAGTTTGATGCGCTCGTAGGGCGTTCGGCCAAAATAGTTGTAGTAGGTTTCGCCATGACAAAGTTGAATCTCGTCCAGATTTGCTCGGCGCGAATCAACCTTCGAGCACTTGGCCATGAGACCGCGATCGTAGAAGCGGCGCCAAATGGCCAGCACGCGGTGACTATTTTCGGGGTGATTTTCCTCGTTGTTGCAAATACATTTGTGGTTGCAAAGAGACAACTCGTACACTAATCCTGTTCGCGAGCTTGAATCGAAGATTGGCTGGTAGATGAAGCTGTAGTTGACGAGAGTTGGGTCTTTGGGCGTGTAGCTAAAATTGAGGGGACGACTGAGGCAGCTACTCGTTTCGCTGCTCTGATTTTGCTGCGACTTTGGCGAGGAAGTTTTGTCTGAATCGCGCGAGTTGCTTCTATTGGACATGCTCAAATCCAAGCTCGAGTTGTTCGTATCGAGGATGAAACTTTTACTCGTCTCGCTGCTCGATTGGTGAGCTATGGACGTTTGCTTAACGGGCTCGCTTGCGGGCTCGTCCACTAGCATGTGCTCGCTCTCTGCTCTTACGGTTGAGCTCGAGTCAAACTGGCCGCCCGGTGGCACCAGCTCAACAGGTTGTTGCAGCTGCTGCTGCTGCTGGCCAGCTACGCGACCGGAACCAAACTGCATCCTCCGGCTGGCCTCTAGTTGGTTGGCGGAGATTAATAGTGGAGAGGATAGAGCTCGACTTATGGGCGAGGGTTGATACTGGAGTTGAGTCTCGTTATTGGCAAACGCCGAGCCCATTGTTGCTGTTAGCGAGTCGAGCATCATGTCATGTTGGCCCTCACCTGTTGTGACTGGTGCCGTGGCCGTCGTTGGCGCAAGTTGGTCGGCGAGAAGAGGGTGCCGATGTTGGTGCAAGGCGAGCTGCCTTTGGAGATCGTGTCTATACTGTTCGGGCAACGCGAGGATCTGAACTAGCAGCGAGCTTGTGATCTGATTGGACTGCATCAGGTTGTCGTAGAGCATCAGCCAGCGAGCGGGATCATTCTGTTGTTGCTGGAGTCTCTGCTGGTTAAGTTGGTGTTGTTGCTGTTGGAATTGGTGTTGTGCTAATAGTGAGCTTTGGTGGTGCAACAGTTGGTGTTGGCGCTCCACCGAGATCAAGTTTTGGGCGCTGGCCGACAAATTGAACTGCTCGGCAAGCGATGCAATGGAGGCGATCGGATGGTTTGGGGCATCGAGACTGAGGGTCAGATTCAAGCGACTCAATGGTGGCGCCTGTTGGTTAGATTCCGACAGCCCGAGTGGATGTTGCCCACCAAACAGGTGGGCGTGCTGCTGATGAGACGGCTTCGCTGGTCCGTTGCCCTGAAGTCGCATTTGATCGAAGGATTCATGCAGCATACTCTGCTGCTGTCGACTTGGCGAACTCGAGCCAACGCCACCCTGAGTGACGCCCCTCGTTAGATGGTGCTGGTGGTGGCCAAGCTGACGCTGTCGACTGGCTTCGCTCGCCGAGCTACTCAGGTCTATGGCTTGAGATGAGGACTCCTCCAGTGAATCCTGTTGCGAGAGCAACGAGGAGGTCGATGACGACGACGACGAGTGATGCTTTCCGTGGTAGTGAATTGGCGCCGACACTCTAGATTCTCGCGGGTGACTTCCGCTTCCGGCACCAGCGGTTCTTGTTACCGAGTTTTGGGTTACACTTGCCGTCGCCTGGTTGCCCGTCAATCCCATTGAGATGGATGAGCTTGGCGATTGGGCTCTTCGCATAGAGGCCGCGTCGTTTGTGGTCGCCAGTCGGTGTTTGGGAATATCTCTCGAGAATACGCCCATTATCTGTGACGACAACTTGTTGAGAGCCGCCGAGGTTCTCAGATCGGCTCCATCCAGCGACCACTGACGGAATTCGTCGCGCCGATTAGCCGCACCTGAACCGGGAACAGCTGGGCCGGACATGGCGCCGCCACCTGTCGCACTTGCCCTCGTGGGACTATCTGTATCCAAGCTTCCGCTCATGTTCATGCGACCCCGACTTGAGGCTCGCTCAATTACTGTCTTTCTAATGGCCTCCTTGACTTTGAGGTGCTGACGAAGTGCAGGACTGATCTGTTGGCTCATAATGTTGCTGGCCGCCGAGTTACCTGTGCAACTGCCACTCCCTGTGACCGACGGTGGCCTTTGTGACGGCTGCTGTTGCTCGCTTTGGAGAGTGAAATTTTCGAGCTCTTTGTTGGTGAAAATGGACTCCAACCTGATGGCGTCAGCCGTCGAGCTTGGAATGGTTTGCTGAAGCTGCTGATGCTGATGCTTAAGCTGATTGTGGTGATTGCTGATGGGCACCGAGTGGATTCCATTGGCCAAGTCAACCATCAAGTCGCTAACTGTTGCCAGGGATTGGGGCGGCGGCGTGCTGGACTGGGACAGTGAGCGTTTATCCGCTCGACTTGATTGTAAAATGCAGGGATTCGATGAGTACTCGCTGGAGTCGAGCGAGTGGAGGAGTTGGCGCCGAGGCCGCGACTTCCGTTTCATTAGAGGACTCATTGTGGTTCGTCTCTCAACTTGGCGTCGGCGGGATAGGGACTGTGCTTTATATGGGATATGCATCGTTGGCATGGATGCCGTCTTCCTTAGCGGATGGTCATCGCCCCTCGACCCGCTGGCTCCGTTTGCCAAGCTCGACTGACCCGACTTTTGGTGGCTGGCGACAGAGCTACAATGGATTGAGTTTATTCCCGTTGAACTCCCCTGAGGCTTCGATCTTATAAAACTGGCCAAATGCTCACGAACCACTGGACTTGCCACCGCGGATTGCGCGTGAGCCTCCTTGTTTTTCAAGGACTCCAACTTGCTGGCGTCCATCTTGTCACTTCTGATTCTTTTTTAATCTTTTGTTTTATATTTTATCCTTTTACTGTTGAGATATTGCCGAGTAAGTCTCTAGTTACGCAATGGCAATCAGCGCGCTCTACATACTATCTACCCAAATCCTACTCTGCTCTCATGGTCTGTTACTTAGTTTTCGAGCATGCAATTCTGTTTATTTACTTTCCATTCTACTGAGCTCTTTTTTGTTCGGTTCGGTTTACTCGGCGAAATCTAATTAGTCGCAGTCGACCAGCGATACCGACACCAGAATCGTTTCTCGGTATCTCGGTGCTGGCGAGTCCATGTCAGCACTGCGCATCGATGCTCGCTCAATAGAGGTAGATTCAAGTATCAATCAGGCGCGTAGCTTGGTTGGCTGCCACTGCGAGGGGAGGTAATATTCGAGCTTTCAACTCGTAGCGCTATCTAAAATGACTAATTTGGCGCTATGATATCAATATTATGGCCACTAATAACAACGGTGACGATGATGAGTAGGATGGTACCTAGCGGCGCGCGCGTCGTTTGCTGCGGACGAGTTAAGGCAACAACAATAACACACACAGAGAAATAGAGAGAAACATACATGCACAAACTTGTGGGGCTGAGGCCCTTGCGCACACTCGCACGACTGGATGCGATCGGCACGAGTCGCTAGCACCGCTCGCCTTGTCGCTAGGTAGACGACGGGACGACTGGCAAGCTAGCTCGGCGCGGCAGCTCGGCGCCCGCTAGGTAGTTGGGGGCGGAAGTGACAGTAACGGCGTTGCCGCAGTGGCAACCAAAGAGGGCAGAAGCAGGGAGACATATAAATAAATATACACTCAAGCTGAGGCTGAGGCTGAGGCTTGAGCTGGGGGTTTGGCGCGCGTATTTACGCGCGCAACCTCATACTCGATCGGCAGCGCAAAGTTTGTTGTCGGCCTCTTTTAATGTGATACCATCAAAGGTTAGAGTTGGCCTCATTGGTAATGAAACTGCTGCCTTGGTTCTCGGCGCTCCCGCTGCTCTATTGGTTTGGTTGCCCACTAGCTGACTGGCTGGCCGGCTAGCTTGGTGCACGCGTCCACAGCTTAATACGCCAGAGGTATTAGTGCTGGCTGGCCAATGGCTGTGTGCTGATCGTGTAGCGCCGAGGGCCTAACGAGCTCGGCGTTGATGTGTCACTACTGACTAGTTGTTGTTGTTGTTGTTGTTGTTACTTTCGCTGTCAGTGTCGCCGTTATTGCCGAGGTACTGGTGGCTCGGTGGTTGCGCTCGTGTGGCCTCCTTAGACCGAATGGCTCGCCGAGGTGCTGACGTAATAATCGGCTTGCGAACTGAAGAGCGAGTTGCGTTTCGCTTCGCGCGCGCTACTAGCTTGTTTTAGATTACCAAACGAACCCTTTGGCCCGCCGAGTGGCCGAGAAAGTGGAGCACCAACTCTGCTCCCTTTCTGCTCCACTTGTTCCGGATTGGATTTGGGTTCAAAAATAGATTTTTGTTTGCGTCGATTGGCCCAATTCGGCGTCACAAAGGGAGGACACCCAGGGGCGTCCAAGCCAATCGGCGGTCTTTCCATTTCCCCCTTCCCGATTTCCTTCCATTTCATCTTTGTCGTTGGCTCGTTGGCTCGCGCCGCTTGCACGCTGTTGCGGGCCAAAACAAAAACAACGCGCTTTTGCTAGAAACGACGGCCCAGTCAACGTAACCACAAAACTCCACTTGTCTCTTTTGACTTGATCAAATTAGAAACACTCACAAATGCTAATATTATATTTCATCACTAAAAGCCAGTCTCTTGAGGCTGCACCATCAACACCGATAGGCATCCAGAAATAGATCACATTTAGGTCAAACTCCATCCCTATTCACCATGTACCTCTTACTCACAAGAATGATGAGCTCAGCCAGTCGGCGACTGGCGCCCCTCTCACTAACCGAAGCTGCCGTCAGTAGGATAAGGGAAATTTGCAAGACACGACCAGATGTGATTGGACTCAGGATAGGAGTCAAGCAAAGAGGCTGCAGTGGTCTCACCTACACATTAGATTATGCCACTCAAAAGGAACAGCATGATATCGAGGTGATAAAAGACGATGTGAGAATATTCATGGACAAAAAGGCGCAGCTAACTCTAATTGGCTCCGAGATGGACTTTAAAGATGACAAAATCTCCTCCGAGTTTGTATTCAACAACCCAAATATCACAGGGACATGTGGTTGCGGAGAAAGTTTTACAGTTAAAAAAGAAGGATGAATCTATTCTAATATGAATGACGATAGAAAATCATTGTTGATACATTCAAAAGTTTATTATAAATTGATTCAAATTAGTTTACAAGTTGATTGCCTCCTCAAGGTCCTCGTAACTCTTCTGGTAGATATCAGTGTCTCCATCTTCAAGTCTATGGTGAGCTAACTCAATTAGTCGATCTAGTTTCTTCTTGGTTTCAGCTATCACAGTTGGATCCAGATCTGCACTAGTCTCAGCTTGACTCGAGTATTTCTTTGGCTTTATTGGGCGCCTTTTGGGAACACTGTTGCCAAATCGCCGAATAGCTTTTTGAACAGTTTCATCGGGTCTCATTATCCTTAGCATCTCCTTGTAACAACTAATCTTGTCCTTTGGCAGCGATCGAGGAGCCACAACTCGCTCTGTGGGGACCGTAGTTTTCAGCTTACCCGCTCTTTCTCTCGCCTGGATGGCCTCCCAATCGATAGATTCGGCCCAATTGTCCTTTCCCTCTCCATCCTCGTCGTCCGACTTTTTCTGGATGAAGTTACCATCTCGGTCGAATTCTCCGTCTTCGAGTTCTGCCTTGAGATTGAATGGTGTCACTTTGATGTCATTCAGCTGACTTTCAGGTCTACCTTTCTGGTACTTGCTCAGCACTTTGTCCAACTTAAAATGGTCACCGCGAACTTTGTCGTCGTCCGAGTCTTCATCGCTATCATCGTCATCGAACTCGTCGTCTCTATCCTCAGAGCCTAATTCTTCATCGTCATCAAGATGTTTTCTCTTACTAGAAGATGGAGTTGGCTCCATGTCATTTATTAAGGAAGCAATGTGTTAGATGGTGATATAGAAAGAGTAATAAAGAATGAACCACAGTTTGTTTATTTTCTTCATACACATGACGTTTGGCAGCGTTGTGGCGCGTGTTGTCGATTGTTCAGAGTGTTTGGCACGTGGAAAAGCTGAATCAATCTTTCCTCTTCCTCTTGGTTCCCTTGCCGCCACCATTGGAATACTTAGCCTCGAGGCTGGCGATCATACTGTCGAATGAATTCTTTGATCTGGATTGTATCATAGCCGTCAAACTACTCAAGTCGCCATCATCGGCTTTATCCTTTTTCTTCGACTCCCGAATTTTATTCGCCTCTTTGGCTTCCCTTTGGAAACGCTTCGCGCGCTTGTCTTTCTTAGATTGAGGCTCCTTGCTAAACTTGTCGTAGTCCGGAATCTTCTTCTGCTTGATCAGTTTCATTAGTTGGGCTGTGGTGGTGTCCTCATCATAAGATATATGTGTCTGGCAGATCAAGTTCATATCGCCTTTGTACTTATTGTATATCCTTATCAGATCCTGCTCTTCTTCTTTAGACCCTTCGTAGGTGACAAGGAAGTTATTAATGTCATTTTCTGTTATCTTGGGAAATAACAGGCGCCAGTATTCTGCCCAATCGGCTTCACTCTGAAGTCCGTCTTCGTTAGCGATTATACCATGATCGTCGTAAAGCTTTCTCCGCTCAGTATCACTTAAAACATAATGGACTTGCGCCAAAACTTGGAATCGCTTTGTTGCTTCTTCCTTCTCGGCCTCAGATTTTCGGTCTGGATGAATCTTCAAGGAGGTTCGCCGGTATGCCTTCGTGACAGCCTCAGCTGAGGCATCTTTTTCCACTCCTATCACATCATACAGATTTTTTGTTCCGAAGTAGTTTTGTATCTCGTCAATCAAAGTCATGGTTTGAAGATAGAAAGTATTTTGATAGGTTCTATGTTGAAAGTAATTGTGGCGAATCTCAATAGATGCAACAAGGTTTATATCGGGGGAGTGACACAAACCCAGCTCCTGAATCTGAGCGCGCGTTCTGTGCACAAAAAAGAGGAGCAACAACGTGCAACTTTTGTTTATGCGCGATCGCCTATGACAATAACCACCTAAGTTGACTTCATTACCGGATTGCATTTACTGCTATTTCGATCAACAACATATACTATATCTGGTGTGTCATGGAGTTTACACTAGACTACGCCAGCTTGGCTAAGAAGCTGGAAAACCAGGAGTTAGAATCACCACAAGGCCGAGCATCACCCCAAGTTTATGGCCAACTGCTAGCAATATATCTTTTGTTCAATGATCTTTCCTCGGCAAAACTTCTATGGAAAAGGATACCCACTGATATAAAGGAAGCAAACGAAGAATTGTCTATCATCTGGCAGGTGGGCAAGTTGATGTGGAAGAAAAGCTATGCAGAAATCTATCCGGTTATAAACTCCTGCCCAACTTGGCCCAACCACCTGAAGAATATCATGCACCTCATAATGGATTCCACCAGACAACGTGTAGTGAAATTAATCTCAAAGGCCTACTCAAATATAAGTGTTGCCGATGCATCGGCCATGTTGGGTTTGTCGCAATCCGACACGCTCAAGTTAGCCAATGAATTGAAGTGGGTCCACGACGAGGACATAGGATACCTTTCGATCTCAAGGGTGGAGAAGAGTCGGTGCGAGCAGACGTCTACGCTGGATAATAGCAACGATTTGTTGGAAAATCTCACAAGCTACATTATATTCCTGCAGAGCGGAACGTGAACAGTCAGCTTCTATACAACATTAAAAAGCCCATCTCAATAACACATCTCGAAGTCTTCGTCATCGTGTTGACGTCAATCATGAGTAGATTTCAGTTTAGAGAGCCTAGATATGAGAGGCTAGATTAAACCATCCTTTCGACCCATTCCTATAATATGATCCGATCTCCGGCAAGCTTGGCCCAGGTACATGTGCAATGCAGGTTCGTTTTGCATCAGAGTTCTGTGCTTTCGCTCAATAGTTGAGAGTTGGATAGAGAGAGAGAGAGAGAGAGAG
>WNKI01000001.1:12376787-12438527 GCA_015350385.1 Aculops lycopersici
AGAGAGAGAGAGAGGGCGAGAATGAAAATGAAACGCTGAAATTTCCAAAGTTTGTGCGCGATAGCTTTGTGCGATTCGACAGCACGAGCAGGGGATTTCGATTGGCAGGCCGCGTGGAAACCATGGACTAAAAATTTATCTCATCGGCCCTGGTCTCCAAATTAATCAATTAGGTATCAATAAATCACAAATCATTATTTATTATTGAAATTCTAGTTAGTCAACTAAAGTAGGATTATCTATTCAAACCAGACCGAACAACCAGAAAAGAACAACCACCACCAGGGGCGCCATAATGACCGTGGGACGAGTGGAATTGGGTGATATCACGAAACACAATATTAAGTTGATGCGCCGGCTCAATCAGTCCATCTTCCCAGTAAACTACAACGAAAAGTTTTACAAGGATGTCCTAGAGGCAGGCGAGCTAGCCAAATTAGCCTTCTACAATGATGTTGTGGTTGGAGCCGTTTGTTGTAGGTTGGAGCAAGTTGATAATGAGCGCAGATTATACATCATGACTTTAGGCTGTTTATTTACCTACAGGAGGTTAGGAATTGGAACCACCATGCTGGAGCATGTATTAAACTATGCCACAAAGAAGGGGATAGATAGTATCTATCTGCACGTGCAAACTAGTAACACCGGAGCGATCGAGTTTTACAAGAAGTTCGGCTTCGAGATTGTTGATACAAAAGAAGATTATTATAAGAGGATAGAACCCGCTTCTGCGTTGGTGTTGAAGAAGCAAATGTGAGGAAAGGCAACTGTACATTATGAGAAAAATAACCTGTTTATCTAAAATATAAATTATTTTATCGGCTCTCTTGCCGCATTTACCTTATCCTGGTGCCGGTGAAAATCTTGCAGTAAGTGGTGGAGGTTGGACAATGAAAATGGCATGGTGGTTGCCGAATACTCCGCTCATCTTAGATAGAGTTGCAATTTGTAACATTCATCATCGGGATTCAAGGCCAAGGATCCCTTCGGCGTGAGGAGTCGCTTGACGAGAGCCTCATCGTCGGCCTTGATGCGATACTTTTTACATAAATTAGATACTGTTACAATGGATATCGTCTCCACCATCTTGAAACCGAGACACTGCCGCGGCCCCTGAGAGAATGGCATAAAATGTTTCGGAGGGTTGAGCTTGTGTTTCTTTGTGATACCATCACTCTCGTCGGTGGTGGTTTCGATGAGTCGCATTGGATTGAAGTCGAGAGGGTCAGACCAAAAGTCGGTGGAAAGGTTGAGGTGATAAAGATTAAAGAGGACCATAGTGCCTTCCGGCACATAGTATTCACCAATAGAAGTGTTCTCACGGGCAACATGGGGCACGATGGGCGACGAGGCCAACCTGAGAGCCTCCTGAACTGCCGCCTCAACTATGGGCATCGAGGGTCTTTTGTCGAGAGATTCGATATCGATCTCTTTAGCCTCCTCGTAGATTAAATCTTGAATTTCGGGTTTGAGAGATAAGTGTCCGAGGAGTCGCATCAAGATATTGGCAACCGCCGCGTGGCCGGCGAGTAGATCCTCGAAACCCACTCGATAGTCAGCTAGAGACATGGAGTTTTTCTTCGACAGGTAGTCGGTTAGAATAGAGTTGAGGTAGTCAGAGTCGGACTGAGACTCGTCGTTCGAGTTGGTAGTTTTTGCGGCTGTCGTGGATGATGATGAGGATGTTGTTACTGCTGTTGCTACCTCCTCTTGACCTGACAGCGTCTCGAGACGGGGGTTGAAAATTTTATCGTCAATGTAGTGACGCAGGAAGTTGGTCTCGTGCTTGAGGTTTCTCAGGTAAAAAAAGCCAAGAGTGTTGCTGAGGTAGGGGAGGAAGTCGATAAGATAACTCTGGTTGATATCCCAGAAGACAAAGTCGCAGCCGCGAACAAACTTCTTGTAGTCTGGATCGGAATGCGAATGGATTTCGCTGCATAGGAATTCAATGAAGATATCTGATGTCAGGAATAGAATGTCTGTTTTGGTTGCTTCTGAAATTGAGTTTCTGGTATATTGAGCGACATGTTTGAAGACTATGGAGTCCAGCAGTCTGTTGCGGGATGAGAATTTGTTCGGCGCAATACCCTTCTTGCAAAACTTCCTTCTATCCTTGTGAGTTCCGCTCCAACTGCATAAAGCTAGCGAGTTTTCTCGGTCGCCGCCGAAGATGATGTGATAGCGAGGAAAGTTTGGCCTATTTGCAAAGAGCTCACCCTTGTCGAGGAGTATTTCGCGCATTATCTTGTAGCTTGAGACCAAAACCATCTGGTGGACGCCCATCTTAAGACCAACCACATCGCCGTACTTGACTCTCAATGAGTCGAGACCATCCCAGGGGTTTTCCTGGTAGTCGCGCAACAGGTGCATGTCGCCCACTATCCAATCAACTAGCGGCATCTTGGGCGGCGTAGGCAAGGGCTTCAGCTTGCTCCTCTTGATTCTATCCTGTTGGTCGGCGAGTTTGTTGCTCTGTTGCTTGACGTAAATGAATATCAGCGACATGATTGATAGAGTTAGAGCAGTCGAGAGACAGTTGGTCTCGACTAGCGACGAGACGAGCGGAAACATGGTGACCAGTTGCTCGATGCTAGAGCCTGTTGATGCGCTTGAACCTTCGCTCATTTTGAGGTCGTTTTGTTGAGTTAGTCTTCGGGAGGTTGGTTTGATCGACTGGCAAGTTGTTATTCTTTTGAGCTGAGGTCTAGGTCCAGGTTTCGTTGCGGTGGGCGAGCGTCAGTTGATTTGCTTAGAAGATGGGGAAATTAGTATGAGTCACTCTCTCCTCTCAGGCGATGGACACGCTGCATTAAAGTGATTGTTGTCGGTGTTGATTTTGGAGCCGGTGGTCGGTGGTTGTTGTGTTGATGTGGATGTGGATGTTGTTGTTGTGGTCCTCATCCCACTCGCGCTGCAGCGAGTAAGCGAGTCGAGTGCACGCAAGGGAGCGAGAAAAAAAGAGAGACTTGAACTTGCGCACTGATGCTGCTCACTGGTGGTTGCGATTGCGGCGAAACTTCTCCTCGGGCGCCTGTTGCTATTTCGGAGCTTTCTCTTGGGTTCTTTGCTCTTTTGGCCGCGGATCTCACTCGACTCACTCGGCTCGGCTCGGCTCTAGGCGTCGATTTGCTCACTTGCTCACTGTATTCGATTTAGTTTCCAACCAACTTGGCCGCTCGAGTTGCAGGATGATTAGTCTTTGCACCTGAAATCTACCGAAGACGTTGAGTTTGTGTTGTGTACCTGAGACTCCTATTAACGAGTAAGAACGGCGAGAGCTCTCACGTAGCCAGTGGATTTGCTCGCGCCACTCGACGAGACGAGAGACGGAGCAGAGCTCATCCGTCGGCGGCGAGAATCCATTTTGGGCGCACGGCCGCAATCAGCAATTACGTCGTCGACGACGCCGACAGGTGAGGCGAGCTTGAGATCGCGCTTCTCTCGCGCCTGCGCACTCGCGAGTCTCACTGCAACCACCATGATTTGCCTGGGGGTGCCAGATGCGGCCACATTGCAGCCTCCACCGCCAGCCGCGAGACAGAGTAGCCCTAGCGGCACCGAGAGTTACCGGTAGAGTCGACTGGTGGAGTGCCGGCAAGCTAACTGTGGCGAGCTAGCAGAGAAACGGACCGACAGACGATCTGTGCCACTGGCTCAGCTGATCCGCCGCGGGCGCCGGCCAAGTGAGAGCTAGGGAGGCGCCGATAGCTAGCGGGTTAGTTTCCCTAGGTCGCCGAGAGGAAAGGCGACCTCGATGCTCAGACTGCGATTCCTTCGGGCAGACAGATCGTCGTTTAACAGAAACGACGATCTCAGTGGCGGGAACTTGAAATCCTCCTTTCTCGTCGCTTAGATTCGCAGCGACAACACAAAGATATTGCATTTTTTATAGTCACAGCGCCATGAGTTTATGTTGGTCTGTGGTGGTCCTTGGCTCTCATCGCCATCGACGTTGTCATCTTCGAATGTGAGCGAAGCAATCCGAAAGCTCGAGATCAAGTTTCCTGTCCTCGAGCAAGAGCACAGTGAGCGCACGAAGGAGACGGCGACACTGGCAACCTGTTGGCGTGATGAGCGACTGCCGTCGCCAGTTGCGCCGCCATGGTTGTGGCCACGAGAATGGCGAGCGATGTTAGTTTTTGCTCGACGGAGAGAGAGAGAGAGAGATGAGCAATTTGAAATGTGAATGAAGTGAGTGAATGAGGTGGGCAACTTTCTCGCATGCGCTGCCGAGGCTAACCAGTCGAGACGGTCGAGCTTAACGCCAACTCGTTGGCTGGAAGGATGAGGACTCGGCGCGAACGAACGCCGAGTCGCGGCTACCTGTGGATGCGAGCGGCCAATCATCTCGCTCCTGTGTCTCATTCTAGCCACGAAGACAGACGAGCTGCGAATTGGATTCAAGGGCCACACTTGCCGCCGACTGTCATTCTGCTCGCCGCTCGCTAGCTTCTCGTTCCCATTACCGACTGGCAAGCTAGCAGGCTGCTCGAAAGGAAACTACAAAAAAGTAAGATTCCAGATCGAGAGTCAGCTAGTTGATTAGTTAGTTCGTCGGTGGTTGGAGTGAATGAGAAAGCAGGACTAACGAAACCAGTCGACGCGGCCGACGACTTGATTGAGGTGGTGGACTCTGGTCTTTATTTGGGCTTCACTTTGATTTCTCTCCCTTTCTCTCTTCGCTTATTCTGTCCGTCGGTCGCTAAAACTGAAAAGCTTTTTGTTATCTCCGTCTACTGAAACCTAATCGCTCGCTGGTGACATTACGTAACTAGACAAACAACTGGGCAGCCCAATTAGTGCTCAGGACAGAACGTCGTCGTTGCCGGTTCTCGTTGATTGGCCGTTGTTATTGTTGTTGTCTACGTCATCGTCCCTACTGTCCTGCTGTTCGTCTCGGTAAATATATTGGTGATGTCGTTCTGAGTGGACAACTTGTTGCGTCTGGTCCTGCTCCGAGGTGGCGCGGTTCGGTTTGCAAGCGGCACTGTAGTCACTACAATCCAGAGTATCCAGTTCGCGCAATCGATCTGCCAGGACACTCAGTCTCGCCATAGTGCCTTTGATCACGTGATCTGTTTTACGTCGCGAACAGCCGAGTCGCAGGTGGAGCAGGTAAAGCAACAGGTGGACATTGGTGCTCTCTTCCTGGCGCCCGCTTTGTCGGCGTCGACGTCGCAAGTTCAGCGCCTCCGATGATCCCTTGTGAATCTTCTTCCCTTTCTCGACCAGATAAAATTTAACGTCCTGTGAGCACCACAAGTACCACTTGTCAGGTCGCAGGTTGGTGCTCGATGTGCGCCTTTGCTCATTTTGAGCCTCCAACACCTTCCGCTCGCCTTCACTCATCGTCGGGTCGCTGGCCAGGCGCCCGTTGGCTTGCTGCTGGTGGCTGTTTGTCTTGGATCCGGTTGAAGGACTACGCTTCCGGTGAGAGTCAATAGAGTCCGATTGGTGGGATTTCAGTGGCACCTCAATGAGTGTTGCCTGTTGAGATTGGCTCTGGTGTCGAAGGACACGCAACGAGGCGAGAGCTCGCACTTGCTCCCGACATTTAGGCCAGAAGCGAACGGCTAGCGACCACCTGAGAATTGATTGACTCACTGAGCAGGCGATCAGCCAACAGAGACAGCAAATTTCAATGATCAAATTAACGGCTACTATCCACCAGATCACCGCGAACATCTTGCCGCAAATCTCGTTTATAGGAATGGAGCAAAGGGGAGTGAAGTGCTCAGTTTTGTGCTCGCCGTACATAGTGTAGTCGCATCTCGCCATCGTTGGCCAAATCTCCGACGAAAGCTTGTAGTCAACGGTGTTTGTGTTGATTTGTGTGCCTCTCAGTGTTTTTAACATATATCGAAGCCAGTGTTTGAAGTAATTCCATCCGTAGAGAAGGTAACTGTCGCCAATGAAGGACCATGGAAGTAAGAATTGCAATGAAGTCATGAGAGTTGAGCAGATCGAGTGCAAGAGTAACTTTTGTTTTAGCTTTAGCTCGAGCAAACGGAATGCTGTTGTGCGTCTAACTAGAAGCAAACTGATTAGTTGCTCGATAAAGTAGTCGAGTGACTTGAGTTGCTCAGTTGACGAGGCGGTTGGCAGTTTGACTGGCTCGATGCTCGGCGACAAGCTGTCGCTTCCTTTGGCCCTCGCTTGATGACCATTGATCACAATGGAGATTCTCAAATTGTCATCCTTATTCTTGGCACCAGAGTTGGTGAGAGCGACGGGTGGCGAGTCTGGATTATGAACAATCACTTGGGATGGGAGGGCATCCTTTTTGCCACCGTCGCTCTTGTTACCACCCGCACCCGGCAACTTGTCGTATCCGGGCAACTTGAGGAAGGCAACTAGTGCGTCGTGCTGAAATATCGAAGCCCAATGGCGCTGGGCCACATAGGAACACATGGCCATGAGCAAGAGGAGCAACCAGAGCGAGCGCATGTAGTTGTGGTTGACACTATGGTACTGGCCGCCCGCGAACTTGAAGTGGATTCCGATGTGAGGAAGCGCTTCCTCGTCTCTGTCGTGGCGAGCAACGGTGTTCAGAGTAAAAGTCCCGTTCGTCCAACAGACGTTTCGGAGCCATTTCCGGTCTACATTTTCCGCGCCCGTGCAGTCGAAATTATCGCGAAACTGCGTGTAGCCTAATAGGACGGCAATGCTTATGGCGAGCAGTACTTGCTTATAGTCGTGCAGCCGGTCGGTAATCTTGTAAACCAAACGGCCGCCGTTGGTTTTGGAGGAAAAAAGTTTGCGAACTTGGTCAATAAGGACATTTAACATGGCGACTTGACTTGATTGCTGCTGTTCTTTTGTTTCAATCACTTGAGTTTGTTCTGTTTGTTTTCTTCTCTTCGGTTTGGTCTTGAATTGATTAAGTTAATACAAATGCTGACTAAAGGGGATGGTCCGCTTCTTCCGGTGACATCACAGATTTCCGCCGCTCGCTTCTAAGTGAGATCCTGGTGGTGAGGACACGCCGACCTCCAATTCAATGATTATGCATAGAATTATTGAGTCTGTGTGTGCGGTTTTGTTATGACAAAGACTGAAGCTTGACTTTTGAAACGACAACCACAACCAAGATGACGACAATGAATTGAAACTTGACTACTTGCTCCTCGGCGTGCATCCTCAATCTTTGGCTACGTGGTCTGCGTCTCGGCTGCCAACAGAACGACAGCAGCGGTAGCTGAAGCTGAAGCAGTCCCACATCTGATTTGTTTAGTCTCAAATTCTACTCTAGCATCGAGTTCAATTTCGGGATTGGCGGCGCCGATAATCACCAAAGTTGCTGGCGCCACAACAACCAAGTCGGCCCGTGGATGTGACATGCGGCGAGTCAACAAGTGGAACCGAAGTGGCCAACCGAAGAGTGAGAGTGAGAACGACAAACGGGCGCACGCTGAAACAATGACTAAATGTCAAATGTGTGAGTCTATCTCTCTGTATTTCTATCCCAAACGACCACCAGACTTGTCTTGTCTGCTTGTCGTGGTCTTCTTTTTCATCGTGGGCATTGTCGGAGATTGAGAGGAGATTGGAGGAACCGCAAGTTTATGGCCACCAGCAGCAACACCAACATAACAAACGCCGATCCACATGGTGAAAGCTGACACTTCCCAACTCGACCTCAACTTCAACCACCAAAAAGCCAGAGTCGGAGATTGAACATCGCCAGCCACTTGTTGCTCACTCCTTTATCCGTCTAGTTAATCGAGTTGAAGTTGGAGTTGGAGTAGGATTTGGTTGCTCGTTTCTATTTCGAGTGTCAGATTCTCCTCTCGCTTCCAACAAATAGTTGCCTTGCACTGATCGAAGAGCAACAAGTGTTCCCTTGAGCTCGTGCCGTACAATCGGATTGAAATCTGCCAGCGCCGTCCAGTCAAACGGCTGGTGGTTGCTACGCGATATTGTAACTGTAAGTGCCATTCCTTGAGCTTGTTGTCACTCCTCGTGGTACGCGTAAGATTTGCTGACCGATAGCCAAATTGCGCACTCGATTACCTGACGATCGGCGGACGCTAATTTAAAACTCTCTCTCTCTCTCTCTCTCTCTCTCTGAATTATGTCTCTGTCTCAACTCGATGATTCCATTAGCTTGCCACGAGTCTTGGCAGTCAAGTGCGGTGAGAGTTTTGTACAATTGTTGCAAGTAGCAAGATCGAAGCTGCAAAATGTTTGATTGGTTGAGTGAGTCGTGGAAACACCTGAACCAGAGGAGAGCCAAGCGGAGATTTGTTGCACTAGATTTGGTAAAAGTTTTGTCAGTTTTGTGGATAATCGTTGCGCATTCCTACAACTTCGCCTTCCAGTGGCTTACTTTTGCCGATCAAAAAGTGGAAAGTATATATATGTCGCCGTTCACTTTGTGGATAGGCAACTCGACCTTTGCTGTCGACAACTTCTTTCTCATTTCCGGTTTGCTGACTCGCAAAGTAGCTCGCCGAGATCAAGAGTCGGAGGAAGCGATTACATTACGTGCCACACTAATTCGTTTAGTCCAACGTTACTCTCGTCTAGCGCCAAGTCTGATGCTTTTGATTGCAGTTAGTGTGATGTCGCTGCCCGACACAAAGGTTACTGCAATGTTTAATGGGTGGTGCCACAGCAAGTGGCCGCTGAACGCGTTGATGACACAAAACTTCATCGAGACACAAACTATGTGCTTCAGTCATTCGTGGTACGTTGCGGTCAATTTTCAGTTGTTGACTCTAATCCAAGTTTTTGATCTAGTAGCTAGTTGCGCGAGAGTTAGCGACAAGTGTTTCAGGATTGTGATCAGTATTTTCATATTGGTTGCTCAGCTTTGTGTTGCCACCCAAACTTATCAAAACAAACTGCCCGCCTTGCCTCTAGCGCCAGTCGAGCAACCTGAATCAATGATTGAGTACTATACAGTTTTGTATATAAAACCACACTATTGGTTCGCCAGTTTCCTCGCCGGTGTTCTAGCTGGCGACGGATTCATGTCAAATGCCAGAGGGACAAGAAGTAGGAGTTTTAATTACCCCCGATACATTGGGCTGATAGCTTTCGGTTGTATGGTTGCAATAATCTTATTTCCGCTTCCAAATTTCCAACAATCAAGTCCAATGAGTCCATTTGTTGCCAGTTTGTACGCTTTCTTTGCGCGCCCTCTATGGTGTCTATGCCTCGTGATCCTCTTGCGGCAAGTGAGTGTGAGTTGCATAACCAAGTGTCCATTATGGGCGCCAATGAGCAAGCTAACTTACTCACTATACTTGACACATCCGGTGATCATGGCGATATTTTACGGCAGCCGCACGGAAACCTTCCGCTTTTCACACCTGTTGCTCGCCTACCTCACCGTTGGCCATACTTTTTTCAGTCTACTCTGTGCGCTGGCTTTATTTATGACATTCGAATCCCCCATCACTCGGCTGCTGTTGCCACTTCTAACAATTTCCAAGTTTAAACCACAAATCGATCAGTCGAATGCGAGCGCCTTGAGAACGGGACAAAAAAGTCGATCCTAACTCGAGGGTTTGTTTGTTTGGTGGGTCATTGAAAACTTCGAATAAAATCGCGATATATCATTAGCGCTCGGAGCTATTAGTATCTGTGCTCAAGGACCGCAAGCAGGTGCCGCCCTCTTGCTCGAATTTTGCAGCTTAGCTTGCCGGGCGGACGGCAAACCAGCAAGCGAGACAATACATTTCGAGCTAACTGTCTCCCAACAACCTGCTTGTTCTGCGGCTTTGGTGCAGCAGTTCGAAGAGGTAGTAAGTCTGGAAGTAGCAGTAACGTCGGGCCTACTGCTGGCCCAGTTGACAACTGTTGCTCACCGGCTTGCTAGCCGACTTGCGAGATGTACTTGAACTTGTTGAAAAAATTCAAACTTGTGCCGAACGTGATTTCTAACAATCGGAACATAGATTTGCCTCGACTTTAAACACTATCCCGTTTGTATATAAAAGGCAGCAACTCTAGATATTTCAATTCACTTTCGAATCTCACCGAACACAAACAACAAAGCAAATAAACTAAAGAATCAGAAGATTCCAAATCCTATGGTTTTGTGAATGAGAAGAAATAGATACAAAGAAAACAATGAACAGCTTAAGGGTAAGTATATAAAATCAATGTAATTTAAGAAATATATGACTTACAATGACCGGACACGGATAAACTAACCACAAACTCAGTCCATTTTGGTTGTTCTCGGGCTCCTGGCCGCTAGCTATGGGCTCGTTTGCGCTTCAAGCGCCGCCTCCGATAACAATAAAGCAGCTCTTGCGACCACCACCGCAGCACCGCGGCACGTCAAAAACCCTACCCAAATGGAAGCAGTTAAAGTGACACCTGCCGAAACCGAAAAGGACAAGAAGATCGAAAAACTGGGTGACGCCGGAAGCTTGATTCGTCGCGTGAGAGACTTGGACACGGCGGCGGGAGAACATGGAAAGTATATACTTGTTAAGAAGAAGCCCAAGCATAAGAAGATCAAGATGGAGGTTTTCGAGCCAAAGATGAAGTATAAGAAGATCAAGATGAAGATTCCGGTTAAGAAGATGAAGAAGAAGAAGGTAAAGGGTTACCTTGTGAAGAAGGAGAAGGAGCATTCTTACATGTGAGTGTCGACAAAGTCTATTGTTAATTGAAACGGATACGACCAACGGAGAAAAAAAATCGATCTTATTTATGAGCTAATCAATCATGAGGTAATTATATTTGTAATTCTCGTTTGAAAAACAACGGAAAATCATGAAGAACGAACCAGCCAAGTGTCTATACATTGTGCAATAAAATACGTTTGCTCTGTTAAAGCATAGAAAGGCTTGTATTAATTATGTCATTAGTTTCTACGGTCGAGTGTCTATATCCGGTCTACTGTTTTAGTTGAATGCCAACTAGTGTTTGACGAGTTGGCAGTTTTAACCTGTCAAACTAGCACCGACACCTTGTAGCCGCAAACTCGCCACCCACTTGAGTCGCCGGCTACCGCTGTTAAGTGCTCGACTCAACACAACTCCTGTTTGTAGACTCGAAAGGCGGATGGCCTTCTTAGTGGAAAGCCAAGTTTTTGCCAAGACGCATGAGGTTACAGGACAACAACTTTGCCTATTGCACAACTACTCTTTGGTGACGAGCCGCACTTTCTCTGTTGCCTTGTGACCATTATTGCCGCCGTCAGATTGCGAAATATCTCATTGTAAGCAAAATCATTCAGTCTTGTCGCTTGTTTCGGTCAGACAACTTTGAATCCTTGAATCCCATTCTATCTGGACAACCAGCACGAACCATCTCGTCAAGCTTGTTTGGTTTCTGGGTTTCTGGCACCATTCCTCGAGAAGCCTCTAACGGGAGCCGAGGTTTTACTACCATTTGCCAGTAATTTGCTCTATTTAGACGTTGTTCTTCTCAAATATCTTTAGGATAAGAATTTCTTCATCTCCACCGGGGGAAAACGACCTGGTGAAGAGGGAGCCTTAGACGAAAGCTCGCGAAGGCTATGATAATGTCACACTCTTTCCAAGGAACAAGGTCAATTTAAAACCTCTAATCATACAACGAAAGCATTATACCTAGCTAAATTCACAAAAACGATTCAAAGACCAACTTTTCTAGCGATTTGCATTAGGTCCTACAAATAGATCTCATCGGTGAGGAGGTTGGATCTGCTTGGTATAATACAAGATTGTCGACGAAAAAGTTAAGTTCGCTATGAAGCGCGGGAGTTTTTTAAACCGAATGGCTGTACGCGCATGAGCACATGATCACTCTCCTTGAGCCGCGGGAGCCACCACACAAAGTCCTCGCTCGTGAAGCACAGAGAGCCAATGGGACGAGTTTGTCCTCCGAAGTCTCGCAGGCCGCAAGATTCGTGCAAGTGAAATCTACCTATCGGCG
This sequence comes from Aculops lycopersici, assembly GCA_015350385.1. Taxonomy (NCBI): domain Eukaryota; kingdom Metazoa; phylum Arthropoda; class Arachnida; order Trombidiformes; family Eriophyidae; genus Aculops; species Aculops lycopersici. The sequence goes on from WNKI01000001.1 coordinate 12,388,668, forward strand.
CTGTACACGACTTTGCGAACCCGTCGAAAGTCTCTATCTAGAACAATAATATTATCAAGGAGCAGCTAGATGTTCCAATAGATTACCTCTTCTATTATCATTTTGAGGCTTCATTTGCACCTATAAATTTTGTTATTCTATTAGGAACATATAATCCGAGTGAAGCACAAAATGCTTTCAATCAGTCGTCTCGCTAGACTGTCCAAGTTGGGAGGTCTATCTCACAATATTAGGGCAACCAATCCGGCGCAAGCCTATCTCGCCAGCAAACGCTATGCCCAAACTCAGGCAGCCCCCTCAGGAAAGGTCGTGGCCGTTATTGGTGCCGTCGTCGACGTTCAGTTCGACGACAACCTGCCTCCCATTCTCAATGCCCTTGAAGTGAAAGACAGAAGTCCAAGGCTCGTGCTTGAGGTCGCACAGCATTTAGGAGAAAACACTGTGAGGACCATCGCGATGGACGGTACTGAGGGTCTAGTCCGTGGTCAGCAAGTGGTCGACACCAAATCACCAATTACCATCCCAGTGGGACCAGAGACATTGGGTCGCATCATCAATGTTATCGGCGAGCCCATCGACGAGCGTGGCCCAGTCAAGACGGACAAGTATTTGCCCATTCACGCCGAAGCGCCCGAGTTCGTTGACATGAGTGTCGAAGCCGAGATTCTATCCACTGGAATTAAGGTTGTCGATTTGCTAGCACCATACTCAAAGGGAGGTAAGATTGGTCTGTTCGGGGGTGCCGGAGTCGGAAAGACAGTGCTTATCATGGAGCTTATTAACAACGTCGCCAAGGCCCACGGAGGTTACTCAGTGTTCGCTGGAGTCGGAGAGAGAACCCGTGAGGGTAACGACTTGTACCACGAAATGATTGAGGGTGGAGTCATCAGTTTGAAGGACAAGTCATCTAAAGTCGCCCTCGTATACGGTCAAATGAACGAGCCCCCGGGAGCTCGTGCTCGTGTCGCTCTAACTGGTCTCACTGTCGCCGAGTACTTCCGTGACCAAGAGGGTCAGGATGTGTTGCTATTTATTGACAATATTTTCCGATTCACTCAAGCCGGTTCCGAGGTGTCAGCTCTGCTCGGTCGTATCCCATCTGCCGTTGGTTACCAGCCAACTCTGGCCACTGACATGGGTAGCATGCAAGAGCGTATCACAACAACAAGGAAGGGATCTATTACCTCGGTGCAGGCTATTTATGTGCCTGCCGACGATTTGACTGACCCTGCACCAGCCACAACCTTCGCTCACTTGGATGCAACCACTGTCTTGTCTCGTGGTATTGCCGAGCTCGGTATCTATCCAGCTGTCGACCCACTTGACTCAACCTCACGTATCATGGACCCAAATGTTGTCGGCGAGGAGCACTACGGTGTCGCTCGTGACGTTCAAAAGATTTTACAAGATTACAAGTCACTACAAGATATTATTGCAATTCTCGGTATGGATGAGTTGAGCGAGGAGGACAAGCTCACCGTCGCTCGCGCTAGGAAGATTCAACGTTTCCTATCACAACCATTTCAAGTTGCCGAAGTTTTCACCGGTCAACAAGGAAAGTTTGTGCCACTACCAGAGACGATCAAAGGATTCAAGCAAATTCTCGCAGGCCAGCTTGACACTCTACCAGAGCAGGCCTTCTACATGGTCGGCCCAATCGAAGAGGTCCACGAGAAGGCGAAGAAGCTTGCGGAAGAGTCATAAGCTAGCCACCGAGTCCTATTTGTGTGAGAATCGCCGCTTAAATTAGGCTCGTCAATAAATAGAGTGTTAGAGATCGGTGGTGTTGCTTCAACTCATTGAGTTATATAATAAAACCAAACCTGTTTAAATTTAATGTAGTTTCAGATTTTCGACGAATATGCATTGATTACTCTTGTTTCTGCCGCGTTGACAGGTAGTCTGTAAGGAAAAGATCCAGAAGAATCTTTGTGTGATGAACACAACTCTTGTTTGCGGCAATCCTGCTTGAAGCACAGCCTCGGTCGTTTTTACTGGAACACCCTTTTTGCTTTGCCTTTAAATACTGCACGCAGGCACGAAGAAAGTGAAAGCAGTCACATTATTTTCACTTCGTTACTTCAGATGCAAACACATCAAGAACTAAAATAACAAATTGATCTATATCGTAACTGACAGTAACTGTCATCCTACTTCAACTATTACTTTGTATCCAAACAAACTACTAAACAACATTCATAATGAGTCTCGCAGCAGTTGCAGTCTTGAAAGGCGACTCGGGAGTAGCTGGCACTGTCTACTTCAAGCAGAGTGCCTCGGGTGGACCAGTCACCATTACAGGCGAGGTCAAAGGATTATCTCCAGGCGAACATGGATTCCATATCCACGAGTATGGTGACTCTACAAACGGTTGCATCTCGGCAGGACCCCACTTCAACGTGAACCCATCAAACCACCACGGCGGACCCACAAGCGCTGTTAGACACAACGGAGACCTGGGAAACCTTTTGGCTAACAACCAGGGTGTTGCCACTATCAACATGACGGACTCGCAGATATCCCTAGTTGGCGGTGATAAGCTAGACATCAAGGGAAGATCTTTGGTTGTTCACGAGAAGAAGGACGATTTGGGCCAAGGTGGTGATGATGAGAGTTTGAAGACTGGAAACGCCGGTAGCAGGCTGGCCTGCGGTGTCATCGGTATCGCCAAGGCATGAGCGCCTCCCAGCTAACTCAATCAAGTCCTTGACTTTTAGTTACAATATCGAGTTGCTATAAGCAGACGTGTTATCTTTGGGGATTTGGTATTTGGGTTGGTGGTCGATTTGTACATTTATGTCGACCATCATCACTGTCAAAAATAAACGCTTCTATATGTAGATTGGGAAATTTACTAATACTCTTTCACTTGTTGTACACTTCTTCAACAATCATATTCGATTGACCACATCTGAATTCGAACAAATTCCAGTGGTCATTTCACGCATCAGGTGCCCAACAACGAGCAACTTGTTTTGGCCGCGCCCACCCGTTGCACAGTTCGAACTTTGGAAGAACCCTCCCAATGATGTAATTGTATAGCATCACCTGAGAACGAGAGTTCCTCAGAGTTTTTATAAAGTTGATCTTATTAATCTTAGATCATACAATTACTTGAAGATGCAAGATTTCTTCTTTACCGGCATCCTTTGTGCCATGTAAGTATATTCAAGTCTTCCTTTATCATATCTCTTTAGCGTGAAAATTCTATCAGAATACTAACGAAGATCGCAGTGCTCTTGGAGTCTTCTTGATCAAGAGTATCCTCTTTGTGATTCATATCATCAACTCAAAACATGATGACGAGATAATCAGAAAGAATGTAGCTCGTCACAGGGTAGCCAACTTGCAGGCTCAGCAAACTCAAAGCAAGATGAGTTCGATCGAAGTTGTTGACAACTGGAAGATGGATGACTCGGGAAGGCTCACCGAGGACCTAAGACAACAGTTTCTGACCAAAACCAAAACACGAAGAACTCCGACAAGCGATAGAGTTTCACCAAGGGAACGCGTACCGCTAGCAACAACAGATCTCGGCGTAAGTATTTCTTTTGTAACTGACAATCTTACGTGATTGTCGAGCTTGGTAACTAACTACAGGTAACTTTCTCCTTCTCATCGTAGGACTTATTCGATGACGATGAACCAGAGGACGCAGTGCCTATTTATACTTATAATCCAAGCACCGGTGGCACTCAAGTTTAGCCTGATCTGATATCACCAAACGAATTGAACAGATTTGATGGATAAGTTTCAGTATCTGTACATAAATTATGTAAACAAGTAACAAGTAATCAGTGGTTTTATTCTCATCAAACTCAATTTAGTTGCGCACATTCACAAAGCGGGTTATTTTCACAGCTATGATTTGGGGTGTGATCTGAAGAGCTATTCTTTGCATAGAAATCCATAGGGTAATTGAGAGCACCTATCTTACTCTCGAATCCACTCATGCCTAGATACTTCTTCAAAGACTGAATGAACTCGTACGGATTGAGTAAAGGAGTCTCATAATAGCCGCCCCAGTCAATACTTAATCTCGGACAAGCTACTTGAACCCAGATATCCACCGACTTGAACTCATTCATGTGAGTGGGAAGGATTTCAGGCATCATTGCCTTGACATACTTGCAACTTGTGTGTTTTCGAAGCCTTTCAATTAGCTTGTCAAATACTGATTCGCTCCCTTGACGGCCCAAAGTTCCTAGAATAAACCCAAATACTCCTCCTTGATTCATGACCTCGGTCGATCGATCCACAGCAAAACCTCTCAGCTGGATCATCTGATCAAAGGCGTATGATTCCCGAGTTAACTTTCTCGAGTATGGATCATAACGGAAGGCTTTAATTTTAGGATTCGCGATCATCAAAGCCTCCAGGTGAAATCTTCCATCACAGATGAACAGTATCGTATTTGTTTCCTCTTTTAATTTTTTAGCAGTGCAACCCAAGACTTCGCCAGCACTTAGTGGGCGAGACTGCGGCAACTCTATTTCATAACCGTCTTGCTTCAAAACCTTTGCTAGCTCGTGGACGGATGTGACGAACTGGATGGTGGATGCAAGACACAATTTATCCTGTTCAGGGTCGAAATTGTGTTTTACACAATCAATGACGTGATCCAAATCGAACTTGATATCTAAGAATATGTAGAGGAATTTAACAGATTGGTTCAGACGGTTGATGGGTACAAGGCATGAATGGGCATAATGCACGACTAGATCACAGCCAAGACTTGCAGCTAGATAGTCATCGATGCAACAGGCACCATAAGTAAGATCGCCCATCGTGATGATATCGATATCTCTCTCACCGCAGTCTTGAAAGTATCCATTGATGATGTCAACTAAGATAGGCCCGAATCTGATGAGTCCTTCAGGAAACTGTAATAGAATTCTCTTCGCGTCTGTTAGCTTGATCTTCCATATTGTCTTGTGAACCTCAAAGTTGTAGTTCCTTGGAAGACTGGAGTCTATTAAGGCATTTAAAAAATCATTGTTCAATATTTCGTTTGGAACTAAATTTGGTCTTGAGATCTTCTGTCCAGGTCTAATTGCAATAACCTTACGATCTCCAGTTGCTGGGGCCTTAAATGTTAATGTTTGTTGGTTTGGGATGTCGCCCATTTTATAAGCAAAAGTAATCTGTCTGAAAAACAAATAAATTCATCAACATCCACAGTGAGAAATTCCACTCAGAAAGTGTTGTTTTTCTCCAAGATAAGCACATATTAACGCAATATGATGTGCAAAGTGGGTTGTGTCGAAGTGAAATTGATAGTTAAGAAAGACAATCAGGACTGCGAGAAATTATGTGGTTTTGTCTCAAAACTTGAATTTATTTATCATTTGATCGGTAAACCTGACATTACTAGATTGACCTATGGCCGAGTTCCAGGCGTGGATCAATTCAATCGGCAATAGTTTCCCCAAGTGGGTATCAGGATCTACCTCAATCTTCTAGCTTCTCTCTCAGACTCCAAAAGGGTGAGGATGTCTCCCTCTCTGACTGGACCCTTTACGTTTCTGATGATCGATCGGTTGGAGTCGTCGAGGAAGTCTACCTTGACTTGGGTACACTGACCCTGGGATCCAGTACGTCCTAGCAACTTGGTAACTCTGGCGAGGGTGATTTTATCCATGTTGAATAGTAGAATCTATTGATTGGTCGACCGATATTTTAATCAAAGAGTTTGGAGTGGCTTTAATAGTATCTAGGTTTGATAGAGATGGTCTTGATGTCAATATTAGAACATGTGGATTGCCGGAATAGTCGTGCCGAAAACTAATGTGGCCGATGTTGTGCGCGACCTAATGCGTGCTTCTGGCATCTGCGCATGGCGGCAGATTCGATTTCTATGAATTTGGTGGCTGTAATTATCATACTCCTCGAACGAAGCGTGTTTTCTGGATTATCGGGCGTCATCTACATATTGTTTTCACGACCTATCTAATTTCCACCTATTGATCCGAATCAAGATGTATAATTAAAAATAGCTTTTGACAACTTGTTAGCTAGAGACAGAAATTATTGAACATGGATAAAGAACAGCTGAAAACTTTCCCTAAAGGACCCCATATAGCCAACATCGAGAAGATTGTTGACTACACATTTGAGAAGAGCGAAAAGTCAAATGTACTCGCGATAGATCAAACTCGAAACCTAATCGCTTATCTTCTTGACATTCAAATACCTTCTAAAATTTCGAAGGGTTGGACGTCTGGCGTTGATGTCTCGCCTTCGTCCTCTATTAATGGAGGCCAAGGAGGTCCAAGTGACGCGGACAAACACACTACAGTATGCATTCGTATTATTGATTATAAAACGCGACAAAGGTGCTTAGCAAAAGGTGTTTATTATGCCCGACCAGCCGATTGTGCATTTATTATCAACTCCTTGATATACCCGGCCAAGACAACAAAACTCGGGGTTGTTGATCAGCTGGCCAACGTCTACCTGTACGACTTGTCCTGCTCCGCCAGTTCCCTGACAGCAACTCGGATAGTTGTCATCCGCGGTTTTGGCCAAGACTCCAGCCCCTACAAGTCTATAAATCTGGTCTGGTGCCCCTTTGTGCCCTGCGAAGACTTCGATGATGGCGACGGAGGACTACGTTTAGCTTTGTCTACTGATACAAAGATCGAGATCTTTGCCGTCGACCGGCTCCAAAACAAAACCGGCGAAATCCAGCGAAGTGATCTGAAGGGAGCATACAAGTGTATTCAGGATGCTCACACTGATGACATAGTGTCTCTGAGCATATCGCCAGATTGCTCAACCATCTCGTCGGCAGCTCGAGACAACCGAGTGACATTCTTCTCTAGTGACATCGATGATGGAGCCCAGAGACCATTGCACAATTGGGACGCAAATATACATGACGGCAGCAAGATATCCAAGTTGTTCTTCTTGGACGATTATCCAAAGTTATTAGAGGACAGTAGTCTAAAATTTTGGGGCTCTGCATTTATCGGCACCACAAGTGGTTTGATGTTGCTCATCGACTTGCGTGAGTGGCGGACTCATCAGCAGATGTACATACCCTACGAGGGAACCCCGCAGACGCTCAACTTCGACTATCGCATCGATCTGAGCTCGAGAAATATAGTAGCAATCAATGGGAATCAATGCTACATGGTTCAGATTGCGCCCGATTATAGGAATATCTACAGGACAACTAGGCTAATCCTTCACTTTCCCGTCTACTCCTTCGTAATCAAGAATAAGTCCGAGGACGAGCTAGAGCTGTTCACGATTTCGGCCTACTCGCTCGAGAAGTATATTATAACCCTGAGCAAGTCCGATGAAGAGAAGGTGGCCGTGGAGCAGGACCAGGCCAACGTTTCCGCTAGTCTCGCCGACATGTTTAACCTGATGAGCACTTCGGTTAGCTTCCAGGCCGCCCAGCCTTCGGTGACACCCGCCGCTGCCGCCATCTTAGCGTCGGCAGGAGGAGGGAGCGCCACCCATAGTCCAAGAGCAGGCCACACGAGCGCCATCAACAATAACTCCAACAATAATAACAATCATCACAGCAGCAAAACCACTGCTGCCACAACACCAACAGCCACCACTACTACCTCAGCAACCAGACCGGAACCGGCAGAGAGGAAACCTCAAGCCAAATCCGCGGCTCTGGCCACCGCGGGCCTAGACGTGAATCAAATGGACAGATTGGTCGATGCTCTCTTCAACAAACTCAACACCTCGTTCAGCGAGGGACTGGAGGAGTTTCTCAATGATATCAAAAGTGAAGTTAACGATCTCAAGTTGAAACTAAACGGACTGTCCCGCGATGTGCGCAAATTGAACCAGCAGCTTCAGGAGACTCGCCAAAGATAAACTCGCTAGTCTGACGTTGCTCGCACCAAATCAGATTATCAAAGTTCACTACATGAGCCTCCGAATATTAAAGGTCCCTAGGGATTGTTTCTTCTTCTGGGTAACTCCAACGGAGATTTCGTAGGCCATAACAAAGTCGTTTTGTTGTAGCATAGCGGAAGTTTAAGTTACAACTGAATCTTGGTGCCGAGAGTGTAAGCGGAGTTTTTCTGTGGCGCATTGGCAAAAATTGTGAATCTCATCAGTGGGGAATGAAAAGTTGTGAGCGTCGCGATACACTTTTGTCCCTTGAGATTTGGAGGCACGAGTCTTATCGCCGATGGCGGTTCATCATCGTTGATACTGAGATCGCAGGGATTTGGTTGCGTGATACCCCTAAGTGTTGGGCCAACGGAAACGTCTCGCCAAGTTATTCTTTTAGGTTCTCCTCCACTATTCCGAGAGGCATAGTGTAGCATCATACCAAGGAATCCACTTGTTCGACAGCTAGTATGTCAATATAAAGAAACCTAGACACTATGCCAGTTTGTTGTAGCTCTCCCCTTGAATGTGTACTGATTGAAATATAAATCATTAATCAACTCGCGCACAAACTTGGCCAGTTTCGAGATCGAGAAGAAGAAGAAGCGCGGCCGTCGCGAGGAAAAGTTTGGCTCCAATTTGACAGGCCGACGAAATTCTAGTTTTGTGTCGTCGACTTTGCTCCGGCGAAAGTTGGCCAAGCTCTCGGATTTGCAAGCGTTGAAAGGCCGTCGCAAATGATCGATTGCTGGAAACGGCTATCATGTCTGTAGCAAGTAACGGAACCTCAATCATCACTAAAAAGGCCTGGCGCCCACTTCCAGTTGGTCAGCCAGTTGCCAAGTCGATCTAAAAAATGGCTTCCACTCTGTCGGGCCAACAAGAGGAAAGACGAATGGAGAAACCTTAGGCTTTGGAGAGGGAAAATTGGATTGCGTGAGGACAATCAAAGAAATGGAAGCCAAAGAAGCGAAACCTTTCGAGTGTAAAGAAGGACAAGTCCGATCATTTAATTAATATCACAAGTTTGAGGATGTCAATTTTGCGGCGCCCGCGTGTCTAACTAATTCACTTGCTCTTGGGGTTTGAGCAAAACTTTGCGCAATTCGTAGTCGTTTTGTTTAGTTTGAGTCGTTGTTATTGTTGCTTGCGGGAAGCGGATCGCCGCTATTCCTGCTTGTCGTTGTTTGCAAGTCGCAGTAGTGGCCAAAAAGTTGATCGTAAGCCACCCTTCTGCTCTGTTGTTGTTGCTGCTGCTGTTTCCTGTTGTTGCTGGCCACTAAGTTAGGCCGCCCGTCCGATTGGATCATGATTGTTTCGCGTAACAAGCGCGTCGAATTGTCGTAAAGCAACTCGAGCGTTAGCTCACCACTAAATCTCTGGTAGCTGGCGAGCAGTCCATTGGAGTCGCAGCTGAGTTCGGCGAGGGGCCGCTGGTTGTATAGAATGGACTTGAGCACATAGCGCTCGCCGTTGAACACGCGCACCAGTTCCGTTGTGGTCTCGCTCGAGCGCTGAGCTTTGTCGCCAAGTCTTGCTAGTCGCACGTAGGCGCCCATTTGGAGTTGCTCCAGTTCCGCCGGGTCCATTGCGTCACCGCCAGCCGTGCCACTGCCACTACTGCTCGCCAGGTACTCGGCGGCCAATCGCTGAGCCTCTAAATCGCGCCGGTCGTCCTCGTCGAGCGGCGAGGGCGCCACTCTCCTGTTGCCGGCGTCTCTCAGTGCAGCAGCCGCCGAGTTCCAAAGAAGTCGGTAGTGGAGCTCGAGTTGACGCTCACCGTTCGCCAGAGTCGAGCTTAAATGCAAACCACTCTGCGCGTGGAATTCCATCAGCTCGCCGCTCAGTGGATGACGCAAGCTCAGCACTTCCAACTTCCGGTCGCGCGCGTCACTCGCTCGCGAGTCGGTGGCAAATAATCTGTTAATATTGGAGTGGTCGATGGAGTTCAAGTTGAAGTCCACTGGCGAGTAGTCGGCTATCAATCTGATTGAGTCGTCTGCTGAGTCTAGCACAAATATTGATCCGTCCGAGTTAATCTCAACTGAATGGGCTCGTTCAAATCCGCCGCTCAGGTGAATGAATGGAATGATGCTCTTCGTCTCGGCTGCTCGTTGGCCGGATCTTGTCCCCGTTGAGGCTGCCAGTCGAGGCCAATCGATTTGTGAGTGGCTGCTGCCATTGGTGCCATTGATGCTGCTGCTAACCCGCTTCCCGTCCATCAGCAGGCTGGAAATCATCGAGTCCCAAGTGGTTGGCGCGTGCAAGTCGACGAGCGTCGCCGGCTGCTGAAATCGCTGGCCACTTGGCTTCAATTTTGCGAGATAAACTCGCTGACTCGGTCCAAGTTGATGGACCACCAACAAATCGCCGCTCGTCTCGTGGGCGCTAATCGACCTGATGAGTCCCAAGTTCCGGTGCGAGATGCACTGAGGCAGTTGGCGATAATTCTGTTGCGGACCGAAACCTCCACTTCCGGCGACCAGAAGCTCGAGGCTGAAGTCGGAGCGGAGCGCAAGTATCGCATTTCCATCCAGGAAGTAGAGCGACGAGTCTGCCTCGCTCCAGCTTAAGCCTCGGATTGCGGCCGGCTCATAGTCGAGCAGCTGGCGACAGGCGCGCATCTTCCGCGGCATCCGCAGTAGAGTCGCCTGCCCGCCGCCACTGAGGTCTAGAGCAACGATGTGGGCGTGGCCGTCGACGAGGTACAAAATCTGTCGCTGCTCGTCGAGCGCAAGCGAGTGGGGCGAGCGGAAGCGGAGGGCTCGCGTTGGGGCCGAAGTGTCGGCGCTGCTGCCCGTGCCGAGAGTTAGGCGGCCAAATCCGCTCAGGGGCTCAATGTCGATCTCGTCCTCGGCGGCGGCAGTGGGACTCGAGCCGCTCAGTGTTCGGTTGAGCACAAGCAAACTCGACAGACTAATCTGGACGAGCTTGCCAGCCGAGCGCGAGCTCAGGTAGAGTGTCGCCAGGTAGTTGTTATAGACGAGCTCCAAGTCGTCAGAGATTCGGGCTTGCTGTTGCTGTTGCTGGTTCTGTTGCTGGTTCTGCTGCTGGAATGGCTGCTGTCCTTGCAGCTGACTGAACTTGCTAGTCAGAATTGCAAGTGGAACGTCGAGAAGTTTCCGGTGGCCAAGGGAGTCGACTTGCACGAGACGCGCGGAGGAGGAACGAGCGCTTGCCACTTGCGCGCCCAGAATGATGAACACCGACGAGTTTGGACCGCGCGCCATGAGTCTTCCGGTTGACTGCTGTTGCTCCATTTCACTTGCCCGAGTTGGAGTTCCATTCGTAATTCCATTGGAAGTTGTCGCGAGTTGAATAGGCGACGAGACGACTGGCGGGTAGACGAGCGAAAGGGGAAGCGAGCGACCGCTTCCAAGGTATAACACCGAGCGACTGGAATCAAGTCGATGAATTGAGCTGAGACTCCATTTTCCAATATCCGCCTGCTGGTTCAATTGGTGAGCCTCCAGGTGAACGCTCTTCTGAAACCAAATTATCTGGCGCGACAAGTGGCCGCTTGCATCCAATAATTTCAGGCGCTCAATGGCCGCAGGTTCCGGTTGCTCCTCTTGCGAGTCACCAATAGACGCCAGGCATCCGAGGAACCAGCTGGTGGCGTTTGGTTGTCCCGGTTGGCGGTATTGGTAGCCGACGCGTAGGTTAAGCTCGGCAAAGCCATAGATCTTCTGCGAGTAGACGTTTCGTCGGTTCCAGGCGAATGTATAGCTGAGCCCCGCGATGGGACTTAGGATCTCGCGGCGAGATTGACCCTCAACGTCAAGCTGCAGATGAACAGCCACCAATTCGCGGTCAACTTCCGGCAGCCAATCGCGAGCTAGAAGTCGCACCACGACCACAGGCTTCACAGCGGAACTCGAGGCCGAATTGTAGCTGATTTCTAGTGGCCACTTGAGCGACGCCTCCAGTTGTGTATCGTGTGCTGCACTTGGCGAGCTAACCATGGCAAAGGTCCTCAGTTGTCTGGTGTCAGTGAGCGCCGAGCCAATGAGTTTGGGCGATAGATGTTGCGAGATGCCAGTCCGAACGGGGGTGTGGTTGAGGAGGCAGTCCATGAGGACAGTGTGGCGGGCGCGCTGATCGGCTCGATTGAGATAGGCGGCGGCACGGGCCATTTCCATGCTAACTTGCAAGTTGAACGGGAGGTCCAGTTTTGCTCGGCCCATTTCTGGCTGCTGAGAGTTCGGTTGTGAGGCTAACCTAAGCTCCACGTTCGAGTCGAGCAATTGTATCTGATGGCGACGAACATAGACACGCCGCTTCAAAGGTGCGTAGGCGTTTCGGTGGAATTGTAAGGTGAGCCACTGGTTTCCATTGACCAGGAGGTCGAACTGTCCATCGTTGCGAGTAAGCGTGAATCCGGCAAGCGGATTCTCGACAACACTGATGCGGACGCTAACAATCCCAGCGGAACGCTCCCCTGATGTCTCGCCAATTTCACCTGTGACCACCTTACCGCGCAAAATAGCCACTCGGCTCCAATCGAAGGCAATCTCCTTGGCGTAACTTTGTACCGGCTCCTCGCCGGAGATCATGAATCGCCACTCGTATTGCAGTCGTCGCGCGGTTCTCTCCCGACTGCTGCCAACTCTATCAAAAGTAATCTCACTTCCTGTTCCCGTTGCTAGAGGCTTAGAGGCAGCAGATGACTCGAGCGATTCCAGGGCACGACTCGGATCCGCCGACTTGAAGCACATGAGATTCTCGAGGCAAACTGGGTGCGAGCAACAGTCGTCGTCCTCGCAATCAATTAGCCCATCGAGATCGTCGTCCAATTTGTCGTTGCACTGAAGTTCGCGTTGCTGCGAGCAATCTGGTCCCGTGTAGCCAGCTTGACATTCGCACTGCCACCTGAGCCGATGGTCGTGGGTATTTGCCGGTTTGGTGTTTCGTGGTAAATTTCCGGAATTGGGACAGAGAGAGTTCCGCGAAAGAGACGCGCTGAGGCTCGCGAATCCCACCGAGTCTAAAGGTCCGGCGCCGAACTCAAATAAAGTCTTGTTCGTGGGGGCTTGCTGCTGCTGGCCTTTGGGCTTACACTCGCCTCGGTGCGAGCACTCGTTTGGACAATCGTCTAGTGTTTCGTTGGTTGGTTATGTTATGTTAAGTTACGTTACAAGACGTTACGCGAGGGTTGTTCAGAGGAGAAGGTGAGTGTTAGTAAGCTAGAAATGTCAAGACACTTGGAGAGAGCGAGAGATAGAAACGCAACGGGAACTCACCTATCGAGCAGGTGGGCGAGGAGAAGCCCTTAAAGCAGGAACAAGTGCCAGTTGAATCACAGAGACCGTGCGAGTTGCAGCCCAGGGGGCAGCTCGCCATTTCTAAGTCCGAGTCGCCCACTTGCTGGCGCTCGATCCAGTAGTCGCGTGCCGGATGGACAGTTGGAAATTCGAGGCGGAATGCGGTGGTCCAGTTTGCCTCTTGGGGCCGAGGAGTGGTGGTGGTTGTAACTGTCGCTGTCGCCGTCGCAAGTTGACTGGTAGTGGTGGTTTTGGTCGAAGTGGTTGCGGCTTCCAGTATCACAGGGGGTTGCTGCTGCTGCTGCTGCTGTTCATTGGCGTTGCCCTGCGACGCCAACTCCACCAAACGTGGCGAGTCCATTTGGCCGTCGCGAAGTTTGTGCCGTTGGTCGCCCATTAGCTGGCCAGTGGCGTCTCTTGCCGGCCAGCCGCCTGAACTCACTGCTCGTCGGTTTGGTTGAACGTTGAGGACGTAATTGAATTGGAAGAAGAAGAAGTGAAAGTTGGTGGTTGGAGTTGGTGCTTTAGTTAGTGGAGTTGCTCTATTTGCGTTGCTCGCTCATTCATCTCGCAAACTTTCGCCCGCTCGCCGTCTTTTGTCCAGCGAGCAAAGTTTGCCAAGCCACCGGAAGTGGCCGCTCGCCGTCATTGTCAATCGGCGGCCAACTCGGCGGCTCACGGTAATCGCACTAATTCACGAGCGCCACTTGAGCGGGAGCCACGCGTCGCCGTTGCCGCAATCGAAGCCAAGAAATGGGCTGGAATGAAATGAATTGGATTCCAAGAATAGCGGTCCGTCTGTCCAACTGACAGAGAGACGGACCGACCGACAGACAGACAGTCACTCTTTCAACTGAGATCACGTGCCGCTCGATTAAGAAATAATTTCATTGCGCAAGTTCGTCAAACTCGCTTATTGTGCGCCACTTACCTTGAGTCGGTTGCTGCTGCTGCTGGTTGGTCTCGCTAGTGTCTTGTGCTTGCTTCTGGTGGTGGTGGTTGTGTTGCTGGCGATTGAATAGAGTGAGAGCGCCCAAAGTTAGAAGAGTGAGTAGTACGACTGCAAGGAGGAATAGGAGTCTCCGCAGCCAACTGGTTGCTCCTCGAGAGCGCCGATGTCTTTGTCTGGATCTACGCGGCGGACTCTTGCCGAGGGGCGAGTCCATCATTGACGAGTCGGTGCTCGTCGGGTAACGCGAGGTCATGTCGGAAGGGTAACCAGAGGGATAGCTAACAATGGAGCTGGTTGCCAGCGCAGACGGACCCATGGCGGTGGGCCGCTCCGCCAACTTGTCGGACAAAAATTGCAGCGAGCGGCGGAGCTGATCGTCGGCGTACAGCTCGGCGGGTTGCTCATACTGCTGCTGCACTTGCGGGACCACATTCAACTTCCGTCCCGGCGGCACCAGCGAGGATTCCAGGTATCGGGAGTCGCTGCCGTTGTTGGTGTTGTTATTTGAATATTGCGCCGATGGTCCGCTCGGGTGGTTGCTTATCGGCTGGCGCCGGAGGTCAATTAAAGTGCGGTGCTGCCACGAGCTGGGCCGAATGAGCGGCTCGTTGGACACCAGAGTTTGAGTGGAAAGCTGACTAGATGGTTGCTGTTGCTGCTGCTGGCTGGGCGTGAAGAGGGAGCCCACAAATCGTTGAACGCTTCGGTAGGGACTAGCGGGCGTCGGCACTTCGGGTCCGAGGCGGGAGTCGGCCAAGGGCGGCACCACCATCTGGTAAAAGTGGAAGTCGGTGGTGGCGTCGGGCGGGTAGTTGTTGAGGCGCTGGTGTGATTCGTCGTTTGTGTGGTTGCTGGGCGACTCGTCGCAAGTCTCGTTCGTTTGCTGGCTGCTGGCGAGCGAGTTGAGCTGGTGGACACCCGAATTTTGGGTTCCATTTGAGTTGGTGGTGGTTGTGCAATAGTAATGGCCGACATCCGGTTGCTGCTGGTTGTTGTTTCGGATGAGGCGCATCTGGTTCGGGCGACGCAAACTGTCCGGCTGAAAAGTCGACTGCTGGTGCTGGGGGCGCCACTGACCCGACGAATGCCACTTGTCCGCTAGTGGCGCTTGCTGATGTTGCGGCTGCTGGTAGTGATCCTCCTCGTGGCTGTCGTCCGGTTGGTTTGTGTAATTGTTTGAAACGAGGTCTGGTTAGTTTCTATTCCGAGCAGTGGTGTCGAGCTAATGGGATCGTGTCCTTGAGAAATGGAGGTTGAATTGGAAGTGGCACGACGATGAGTTGGATCTAACGGATTCTGGCAAATAGAAGTCTTGGCGTGGCTTTGGTAGAAAACAAAACAGCAACCTCGTCGTCGTGTCTACTGGCAGCCGCTGGCAAAAGTGGCGAGCGTCTGGCCGTCACGTCGCCAGTCTGCGGTTGCCAATCAGCTGATCGCTCGGCGTGTCGTCGTCGTCGTCGTCGTTTCATTTCGAAGGCAAAAAGGCGAGAAATGGCAACGAGCTGAGCGGCGTCTTTGCGAGTTGCGCAACTGGAGCGAGTAATTTGAGCGCCATCGTCGCGCCGACACTTCTCCTCTCGCTGCTCATTCGCTCGTCCACTTGTCTCTTGGGCAAGCGAGCGACTCAGCCAGCGAGCAACTCGAGCGGCCACTTGTTTTTTGTCGGCCTCGCAGCTCGAGTTTCGCGCCTCCCATTTATGCAAATCCGCTGCCCACGGAACTGGCCACTCGCTGGTCATTAATTTTCATATCGCGCGCCACGAGTCCATTAACTAGTGGGCTCCTGTCTCACACTTGTGGCTGGTCGGCGGGTAATTGATATGGATGCGCCAAGAGTGGCGAGTGGCCAGTCGGTGGTTGCTGGTGGTAAGTGGCGGGAGTTGCGCAGTGGAATTCAAGTTTTCATTTGCACGGAGGGAGGGCGACAACGGCGGCGACGATGATGCAAATGGAGACTCCGGTTTAGCTGGTTGGCCAGCGAGCGACACAAAAGACAACGACGACACAACTGATACAGCGACAAGTGAGCCAGGCTCCGATTCAGCCAAACGAGATAGAAATCGAACTCAAAGTCCAACTCCAGCTCCAACTCGAGACTGACAATAGACCTAGCAACTTAGCGGGCGTTAGTCTGGCAGTCGACTTTCAATTTGCCAAGTGGATCAAGTGGCCGTCAATCCGTCAATCACAGGAGCGGCGAGTTCATTGAACACAGGAGCAGTTCACTTTCGGCTCCACGGCCAGCAAGTCGTTTGTCGCTGACTGAGGAGTCGGTCGTCTCGGTGTTTAGCTTCTCGCGGCCGAGCGGTTGTTTTCTGGCCAGAGACACTCGCAAACTTCGAGTGTCGCGAGTCAAGCGAGTGGCCGTCAACTTGGCTGACCAAAAAACCTGGAGACGAGTTCATATTTCGCTCTTTTTTCTCTGCTGGCGTGCGGCGGTCGGCGGTCTGCGGAACAACTACCACTTTTGCCACTCGCAAGCCCATAGTCCACTAGCTTGAGAGGCTCATTTAAGGGGCTAATCCAAACGAGCGAATCGAAGCGCCAACCTGAATCAACAATTTCTAGGTTAGCCGTTAAACTGACCAACGAGATGAATCAGCGGCAGCATCAGCAGGCAGCCAATTGGACCGAGAGGACAATTAGTAATCGTTGTCGTTGCGGAGAACAAAGACATCGCAACTGCCGAAACAATGCGACACTCTGATGGCCAAACGGATGGATCTCCTCGCGCCTCTCCACTATGTTGCTCAGTTGGTGGAGTTGCGCCGATTGGTTTGCGTTGGATTTTGATGTTGCAGCGGAATCTGAATCAGACGAGCGACGACGAGATGCGCTCCCATCCAGCGGAGTCCAGCAGAGTCTATCGAGATGCTCGATTGGTGATTGAGTTGGAAGTAGGAACTCGACGATACCATGTTAGCGGCGACAACGACGACTTGTTGCCCGCAATTGAGGCAAATTGAATTCGTGAGCGGAGCAAATTGGCGCATCCCATCGAAGGACGCCGAGCCCGCGCCTTCCGCTTTAGCCGAGCTCACGATCTCGTCGAGTGGCTAAGTTTTACCCCGAAAATTGTGTCACCATTTGAATGGGCGACGAAAATTTCCGTTTCCGGTTGCTTGTAAGACCGAGATTATTGAAAAACTCGGCGAAGGTGCTTTAGGGGGCTGCAAGTTTTTGGGCCCAAATCAGAGTCAATTATGCGGCAGTCGGGCGACGAAATGGGAGCAGCAGTGAGTTTGTTGAGAAAGCAAACAATTTGCACCATCAATTCACTCGTTGGCGCTGCCCTCCTGTCGTCCTCGTCTTGTTTCCAATCCTTTGATCGTCGCTTTAGTTGCTCATTCCCGTCGTGATTCTCCGGCGCCACAAACAAGAGAGTGGATGAAAGAGAGCAAACGAGAGGAAAGAGCAGAGAAGTTGCGCCGAAGTGTCTGCGCATCGGCAACAAGTGTTTCACTCCTTTGTTCGCTCGCTTGCCATTGTGTGACGCTGGTGCCAAGTGAGCAACGCTCCACTTGAGGCTCTCAGAGAACAGGGAACAGGTAACAGGTAGAAGTTACACTCGCCGATTGGAGCCACAGAGAAGTCGCGAGATAGAAGTTGTCTGACTGGCGACTAATTGGAAGCGAGCGTCTGTTGGTTGGTTGGTTAATTTGAATTGTTTGCACACAAGGAAGCGAGCGGGAGAGAGTGACAAAAACCAGCGCCACAATCAGAAATCATAACTCGCTCACTGGAGGGTAATATGAGAGTATGAGAGTAGAGAGGAACAGACGAGTTGGCTGGGCGCACGACAAGACAAGACTTGGTCTAGACTCCAGTGGTAAGCGAGAGTTTGAAACTAGAAGCAACGAAGAAATAGAAGCAGAAGGGAGAAAGAATAGGATACAAGATATTGTCACATTGTCACCACTTCAAACTTTTCATAGCTCACACTTCATCACTCCCATCGACAACTCGGCGCCAGTCATATCGTGTGACGCAAATCGAAACGAAGAGGGAGAAATCGATCGGCGCGTGGGAAAATTTAGCTGCGTCCAGAAGCGAGGAGAGAGAGAGAGAGAGGGAAAGAGGGAAGGAGGGAGAGAGAAAGGAACAAGTGGCTAGAGATCCAGCAATATTTTGAAGCTGGCTCGGTGGCCGTCAGTTTGGCCGGCCGCCGCGAGAGAGGAGCGCGGAACTCGGCGGTCGTTCACTCGGCCGGTTCATCGACATGTGGGCGCGCCGGGCACACTGGCCTCAAGCAGCAACGGACTTGCCAAGCTCCAACTGGCGAGACAGGCTCGAAAATACTCACAAGACCACCTGTTGGCGGAGTCGACTGGTGTGGTGGTTGTTGTGGTCGAGCAGTCGGGTGAAGTTGATCAGCGACGGCAGACGAAAGTTGGAAACAAGCGAGGCGAGCGAAATAACAGAGTCCATGTTGAGGCCAAATCGGTGAAGAGGCCGAGAGCACCAGCAATAGCGCCACACGAAATGGGCGCCCCACATACGGCCGCAACCACGCGACACAAGCGCGCGCGGCGAGCAACTGTGATACTCATCCAAATTTTACTGCATCTCACGCTAGTTGTTGGCGAAATTCAAGTTGTTAGCAAGCAACAGCAACATTCGTTGCCACAGGAGACACTAAAGACTCACCCGATACAAACTAATCAATTCGAAGAAACATTGCAACCGAACACCAGACGGCAGATGGGAAGCTCGCAAGACTCGGCATCCAAACGGCAAGAGACAAGTTACAGCCAAGACGAGAATTTGAAGGAGAAAGAAGCTCAACTGCTGCGTGTGGCCGAGCTGATGAATTTGGCCGCCTCGAGTACCATTTCACCTGCGACTTCAATCAATAGCCATGACAATGACTTTCAGCCGACAACTCAAATACCTGAATCGGCAAGTGAACTTCCGGCCACAGTGACGAGTGTCGAGGTGCCTCCCGATGGTCGGCGTGTTGTGAGTGATGACAGGCAGACTGTTGATGAGCATGAAGGGTCGAGAGACAAGGAGACCAATGAGATACTTGGCGCCGAGAGTGGTGGCGAGGGCGCAAGTTTTGCGACGACCAGAGCACCGCTAGAAACGAGCTCGAGTCAAACAGAGACAATAAGTGCCGAGTTGTTGCATGACCACAAGGATGCAGCCGATAAACTGCCCTTCCAAATGTCGAATGATCAACGACGAGACCAAAGGTCAAATTTTAATTTTAAGAGTGAGGCGCCCGAGTTGCATCTGGGCGGTTGGACGCCGACACAAACTGGCACCACCAAGACCAGCGACCGCAATTCCCACCAACGACCCGCGACCAGAGATTTTAAGCGACATCAGCAGCAACAATCGCCAGTCAAACCGAGATATCCGATGGCAGGACTTGAGCCGAGGCCAACGGAATTGCAACTCAACGCCAAGCGAGTGAGTTTTCCTCAAATGGATGTCACGTACCAATCGTCACTTCAGCCGCAACATGTGCCGCCGCCTCAGTCGCCGCCACCACAAGCTCTAATGATGCAACCGATGGAAATCAGATGGAACCCGGCCACAATCAACAGGCCCCAAGTTGGAAGTGAAACGAGCGCATTTGCTGTTCCATCGAGTGATTTGATATTCCAACAACTCGGACAATCGGTGGCCGAAACGGGCCCCAGCGATGCAGCAACAACAACAGCATCAGAGACCAGATTTCCCAAGTCACCGGCTCCATTTGTTACTTCGATCAAAGTGAGAAGTCGCGGCTTGATTCCTCGACTTGCAGCCAAACTTCTCGGCGGCGGCGACAAAAGTCAGGAGACAGAGACCATGAAGCAGCAGCACAGTTTTCGTTTTCCAATGCACAACTCGCCGCTTGTCACCCCATCCAAAGATTCGTCCAAATCCTCGAGTCCAAATGCAAAACTATTCCCAAGTGCGGGACTCGTGCGCAGTTTCTTCGCTCGAGACTCATTCATACGGCCAAACAAACAAGAGCCTCGTCCACAAGCTCAATCTCAATCCAAATCTCAGACGCAAGTTAACACACAACAACAACAACAGCCGGCACAAAGCTTAATGCTACTTAATGGTCAAGTTTACTCAGTGCTCTCGCCGCCGCCTCTCCCGAACTCGGGCTATCCGCCCAGCGAGCAAACAGGTGGCGGCACAAGTTCCGGTGGCGAAATCTTCGATCACGCAACCAGCGACACAAGCGAGTTTCCCATCTTCGAGGCGATGAGTGCTCATCAGCAGGCGACGATGGAAGCACAGGCGCCCGCGAGCCTGGCAACGGGCAACTTGCGTTGCGATCGGCCGCGCCACATAATCCAAGCCGATCGCACGGTCGTCGATCACATTCTCCAAAGTCAGCAAAACTTTGTTGTCGCTCGGGTGCCCATCAAGAAGTATGTGCGACCGGAAGTGACCAGCCCGCCAAGTCAGCTCAACTATCACGCCTATCCAATGCCATTAATGGCAGCCACGGCAATGAGTGCGCCACCCCAGAGTTATCCGGCGGCCAGCGTACCGTCGCCCTATGGGCGGCCAGTGCCAGCCGCCTATGCCTTCGCTAGCACTGGCCGAGTGCCTCTTTACCAGTCGCCGAGTATTGAGGTGTCCGCTTCGGTTCCCCGTAGTAGCGTGTGGCAATCACTAGCTAATTTTGTGAGCAGTATTCGGCAATCGCGGAGACCAGCAGCAAGCGGGGGAGGTGCGAGCTACATGGAGGCCACCAGTCCCAGCGCAGTGCTTATCGACGGACCCTTGATTTTGGCTTCGAAACGAAAGAAACGCAGTGCAGTCGACCAGTGGACTCGACCACCTGATCCCATCGGACTGATTAGAGACCATGCAGCCTACGCAGCTTCCATGGTGAGTCGCCAGTTCCTAGACCCCATGCTAGGTAGTGCTTCCACCGCTCAAAGTAACCAGATTGATCCCATGCGCCGACTGCTCATGCTCAAAACAAGCAGCGAGAGTGAAGTTTGCTCTCCAATTGCCCACTTGGGCGCCAAGATAAAGTATAGCTGCGTGCCAAACTATTGTGTTGCCTTGGCTCTGGCTACCTCTTCCCAGCGACAGCAGGTAAATTTGTCCGGCCAACAAGATTCCTCAGGTGGTTTCGGTGGCAGCCACTATGCAGCAGGAAGTGCCCTGGAACAAACAAATGTTCGCGGACCAGTCTCTCAATTTGCTGCCAACAACGAGGAGCAACAACCTGTTCAGGTGCAACAATTTGACGACCTGCCAACGCCGGCACCACTTGTCACCTATACCCACGTCAACGCCTACCAGCCCCCCGAAATGACGAAATGGACGCAACCTCAGCATCACCAGTTCGTCACCACAACGCAAACTCTCGACGCCCTCGCCCATCAGGACAGTCACTTTGGCGAGCAGACCAACGAGGACGCCGCCCTCTACCTCCAGTACCCGAGCGGCCCACTCCCTCCGGTTCATCAAACTACCGTCTCGCCCACCAGCTCAACAACCCGGCGTCCCATCCCGGCACTCCCCTCATCTGGCTTCGGTCTTATCCCGAGCCGAGGGCCAGCGGGAGTGACCTTTGGCACAGCCTACATTCGCACCTCGCCACACCCAACAAACTGGCAGGCGTCTGGCAGCCAGAACTTGGGCCAAAAGTCGCGGGTGCGCCACGCGCCAGCCAACTCGGCGCTGGCCATCAAGTTATCGCGGCCAGCATCTCAGCAAAGTAACGGTGGCGTCGGCGGCAACCAGATGGATTCCGGCCACCAACTCGACGGCGAACTCGATTCGGGCGCTTTGAGTGGAAGTGGCGGCGCACCGAACGAGTTTTTATCGGCAGTCGACGATCAACTGGAGCAACCAATTCGAGTGCATAATAAGCGTCGCAAATTTAGACCCACAGAGCTGCCACCAACAGGAAGGCGAGTGCATCAGAAGCAGCAGCAGCAACAACAACAACAACAACGTCAACACCAGCAGTATTATTATCAGCAGCCTGCCATCGAAAACGGAGGTTCGGGTGCGGAAAACTCGCTGGTTGAGAATGTGCCTCGAGTTAGGGTGCCCGCCTCGCGGTACGGCAACGCGGCCGGCAGAAAGTTGAGCCAGCAGCAGGAGCCAGTCGAGAGGTTAGCGGGCGGAGGTTATGTAAACACTCGGCCGCCAGCAGTCGACTACTCGGCCGACGACGAGAGTAGCCCAACGGGCGACCATGATGACGACTTGACTAGCAACTTTGCGCCCGAACAGTCCGACTACGAACAGCCGGCTCCGGTTGAGGTGCGTCATTCGGGCAACGAGTTGCGCAACAACAACAACAACAATCAGGAGTCTCCAGTTAATGTGGGCGAATTGATTCCGATTCCGATTCGGGAGAAGAAGTTTAAACGCCACTACGAGCGGCCGCCGAGTGGCTCGCCGCCAGTTAGCGTGCGCTACGGACTGAGGCAGTCGTTGCCGCTTCCGCCACCGGAGAAGAGCGAGGAGTTCATGGGGCAAGTGCAGCAAGGCGACGAGGAAACCACAACGCAGAGTCCGATCCCGATGGCCGAGTTGGGTGGTCCGATGAACGGAAGCACCACTGAGTGCGACTGCAACAAGCCAACCAGCGCGCCACTCGACGAGCGCCGACCGCAGCACCACCATCAGCAACAGCCAACGGCCGCTAGGTCCCATGCAAACAATCGACCTGCGCCACAGCCAACAAGTCGCAGTCGGTCGCCGATGAGTCAGGTGGCCATGCAGAATCAGCAGCATCCGGCGAGCAGCGAGGATTCGAGTGGTCGGTCAATACATCCGAGTGGCCAGTCGAGCCAACCACCGAAGGATCGACGCCAAACTCAAACGAGTGCCATGGGCCTGCGCTACTCCACCAGGCGACCCTACAACTTGCGCAACACAACCTACAGAAACATTCAACTAACCAACTCGGCCACTCTATTGCCGTTACATCAGTTGCACGACCATCAGCAGCCAATGGTTTCGGCGGGAACTCCGCTTCATCAGAATGCAGACATGAGCACCACCACTGCGGCCACGAGAACCAGTTTGCCAGTTACGCAACAGCAGCAACAACAACAACAGAATCGACTAACACCAAACAACCAAACCCAGTTTGACGACTCGGCTCACGGGGATCCACTCATCGAGCGACAGGTGAGCTTCAATTTGCAGGGGAAGCGGAAGCACTACGTCGAGGATGGGATTGCCAATCTTCTGCCCCCAAGTGACCAGGGCGACGACGACCACGAGCATACCGGGCGCCACAACGGTAGTGGAGAGTCGGTGCCTAGCGAGTCGGCGGGCGACGACGATGCGGACAAGTTGGCGGCCAAAAGGAACTGGCGCCGAGCCAACAGCAATGAAAAGAGCAACAATGAAACCCGTGCTGCCAACACCTCCGCTGACTCCGAAGAGGACGAGGGAAACTTGGCAACGAGGACGAGAACCAGGACAAACACAACTTTTAGGCCAGCCTCAGTGAATGACATTGTGGCGCAAGCGAGACGCGAGCGCAGCAACGAAACCACAAGCTCGTCGACAGTCAACCAATTGACTACCCGCGCACCTGACGCCACCGGTTCGGCTCGGGAGACTGCCGACGGCGAGGATAACGAAAACTTTACGCCACATCAATACCAAATCCAATTGCGTTGGAATAATGTGAGCAGCGCCGAGTCTACGCCGGCATTCTCTGGGGCGCCCTCGGAGCGACAAAGTAAGCGGCTGATGGGAGCGGAGGGCGAGCATTCCACTGATTGGGACAAACTGAAGGAGATGGTGAGAGATAGACTCTTTGAGCATCGAGAGGAGGAGCATTGGCACACGAGAAAACGGGAAAGGGGTTCGAAGAGACGCAAGCTGGTGGGCGGTAAGTGGCAACTGGTCGACTTGGACCCGAACGAAGCGCCACTTGTGCCCAAAGGAAGTCTCGACTATGGACCGCATGCAACCCAAAGGGAGACGCCAATCGGTGGGCAGCTACCAAACGAACCAACCAATTCGCAAATCGCCAGCCACTTTGCCATTCCAACGCCAAACTTTCGCCAGTCGGCCAAGTTCCTCGATTGGGTTCAGCGGGACGTCGACCTAAAGAGTGATCCCGGCGAGCCGACCAGCGATGCCAGCACCACAACTCAAGCGTCGAGTCGAGCGCTAAACTCCACCCGCGAGCCGATCAGTTTGTCGCTGATGCCGAGCAGTGAGAGTCGACTGCTTAAATTCGATACGCCGTCGGTTTCCTCGTCCACTCCACCACCAAACGCGAGCAACGGAACTTCTGAGCCACAGAAAACAACGTTACAAGAACCAGAGATGCGAGTTAATAGTATCAACCAAACTGAAAACTCGCCTACTGATCGCTGAGGCCCCAAATCCGATCGAGTGACTCACACTCGAGAGCCAAGCGAGTGCACGTGCATCTCTAGGCGCGACCCTAGGCGCTTGCAAGGGTCGCGTGAGTATGTGCATCTGCATCTGTATCATAGTCCTTGGATTTGGAGTTGAAGTTGCCGGGCTCACTGGCCTCATGTCACAAAAACTAAGTTGCTTATGGGAGCGAGCGAGAGAAAATAAACAGCAAACACCAAATCCACTCTTCAGTTTCTCCAATATCCACTCGCCGTCAAGAGAGCAGCAGCCGCTAATTAATCTCCGCGGCCGCCGATCGTCCGCCATCATTAATCTTTCGTCGCTCGTCAGTGTAGCGAGCGGCGCCTCAGCAACTCGGTGGCTGCCGAGCCAGCTAATTAATGGCTCGGCTCAACTTCCGCTCGATCACCTAGCCAGGCGAGCGAGTGACGCTAAGCAGACGGCAGCGCGGATCAGTCGACTTTCCGCTTTAATTATTCAAAAGTCGCAGGGGTCCAAGTGAGCGAGTTAGTCGAGCGCCGGTCGCATCAGAGCGCCATACGAAAAGTCGCTCGACTTTTGGTCTCGTAAAAACTCGCCAGCTAGTTGACAGTGTATCTAGTGGGCGAGTCTCTTGGTTGTTGGAGTTTTTTATTACCTTGTTGCCTGCGGGCCCATAAATCAAACTTGCTGCTCGCGCGGCTTCCGTCGCTCGAGTCGTCGTCGCGATCGCAGTTGCCTGCTAACTCGCAGTCGCAACACGACTTGTCTCTTGGTGCCCATACAACGGGACACATGCAAATGGCGCCTCCCGCGGGAGTTTCCCTCGTCGGCCGGCCGATCAGCAGCTTGGCCAGGTGAGTTTCGAGCAAACAGAAGTCTAATTGCGGCCGACACGAGACTTTGAGAGCTGCGCATTGGAGGCGAGGGAGACATGCGCGCCCATCGATCGGTCAGTCGGGCAAGAGGCTCGAGTTGCGTCGCCTAATTGCGTCCGCCGGCCGAGCGGAAGTTGGCGGCCAATAAAAGCGATCGCGTGATTCGCTGCTGCCGATCGCTGCTCCTGTGGCTGGAAGCTCGCTGCTCACCGTGGGGCTTCCGGTGCCACGAGCGGCCAGTGGAATCGGCCGCCGATTGTTAGTGTGCGCCAGTGGGGCGACCAAAGCCCAATATTTGCCCAGCGGACAGAATGAATGATTACAAATTCATTGCGAGTTTCGTTGTTCGGATCGGTGTTTGTTGGCTGATACTGTGGCGCTTCGGCCAACAATTACCCAGTATCAGCCGGCGAGAAACAAAGACGACGAGCCATCGAGACTGAAGCAGAAGGAGAGGCAGAAGCAGAGGAGAGGTTCGCAATAATTCAATTGCAGCGCCCAACACACGACTTTATGGTTGCGGCCGCAATAAAGTCGCCAGCAACTTGTTTAATTGGCGGCCAACCGGAAGCTGGCGAGGGAAGTTGTGTTTTCCAGTCTCCAGACTGCATTCTCTAGTCTTCGGTCGCTATAGTCGGTGTTGTTGGATCGACGGGCTTGCAGTTTGGGTCTCGGCGTCAAGTTGGCGACCATTGTGCCTTAATGTGCCAACTTTCCATTGAGCGTGAACTATTAGCCGAGTGGAGATTTGCGTCCGCCGAGTTGCATTTGCGTCTCTCCAACTAGAGGAACTTTTAGTTTGCTCGCTACTCGCCACTGACGACGAGCAGTGGAAATCGCGACTTCCATTGGAGGAGGAATTAAATGGGCGCAAATAACAGCAACAATAATCGTAACGACGTCGGCCATAATAATAACATAGTTGGTTGCGCAACTACAACTCTAACTGGCGCCACATCGAAAACTACAACAACGACTACAACTGAACTGAACTCGCAAACTACAACTAAAACCGCCGCCGAGCTTCGGTTTAAAACTCTCGTCGTGGACTTTTCAGGGAGTCGAGTTTACAACCAGCGAGCGGGAAACACAATGAGCTTTGCGACTCGCTGGTTGCCAGTAATCAAGTTGATTATTCGGCCGCCGAGCTTGCCGTCGATTTAAAGTTTCCGTGGAGTTCAGTTGGCCGCTGCTGCTGCTTCCACTGGCGCTTCGTGGTCGTGGTCGTCGTAACTCTAGTTGCCGAAACAAACTATCAGTGAGTTTGAAGTCGCGCGCCCGAATCGCTCAATCAACGTCAATCGGGGGCCGCGATGATTCATGCGTCCGATTTGTCGGTTTGCGCTGGAGGCAGAGACGAGAGACCGACCAACTTGAGCCGGGGTGTCGGGTCTTTGCAAGTTTGAGGCCAGCATCCACTTGGGGCATCCGAGGAGAGCGATTGCTTGGCTAACTGGGGGCGAATGGTCGACAGGCAAGCGGATGGGAAGACAGAGACAGGGACAGACAGGCGAAAGTTTGGCCCCCAAACTTCAACAAAGTGGAATCTCCTCGGGCGCCGAGGCGATGATTTGACTGACATTGATTTATGCGCGCGCTATTTGTTTACTCCCGCTTAGCTTGGGGCTAAACGCCGAGACGCGGCTAAAGTTCAAGTCAAGACTTGAGGACAGTGAGGGCGACGCAGCCGAAGAGGCGTGAACATTCGCGGGACGGCCACTTCCGGATCGAGTGGCAAGCGCAACGCGCTGAGCCGCCCGAGGATTACGTGACTTTAAACGAATCGGGCAACGGCGACAAGATTATTAATTCCGTCGAGCGTCAACGCAGTTCACCGACCAGGGGCCAAATTAAACTGGCGCCTCGCTCTAAAAGCACCTTAGCCGCCTCTCTTTTCCAGTTTGGATCAGCTCGACGCTCTTGAGAGTCGCTCTATTAGATTTGGAACGCTTGTCACTTGGATTCAATTTCGTCTGGCAGTGAGAGGCGAGTTCAAGTTGAGAACCAAAAACGAAGAGACAGTAGCCAAAAAGGGAGACTCGCTCCAATGAACTCACCTTCGAGGCCGGAAGTCGGCAACGGGAATCCGGCCGCCCAGTTTGCTGCCCATTGGCGCTGGTGGCGGCGGCGGTTCGCTCTTTGGCGCCCCCGAGATCATCTCGCTCTTGGTGTCCGCCGATGGGTCCACATTGCACAAGGGATTGGCGTAAATTCGAGCGCTCGGGTTCAAGTTTGGTCTTGGGGTTTGTTGAGCTTGAAGTTTCCTAGTTTTTTGTTGCTTTTGTTGCTGCTGAACGATGGGCGAGTTTTGGTTAGAAAAGTAGTCGCTGGTCACGCTGCCACTTCGGTCCTTAGATTGCAATAAACTCGCTCGCCTCGCCGCAGTCACCAGCCGGTTCTCTGTCACTCCAGTTTCCGGCACGCCCTCTCGGTCTCGATCCCGCTCACCTTCGGCCAAATTCTTATTGGAATCTGTATCCTGAGGTTCATCCGGCGGATTGTTTTGTTGATTAATGTATTCACTAGCTCGTCTCCTTCGCGCCTCTCGCTTGTTTCTTGTTGCTTCTCGCGCTCGTTGATGCTCTCGACTGACCGACCGACGGGAAAGTGTCCAAGTTGTGGACTGGTAGTCGCCATCGTGAGGATTGGGGTCCACCTGCGCGCGCACAACCACTTGCTCCATGTGCCCTAGGCGCTCCGCTAGTGACTCATCCGCTTTGCAATCGAGCAGCGGACCACTACCGCCGCCTGGTGATGCGGGATCCATTGGGCCGGCACCGCTGCTGCCGACTGGCGGCCTGCAACAGACCCGCAACTTCGATCAATTTTCTCCTTGGCCTTTCTGCTTTTTTGCTACGAATTTTGAAGGTGAAGTTACGCCGTTAGTATTTGGCTTGAAGAGAAGGTATGGATACGGGAACAGTGGCGCCACTTCGTGAGTGGGCCGAGAACTAGTGCAAGAAAAAACATGTGTTAGCGCTCTCGTCGTGAGCGTTGAACTTTCCATTGGAAACAGGCCGCTGAAACGCACGCAAAATCCTCGGCCGATGTGCACGTTGTTTGCTGCCTGGAGTTTGTTTACAAATGCGCCGATTGAGATTTGCAAAGTCCGCGTGGTCTCGACTCGAAATGCATTCCGAGTATCCTCATGATTGTTAACATTATTACTATTGTTGGATTGCTCAAACTGTCAGCCTACTTGACTAGCTATTTCCACAAGCAGACGAGCTGAGCCCAAAATCCAACTCTCAGGACAACAAGCCAGCAACCATTGTTCTGTCTTTTCTATCCAGGGACATTAAAAGTAAGCTAATTCTTTTAGATAACCTCATCATCAGCAACAAATCATGTCCAAAAGCCTGAGATCCAAGCGCAAGAGGAAGATTCGCGCTGAGAAGAGAGTAGTTAATGCAAAGAAGGAGCTCGTCAAGTTGAGACAAGTGGCCGAGAAGTTGCACAAGATGCCCGCGGATCAGCTGCCCGACATCCAGCTCGTTGACGCCTCGGCGATGGAAGTGGACGGTGGCGAGCGCAATTCCTCAAACAGAAGCAAGATTCCCAAGATCAATTCTCAGTGGATGAACCAGCGAAAGATAAAGACCATCAAGAGTCAGCTAAAGAAGCATGCAAAGAAGAAGGGACGCAGAGGGGGACCAGCTAGTGTTGGCTCTCGTAAGGCCAAAAAGAGCAAGTAGTAGGAAATAAACTAAATTAAGTCCAATTCAGTGAGTCTTTATCTTTATGTCCGTTCACCTGATACGCTCCTGTGAGTTCGTTTCTCGTTGCTTCCGTCTCAATTGCTCCAGATGTCGCGCGTGCAGCCTGGCGAGTGAGGAACCAAGCGACCAACCACCTGACAGGCGCGTCGAGTGCAAGTGCGCAAATAATTGAATGATCGCAGGCAACCAGGTAGTCGACTGACTGATCGGAGCTGGAAGCAAATCGAAAGCTTGCGATGCCATATGAATGCAAATTGGCCGCCCACTTTGCCAGTGCTACTCGTGCAGACGACACGCGCAACCGCCGCTAACAAGACCGCGACAAACACGACAACGAGACGTCGGCGCGGATAGCTAGCTAGTTGCCCGGCTGCTTGGCTCGCTGACTGTAGGCCACTAGCTTGCGGCTAGCCAACTCGGCACTCAATCTTTTATTACTCATTTCCTTCGTCGGAGGCGCAGATTTGCTTTCATTCCTCTCGCTCAAAGTTCGCCTAGTTCGACTGGCAACTCCACAGACGAGCGCCACTTCCGCTCTCTCTCTCCCCTCTCTCGCTATGCGCCCAACTCTCTTTGCCGCGGCTGATTGGCGCTGCGCATAAACACGAATAGCCACTTAGGTCGCTACAGTTACTTTGCTGCGGTCGCTCGTCTTGCTCTCTCTCTCTCTCTCTTCCTCGCACTTTCCCGTCGTTTGCGTCGGCGTCTCGAGGTATCCACTTGAGCACGCGAGCCAAGGGTAATTCGGAGTACGCAAAGTGCACCAGTTTTCCCGCTACAAGACGCCCGTTGGTCCCAAGCAACAACAGCAAGCGACCAGAGCAGTAGAGATAGCAGCAGTAACAACAACAACAACCAGCCAACAAACGAACCAACCAAGTGAACGCGCAACAAACACCAAACTCCGGCTGTTCCATTTGTTGGCCGCCGGAAGCATCGACGCGCGCACTACTCCAAATCCAAATCCGAGGCCAGAGTTTCCATTTGGATTTGCATATAAATTGACGCTCGCTTCCTTCGGGGCCACTGAGCCCGTTGAGTCGCTAGACTTTGTAGCCGGCGCTCCAACTAGAAGACTGAGCAACCGGAAGCTCAAACTCAACTGCTCGGCTCGTTAGCTTACAAGTCGCAGCGGAGTCTCTCATTGAATTATGATACAAGTGGCGCTTTGCTTGGTACAATTCCAATTCAACGCAGAATCGACTAGCTGGATTTGCTGCTACCAGTTGAAAGTTTGGGGTCGGGGCTTCGGAGATAAGCGGTTGCCAAGATTAGTGTCACTTGATAACTGCACTTTAGAGTTTAGTTGGCTCCATTTGGCCGTTCGACTCTCGAGGCGCCACTTTGCATCGAGTGTCTAGTGGCAACTTTGTGCTAGCAAGTCGCATCAAATAATTAATGGGCTCCGCGCGACAACAACGGAAGTGGTGCGGCGCGGCAATGACTACTTGTGCAACGATGAAACCGGACCCAGTATCGGGTTTCGTGCGGCCGGAAGTCTGGCTTTCGTCAAAACTCAATCGTTGGTTGCGCTGATTGATTCCAGAGCTCGAGTTGGCTGGCCGGCGATCATCGCGCAACCAGGTGGCTGGCACTTTGCCATTGTTGGTGGCGCAGCAAGAGCTTTGCTCCGGGCGGCGATTGATCACAGGCCTCGGGACTACGTGCTTGTCGTTCGCTTGCTCGCCAAGTGGGATGTCGTCGGGCGGGTGGGAAAAGTCGCACGCCGACAGGAGACTCGCCGGAGTCTCTGGTACGCGAGTGAGTTTTTGACGAGCGCGAGTGTGTCTCTGATCGGCCGTCAAAAAGTGGCACCCGCTTTGCCACTTGCTTCTAATTGCGTCGGCTTGTTGGCCCGACTGCAGCCAGCCATCCAGTCTTTCTATCTGGCTGCCTGTCGACCAAGACCAACTTGAAGCTCGCGCCTAAGCCTCTCGAGCGGAAGTGGCGCCAAGTTGCGCGACTTTCGGCTCAGTTCGCGAACGGGAACCTTATCGCAGTTTTCAGTTTTTCTCGCGGCGTGTCACTCGAGGGCCTCGAATTGTTGGCTCGGAAGGCAAAGATCGAAGGCCGAAGATAAGTCGGCTGGCGTTAGCCTTTTATCCATTCGGTTCAACAAACAGCAAGTCGACCAAACTCACGACAACGACGACGAGATCCACAGAAGCAAAAACTCTTGTCTTTGCCGACGTGACGGCGCAACTAGCACGCGCCCTAAAGTTCCCAGGTGGCCGCCAATATTTGCTGCTATTTGACTAAGACAAACGATCTCGACGTTGCGGCGATTCAATTAGACTTGTGCCCGTTACGCCGGCGAGCTCGGCGTTGCTCGCTTGGCGCTGGCTGCGCGCCAAGAAGGTGGTTGCGAAATTAGTTTTTGCGCCAGGTACTTGGTTTGGGCTGAACTAGAGTTGAAGTCGGAAAAGTTGGCCAGTTTGTTGTTAGGCAATTTGTAGCCACTGGAGTTGGCGCTGGCGGCGCAAACTCGAGCAGCCGAGGAAACCAACGGAAGCCCAAAGTGAGCACAATGCTAACAATAACTGGCCGGCGTGGTCGTCATCGCGAGATGGATCGTTTGACGCACAAAGACGGAAGCAGAGGGAGGAGAAGAAAGCAGAGGCGACGCCCGAGGAGAAGGAGGAGCTCAAGTTGGTTGGCTTTCCCAGCGGAGCGCCGGCAAGTTGAGACAAACCGGCCAGTCCACTTTCCTTGGCTGACTCGCCGCGCTCAATGGGAAACTGGACGCCTGAAACGCGTACGATTCTCAATCAGATAGAGCAAAAGTGGCTGCGCCGGAAGCGAGTGGCCAGCAGATCGATCGGCGTCATGAATTATTCATCCCGAAGTTTTGAGCAACGCTATCCGAAGCACAATTAACACAAACACCATTCGCCCGATGAAGTCGCTAGGCGGAAGCAAACCATTAAACTCAGCCGGTTGGTTCGAATTGAGCCTCGGAAGAGAATTGAGTTGATATTATTGATCGCATTGAGCGAGATGAAATTGAAAAATTTCCAGTCGATTGTATTGTCGTTGTTGCTGCTGCTGCCAGTCTAGTCTTTGATAGTGATGGTGGTGGTCTTAGTTGGAACTACCAAGCGCTTTCTGCCAGAAACTCGCCAGCCTAAGTCCAGGCCAAACGCACTGCATCATTAGTACAGCACCGAATTGGCCGGAAGTTTATGCTCGAGCGCGTCGCCGATAACATCGCTCGCCGACCACTAAGACGGATGGAGTTGCCCACATGGAATCGGATCGCCCGGCGGCTCAATTAGTTGGCGGCCGGCTTGTACCAGTGCTAGCGCCAACCGGAAGTCGGCGGCGTTGGCAGCGGTGGTGGCGATAAGAGAGTGGCGTGCTCACTTCTCCGGTTTTCTTCAGGTGGACGATTGGGCGCGTCAGGCCATAAATCACGTGTACGACGGGCGAATCAATCCCATCGCTGATCCCACTACAAGAACTACAATGCCCGTCGAGCCTCATCTGGACACTACAACCGCCAGACTCGCGGTTTCCACAATTATTGCGCACACCTAGTGGACAGTGAGAAAAACGACGGCCACTGGAATCCCGTAGACGAGCGATCGTGAAAACGATCGTCGCGCTCACAATCCGGACAAGTGGTCGAGCTTCAAGCGGAAGTTGCGATGCTCGAAGCGGCAGAAGCACTCGCACGACTGGCAAATCCACTGCGCGTAATGGAATTTACATAATGACGCTGGCTCTATTGGCAGCAGCAGCAGCAAAGGCAATCGCAATTGCAGCGACAACTGCAACTGAGGCTCGCTGCTTGGAAAAGAATTGAAAAACTCCGTCGAGCTTAACGTCGGCAAGCAAGAGAACAAACCGACGAAGCTGCAAACGTCATTATGTAAATGCCTCTGCGTTAAGCTCGTTTGTTTGCATGCCGAGCCAACGAACACGACGACAACGACATTTACATCTAAAACCGAAGCCAGGTAACCAATTCGATTTCCCTTGCCAGCTTCCACTTCCCACTTTACTTACCTGGACCTTCACTGAGGCCAGTCGCCTCGAGCTTGCCAACTTGGCCTTCGCTGCTCTTGAATTTGCGCTCCGATCGAAGGGATCGAATCTTCGTCTTGCTCCTCATTTGCCGTCTTCTTTTATTCTGATCTTCGTTCTCGTTGTTGACGCATGAAAGTGTCTAAAACTTTATTTGAAACGCGGAATCTTGATTGAACTCATGGATAATTTGACGCCATCGCCGTCGCCGTCGTTGCTCAACTAAAATGGGATGCTCGACACTCGTGTCTATCGCCCATTCGTATGTCCACCCAACTGCAAGGCTCCCCTCATTTCCGCGATTCAGTTGCGCATGTCGACTGGCCGGCAAATCCAAGGACCGGAGTCGCCATCTGACGTCACTGGCTGGCCCCCGAAATCCCCAAGCTCGCCTCTGGTCTCGCTAGATGTCGCATTTTTGCACGGCTCACTTGCTAGCGCTCAGTGGCAAGCAAGTGGCCGCCAAGCTTCGAGCGGCCGCAGTGCGCGCGCAGGACAAATTGGTGTACTGAGCGGGCAGTTTGCGTGCTTTTTGCGTGCGAGCTGAAATGAGGCGGCCACTGCCACTTGTGTGTGCAGCGAGTGTGTTATGAGTTTGCCGGGCGCCCCTATGTACCCCAGAGAGCAAATAAAGGCTGCCACAGTCTCAGCAGGTGCCAACGCGCTTCTGCTCGAAGAAAACAGTGGCCAAATAGAAGCAGGAGTTTACTGCTCACTGTTCGGCAGTGGAAGTCAAGCGGGTGTTGAATTTACATATGTGCCGCCACCAAACAAAGTTGAGACTTTTCCTCAAAACAAAGCGGGAATTTTGTGCGAGGGGAATTTCAATTGTCTGTAGTTTGGACGTTCATTTTACACAATAGTTGTCGCCATCGACACTATTGTTGTTGTTGTTGTTGTTGTTGTTGTTGTTGTCGTTCTTGTTCTTGTGTGATCACCCGTCAAGCGAACGGCTCGAGTCCAGAGTTTAGATTCGGAAGCAAAAGAGAGCGGGAGAGAAAGGGAGAGTGCGACGGAAACCAGACGAGCAGATTGGAGATTCGGACCTTGCACTCAGGGGGCGTGTTGAGCGAGAAATGGCGGCCAACTTTCTATAGAGTTATAATCATAAGCTTGGTCATGAATATTCAGCTCGCAGCGGCTTCGGGCCTCTAGCACTAGAAAAGTAATAGGAAGTTTGAAGAGCAAGAGATCAATTCCCGGTGCAATTGTTCAGGGAGTCTATTGTTTGCGACCAGTCAATCACGGCAGCGAAATGGAGTCGACGTCAAGTGGCGCCGCCAGTCAGCAGGCGGCACTCGGAACCTCAAGACAACACATGCCCGACCGGCAAACGTCACTCTCGATGCCCACAACGAAGCGACGACGTCCCATGTGCGACTCCTGCGAGAAGTCGGTACCCAACCAGATTGTCTTTAACAAGGTGAGTTGCCCACTTTTCACTTCGCCTAGAGAGACGTGTCTAGTCAACAGGAAACTAACCCCTCACTCCCTTGTACCCAATTCAGATCGAAGCAATCGTGCGCCGGATGCAGGACGACGAACAAGGACTTCCGGTGAAGACAGCCAATCGGTTCATGTCCAAAATACCGAGTGTCTTCACGGGCGCGGATCTGGTGACTTGGATGCAACGCAACTTACGGCTCGAAGACCAACAGGAGGCCGTTCACTTGGCCAATCTAATAGCCTCCCACGGGTACATTTTCCCCATCGAAGACCATGCTCTTTCAATCAAGAATGATGCCACCTTCTATCGCTTCCAAACTCCCTGCTTGTGGCCCTCGCACATCAAAGAGGCCGAGAACACGGACTATGCCGTTTATTTGTGCAAACGGACGATGCAAGGCAAAACTCGACTCGATCTCGCAGACTACGAGGCGGAAAACTTAGCCAGATTGCAGAAGATGTTTTCGCGGAAGTGGGACTTTATCTTCATGGAAGCAGAATCGCAGGCTAAAGTCGACAAAAAGCGCGACAAGTTGGAGCGTAAGGTTTTCGACTCGCAAGAGCGTGCCTTTTGGGATGTTCACAGGCCAGTGGTGAGTGCTTTTCTCGTTAGGGGAAATCATCGAGCGCTAAAGATTGTTAAAATTTCAAATACTAACCACCTGTTCACCAATCTCCTCCACTCGCACAGCCTGGTTGCGTAAATACCACTGAGCTCGATATTAAGAAGGCTTGTCGTGCCTCAAAGTCTTCGAGGCGTTGCGAAGACTGTCACAAGATTTCAGATTCCAAATCAGAGGCTAGTCCTGATTGTTTGGAAAAACCACCGGCACACGTTGAAGAAGTGCCAAGTGGGCAACCAAACACCGACGAGGATCAGATCATCGCTGACCTCACCCTTGAGACCAAGAATACTTGTCAAATAATTGAGGAGGAGGAGCACAATCAGTCGGTAGAGCCTAGTGATCAGCCAGAGGAGCGCGCAAAAAAGGATCTCATTCCTGAGCCTAACGAAGCTCCCACTGTGGTGCCGGAATCTACAGGTGAAGCAAAAATCGAGGAACCACCACCGAGTGTCCGAGATAAGGATACCCCAGCGCATGTTAGTGAAAACAAACAGTTAACTAAGCGCAAAGCGTGTCATCATCATCACCAGCACCACCATCATCCACATGGTCATCATAATCACCAGAGACACCGGAAGTGTCCGCACGGCAAACAGATTCCTAGTGATAAGTCTGCGTCAACAAGGATTAGCAGTAAATCTCATAGAGACACTCGCGAAGTGAAAGGCGAGAATGTTGTGCCAGAGAATCCAGTTTCAAGTGAGCAATCGTCTTCCACTGTTGACGAAACAAAAAATTCCCTCTTGGTGCAAAAACCAAGCGGCCGACGAATGTCTGAATGTAACCACATATTTTCCAAGAAGATTGAAGTTTCCTCCCTTTCCAGCAACTTGTTGAACTCCGATGCCGCTAGACAGGCGAAACATACTCGCAAGGGAAGTCTCAACATGCTACGCCCATCGGAGAGTGTGGACGGTCGAGCGCTAAGCCCGGGACTACAGGTGGGCACTGCTGTGGCAATTCCAGCTCACCACCACCACCCTCCGCTGAAAGTGACCCAATCAGTTTGTGTTGAGGGGAGTCCAGGTATCGCGGAGCTCCATATCAGTAACTTGGAGCGAGAACTCGACGCGCTGAGAATCCAGTTTGATCAGCGCGCTGGTAGTTTCAAGATGAGCAAAGTGACGCAATCCTATCTAGGCTACTTCACCCAATGGGCCGACTATGATCCCTTCGTAGCGCAGCCCGTCCCGTCGAATCCATGGGTCAGCGACTCATCGGAACTCTGGGACTCGGAGCGTCAGACGAAAGACGTCCACTTCCGGCGAGTCCGGCGCTGGGCCTTTTGTTTGCGGGAACTTTTGAGTGATCCCGCTGGCCACGATCAGTTTCATCGATTCCTCGAGAAGGAGTTTTCGGCCGAGAACTTGAAGTAAGTATTGTTTTTGTGTTAAATTGGTATCTATTCCTTAATTAGAAAATCAAGTCTCTAATGCACCAACATACTGAATTTAAATCTACGATCACAGATTCTGGGACGCAGTGCAGGAGCTCAAGCGTGTCGCGTCTCGAGATGTCGCTCGTCGAGTCGAAGTCATTTGGTCCGAGTTCCTGGCACCTGATGCCAACTGTCCCATCAACATTGACTCGAAATCATACGAAACGTCAAAGTTGAACATGGCCAAGAACAGAAACAACAGGTACATTTTTGACGAGGCTGCTGGTCATGTGTACCAGCTAATGAAGAACGACAGCTACCCTCGATACTTGCGCTCGGATATGTACAAGGACTACAAGGAGGCAAGCGAAAGGAAGCGGACCAATCAAGTTGCGTTTGACGTATTCAAGCCACAAATAACGACACTTAAACAAAAATTTAATTTCTAGCCAGACGCATCAGTTGCTCGTCGGAGGTGAAGATGCGTGCTAGACTCCTGACAACAGGTGGCATCGTTTCCACTAACGTCGGTTGCGAGTTTGTTAGCAGAGGCTTAATAAAGTTGTTGTCCAAGTTTCTCCATCTCCTCACTAGACTTGCATTCTCATATGGCCGCTCATCGGGAGCTAATCTTGCGAGCGGGTCCGAGTTGCCCAGCGCATCCTCTGCCCGCTCGGTAGTTGTTGAGGCCTCGGGAAGCGCCGGAAGTTGTTCTGGTTGGAGCTGGTGGTTGTTGTTGAAGGATGCCTGCGATGTTCGGTCATCATCTTGGTTAGGCATCAGGTGGGTTACGCTACATTCGGAGTCAGCAATAGACCGGTTGCCTCTGGAGAAATGCTGACAAGCGAGCGTCTCCACCTCGAGCACTGGGGTCACGTCAACCGAGTGTACGTGTTGCCGAGATCTGGGAGCCTTACCTGGAGTTTGCTGAGTGTAGCAGCTACTCGCCTCTGAGTTTGGTCTATTGAGTCTCTTGGGTCTGACTAGCCAGCTGGGGTTGTTGCCCGAGTAGGCTGGCACTTTGGACTCCGTATCTTCATCGCTAAATGGAATACGGAGCCAGCGGAGGAGTGGGCCAACAAAGCTACCCACTGCCACCACGGAGGTGATCACAATAACTGATGTGGTGCTGAGCATAATACGTCGAGCATCGCCGACCGTGTTACGTGAAGCTAGTGAGTAAGAGATGACTCCTCTGGCGGCGCCACCCCAGGCTATGATGTGCTGGAAGTTGCAGGGAATCTTGTTGCGCCGACCCAAGTTTAGTATCGCAGTCAACGGGTAGATGCTGATGGCTCGGGCAAGCGTTACGGCCGCAAAGGCGAGTCCAATAAAAGACAGATCCCACGTTTGCCCTCGTTGCCAGAAGCAAACTCCAACGGCCAGGAAGAGGAAGTTCTCGCATAGAAAGGTGAGCAACTCGAACAAGTTGCGTATCCGTTCGCGTGCCTCGAAGCTGAGATTGTTGATCGTGTAATGCGCTTGAGTGATTCCGCATAATAGTATTGCCACGATGCCCGATGCATCAGCAACCTCGGCCACCAGGAAAGAGGCGTAGGACATGAGAACCACCAGACTAGTTTCCAGTAGCGGACTCTCGGTGAGCTTGGTAAATTTGGTGACAAGTGCGCTGACCACTCCGAAGACGATTCCTGTGAGGGCGGAGCTAGCCAGCATATTGATGAACTTGAGGCAGGCGTCCAATATAAGGGCTGTGGGAGAGTAGTAGGGATTTCGGCTCGCGGTCACCGAGAACTGATCGATGGCGCTGGTGAGAACGATTGCGACTGCATCGTTCAAAATACTCTCACCAAAAACCAGTGCAAACAGATTTAAGTCCACACCCAACTCTTGGAAGATGGCTAATACGGCCAGCGGGTCTGTTGGCGAGATTATTGCTCCAAAGTAGAGGCAGCTGGTTAGAGGAAACTGGTCGGCCAGGTAGGGTGAGTGAGCTACGGTTTTGAGGAGCTGCAGGGCGGTGTAGAGGAAGCCACCGACGAAGGCCACGCTGAGAGTGGTGCCGAGGAAGGCGTAGGTGAAGATGGCACCGATGTTGCGGAAGAAGTGGCGCCTCTTTAGTGAGAGGCCTGCATTTAGGACGATGGGTGGTAGGATTATATTAAAGAAGACTTCTGGGTCAACGCTGGCATAGGAGATCTGGGAACCTAAGCGAGCTGATTTGCTAAGCTCGCCTCTAAATTCGTAGGCATAGGTGTGGGTAACATTGGCCGTCTTGTCGGCCAAGTTTCGTGCCTTAACGAGTATGTAGTCGGCAGGTACAGTGATGAGAGTCTTATCTTCTAAAGTCACCGAGGTGATGGTGACCTCGAGGCCGCAGTAACGTAGACCGGCGCCTAGGATAAGGCCATAAATAATAGCTAGGCCAGTTTCGTGGACACAAAGTTTGCGGCGGCGCTTCAAGAACCAGGTGGTCACTAGGACGAGCACGAGCAAGGAGACATAGGCGAGCAGATTTAGGGTGTCGATTCGGTGACGCTGCTTGGCTCGGTTGTCGATGATCACGTCGACAGGTACGTAGGTCATCCTGCTAACTAGAGGTTAATATCTACTAGGGGCAGGCAATAGGCGACCTGTGGCTTGCACATGAAGGTGGGTGCCTCCTCTCTACTGGGGGCGGCGGGCCTGACTCTTGACTTGGTTGCTGCAATATGCGTCTTGGCTTGATGAGAAGTGAGAAGGTAAACAAAACAACTTGGCAAGCTAGCGTCTTGTCTTTTGTTTGTGTGTTGGTGTCAGTGAGTGTGCCACTGTGCGTGTCTAATGGGGATTTTTATTCTCCTCTCGCCGGCCGCTCCCTTACAAAATACCCATTGCCCTGTGTGTATTTGGCACACAGGGCAATGGCACTGCTAGCAGTATAACAAAAACACAAACGCACAACACACACGCACAAGTGGCTCTATGCGTTTTTGCCGCTGCCACCACTTTTGCCATTGCTACCGTTTCCACAATATGTTCGAGGCCTTCGCAAAAAAACGCGCTGCAGCCTGCAGCCGCCGTCGCGCTGCGTGTGCACAAACTCGGCCACAAGGGGCGCATGTTGCCGGTCGAGGGGGCGGCACTCGCTCGGACTTTGACTGCGTCCCCCAAGTTGCCACAGACACCAAATGGCCAAAGTCTCGTTGTTGGTGGCGTCGAGTGGCAGTGTCTTCGTCGTCGTGGTCGTAGTCAACTCAATTAGACAAGTTGTCATAAGTTTCGATGATCATGAGTTTGCATAAAATTATTAATTCAACCCAAAGTCATTGATCTCATTTGCGGCGCCAACGCCAACCAAAGAGCATAAAAAGTATTACCTGTCATGTCTAATCCGCAGCAATATTTCGGATTGTCCATTCTATTTGCCATCAATACCATAAACTTTCTTGACCGCTTATCTATTGCCGCCGTCTTGACTCAGATCAAAGAATATTATGGATTTACAAACTCACAGGGCGGACTTCTGTCCACATGTTTCCTCGTTGGCTACATGCTAACGGCCCCAGTTTTTGGCTACCTTGGCGACAAGTACTCGCGCAAATGGATCCTCATCGGCGGCATCGTATTTTGGAGTCTAGCTGCCTTCGCTGGATCCATCATCTCGAGGGAGCATTGGATATTGTTTTTCATCAGTAGGATGCTTGTTGGGGTCGGAGAGGCCAGTTACTCAACCATCGCGCCCACAATAATTGCCGATCTGTTTCAACCGGAGCGAAGAAAACTCGGCCTATCCATCTTTTACTTTGCCATTCCCATTGGCTCAGGACTTGGATTTCTCATGGGCTCGCTCGCCCTCGGCTTAGGAGATTGGAGGTGGGTGTTCAGAATCACGCCTGTTATCGGGCTTGTCGCAACAGCCTTCCTATTGTTTCTCCGCGAGCCAGTCAGGGGTGAGGCCGATGGAGCGGCCACCGACGAACGCGACCAATCGACCGTCGCCGACAACGTCCGCTACCTGTGGAATATCCGATCCTACGTGTGGGCAACCATCGGCTTCACTTGCTGCATGTTTACCCAGGGAGCACTCGCTTGGTGGGCCATAAACTTTATGGGCCTGGCGCACGGCGCCGATTATGAGAAAACGTAAGTACTCTTTTCGAAACTAGCTTGGCAACCGTGTGCTGCATGCATGTTCGTTTCGTGTAAATATTAACCTTGACACAATTCCTCTCACTCTTCTATTGTCACAAACACCAATAACAACAACAGCGCAACCATGATATTTGGAGGTATCGTTTGC
The DNA here is from genome assembly GCA_015350385.1 of Aculops lycopersici. Taxonomy (NCBI): domain Eukaryota; kingdom Metazoa; phylum Arthropoda; class Arachnida; order Trombidiformes; family Eriophyidae; genus Aculops; species Aculops lycopersici. The sequence continues at coordinate 12,429,371 of WNKI01000001.1, forward strand.
TTGGCTGGCTTCGTGGGTGTCAGCCTTGGCTCAACATCAGCTCAATACTTCAGAAGTCGCGATGGGCGAGCTGATCCATTCGTTTGCGCAACAGGTATATTCGCCGCGATCCCATTCACCTTCTTTGGCTTGGTGTTTGCTAAGTCCATCACAACACTCGCTTGGTATTTGTTGTTCCTCGCTGTGACCGCACTAAGCACCAACTGGGCCGTCGTATCCGATATGGTCCTGTCAACCACCCTACCCAATAAGCGAGCCTTTGCTACTGCCATACAGATTCTGGTTTCGCATTTGTTTGGAGACGCCGCTAGCCCTTACATAGTTGGCCAGATTCGCGACTATCTCAACCTATCACTCCACGATGAGTACCAAGCCTTCCTCTATGCCCTCCTTTCAACCCTGATTGTCCTAGCTTTTGGTGCAATCAGTTTCCTTTATTGCTCAAAATTCTTCGTCCAGGATGTCAGCTCATGCAAGCTTCAGCTTGGCAAAGCCACCGATTTAGAAGAACCGACAAGAAATGAGTCCTCGAATTTGACAGATTTTGCTAATTTATCATAGTTGGCTAATTGCTTCTAGTGTATAGATAAATAAACTTCAGTTATAACTACATCGCTTGCCTCCTCTGACCGGCTAGTGTATAAATGAGGTCTCGATGTTTATTTACATTTCTTAGTACATCTTGATTTGATCAGATGAATCTCGTCCCGATAGCCATTATCCTGGCAGTGAGGGCTCCTTTTTTACGTAAGATATTGGGTAGCGGCACATTGACTCGAGTTCCAAGAGGCACATTTTCCTTGTCAACTAGAACGATGTTGTTGTTGTCGAATCTCGGGATGAATGCCTTCTGCCTTTGTCTCACACCAACTACAACTCCATGTTTCATTTGGCCTAAGATGGTCACTAAGACACGATCGCCTATCGTACCAGTCATATATTTGGTACCGTTGTATACTCCTATCACTTTGACATGCTTTCCAGCTTCCTTAACTTGTCGTCCGATTGCACTGTTGTCTACTACATTCATCTTGGTCAGATGACCAATTTGATTTAATATTCGTGTTGTGAAAACCATCCTGATGATGGTTAATCTAGTCAAGTCAAATCAAATAATAGTATTTGGTCAGATAGTAAGTGAATGCTTTCTCTTACCATAGGAACTCAAACAGACCAAGAATCTGCACGTCAAGATAAATAAAATGCTCACACGTCTCTTTGTTTTCATGTTGTAACTGCAGGTTAGAAAATCCGCGGTAAAACTTAGCGCAATCTGCAGTTGCAATTTTGTCCAGTTGGCGTCGCTGCATTGCCCTATCTTAAACCAACCTAATGCCTTTCGCTGCGGTCGCGACTCGCGAGTCTATTGGTAGTGCAGAAGGCAGCGAGCTGAAATCTTCCATGGACTGCAATCAATAAGTTGTGTTTACGTTCTGTAATTACACTATTATTAAGTTAAATCTGCTATCAGATAAACTCAAATATCCTCGATAAATAGATTGATTTACTACCGAGGTACATAAAATCGGTTATTAGACGAGATACATTTTATATATCAATTGCAAACATAATAAAACTGACAAACTAAGGTTTAGAATAAATCTTTGACAATGGGAATACCAAAATTTTTTAGATGGATGAATGATAGGTATCAGGGACTCCTTGTTACCGCAAGAGAGAGCCAACTACCTGAAATAGACAATTTCTATTTAGACATGAATGGTATTATTCACAATTGTACGCATCCCTGCGATGGAGACGTTCATTTCAGGATTAGCGAAGAGGAAATGTTCGAGGATATATTCAACTACATAAGCACCCTGTTCAAGATCATCAAGCCGAAAGAATACTTTTTCATGGCCGTCGATGGAGTTGCGCCCAGAGCTAAGATGAACCAGCAACGAGGCCGTCGTTTCAGGTCGGCCAAAGAGGCCCTCGATCGCGAGGAGGCCGCAATTAAGAAAGGCGATATCCTGCCCACCGAGCAAAGATTCGACTCAAATTGTATCACCCCAGGCACTGAATTTATGGTCAAGCTCAACAAGGCGCTTCAGATGTTCATACGCAAGAAGCTGGCCAATGACTCAGAATGGCAGAAAGTGAAAGTTATCCTGTCCGGACACGAAACTCCAGGTGAGGGAGAGCACAAAGTTATGGATTTCATTAGATATCAGCGATCTCAGCCTGGTTACAATCCACAAACAAGGCACTGTCTGTATGGTCTAGATACTGACCTGATTATGTTGGGACTTTCGTCACACGAGCCCAACTTTATGCTACTGCGTGAAGAGATCAAGTTCACTGGCAAGAAGGGGGAGGCCACCAAGGGAAAGTCGCAGAGAGTCGACCCGTCTAAAGTTAATTTTAACGTTTTATATCTGTCTATGTTGCGTGACTACATTGAGAAGGACTTTCTGCCCCTGAAACCGAAGCTATCTTTCAAGTTTGATCTCGAAGCCATAATTGATGATTGGATATTGATATGTTTTCTCGTTGGTAATGATTTTATACCACATATTCCTCATTTCCACATCCACAAAAACGCATTGCCCAAGATATTTGAGGTGTATCAGGACACTCTGACCAAGCTGGATGGCTATATGAATGTAAATGGAGTGCTCAATTTGAAGAGATTCAAGATTTTCGCCAAGGCATTATCTGTTGCTGATTTTGAGAACTACAAGATGCTACTCAAAGAGAATGGAGGCGAATGCGCCAAGGACGACTTTTCCAAGCTAAACATGTTTGTGAAGCACAAGATGAGAATCCACGGAGCTAGAGACAATAATAACTCCAACTCGAGCTACAATGGCCGTCGTTACAACAACAATAATTTGAATAACGGAAACAACCAGCGCTCTGATAACCAATCGCATCATTCTCAATTTCAACAGTCGAACGTATGGTACAATTTACAAAGGGCCCAAAATAGGGCCAACGGAACGAGCAACCAGAGTTCTCATTCTAGACCTTCGAATGTAGCGCCACAATTGGGTCAGAATAACTCGCACAATCCGAAATCGAGCAGCACCCCGAATGGAAGGCCGTACGGCGGAAATCAAGTTGGAAATGAGAAGAGCAACACCGCAGGTGGAGGTCGTGTCGGTGTTCATAGCTTCACTGAGGCTCAAATCAATAACTCGATCACAGTTTGTGCTGATGGGGACTTTATTGATTTGTCTGATGAGGAATGCTACAGTGGAGAGAAGTTTCCTGGTGGGCGCAATGGTAACAGAAAACCGTCAAGGCAGAATGGTAATGGTACGCAAGTGCGAAACTTCCGGAGCACTCCAAAGAAGGAGCACCAAGGTAAGACCAACGCAGCTCAGAAGTCCAAGCCGACTCCATCGTCTAAGAACACCGAGTTGGACGACTTCAGGGCCTACAAGCGAACTTATTATAAGGAGAAACTCAAGCTCGATCCACCAAATCAAGCTGCAATCTTGAAGGTTGTCAACGAGTATGTCAGGGCGCTACAATGGAACTTGCATTACTATTATCATGGTTGTGTTTCGTGGGGGTGGTTCTATCCTTACCATTACGCTCCATTCATCTCTGATATCGTTAACTTTGAATCAGTTGACACTCGCTTCGAGATGGGCGAACCATTCAAGCCATTTGACCAGCTACTATCGGTTTTGCCTGCCGCGAGCTCTTCTCTGTTGCCGAAGTTTTATCGGCATCTTGTCACATCAACTGACTCACCGCTCGCCAAGTTCTTTCCAACAGAAGTCGAGTACGATCTTAATGGAAAACAGAATGATTGGGAAGCCGTGGTCTTAGCACCTTTCATCGAGGAGGACATCTTGTTGAAGGCTTCTGTCTTATGTAACTTGTTCTTGTCCAACGACGAGCGTGCTAGCAACCGACACGGACCCCATTTGTTGTTCTACTACGAGAAACCGCAATCCTCTGCGTCAACATCAAGAGGACCTAGACAACCGCAACCAATGCATGCATCGGCGGGTAAGGTAAAGTGTATCGCTATTGCTCTCAACGGATTCTTCCTGCCCATAAACAAGATCCGATTTGGTCTGATTAACGATGGAAAGGACAAACTCGACCAACCGAAGTTTCATGACACCGTTAATGGAGATAGTTTCAATAACAACACCAACAACAACAGCGGTCGTAACTACAGTCACCAAGCCAAGAACCACGGTGGCAACGGTATGAGCTACAATAACAACAACAACGGCCATCGTAACAACCACAACAACCATCGTAATAGTAGTGCACGCCAACGCGCGGTTGCCTAATAAAAGAGCGTCGAGATGCGTTTGGTCGTGAGAGGACCAATCGAATTGGACGAAGTTGATCAGTACGAATGTATAGTCGGTGTCATCACTTCCCCCTTCGCTTTAATATCATGTTATACAAAATATCTAGACCCTCCTCTAGGCCATCGCCAATCACAGCGCAGGTTGGTTGGACGTGCCACAGGTGGCTTGGACTCAGATCTCCCAATCCCAGATATCGGGCTATTTCCTCGGCCTCCTTGGCTCCAGGCAGATCCTGTTTGTTTGCAAGAACGAGTATTGGTACATCTAAGATAGAAGGATAGAGAGATGGTTGGTTATTTGTTTCAAGTTGACTGATACTCCAGTCGTTGACACGATCACAATACTTACTTTTGTTCTCTGGGGATAAGGCTATTTTTAGTAATTCCATCTTGGCTTCCTCAAGCCGCTCCTCGTCAACTGAGTCCACCACGAAAACTATTCCATCTGTACATCGAGTATATGAACGCCAAAGAGGCCGGAGTTTATCTTGACCGCCGATATCCCAAATAATAAAATTTACTCCTTTGGACTTGCTTGTTTGGACGCGAATCTTTTCGCAGTTGAATCCAATAGTAGGAACGGTATTGATATATTGACCAAATTTTAGTCGGTATAAGACAGTTGTCTTGCCTGAACAGTCGAGTCCAAGCATGACTATATGTGTATTGCTGAAAGACGGTAAGGTATCCCATATCGATGTCGCGGCATTCTTAGCCCCCGAGGCTCCCATAATATATGATGGCTCTGCCAACCTCCAGTTTTCGTTTCTGGTCGATCGTTGATAGGAATAATTACGCCGTTTGGATGGAATAGATTTGGAAGGTATAAGTAGTTGTCACTGTTGAGCTTGTCAGTTGAAAACATTGATTAAATTATTGATAGTGCAATGGTAGATGATGGATTTGATCCAGGATACAATGTTTACAAAATTCCAGATAACAATATCATTGTTGTTGAATTGTTTTGACGCCGTCGGCAGATTTCTTGGCGCCGTCGTTGCATTACACGATGAGAGTTCGAATTTTCGCGCACAACTCTGCTTACGAAATACACAGCGCAATTTGTAAATGCCAACGCTGACAACATAAACAAAATCATTGACCTATTGCATTTAATTTGCACCCCATTTATTGGAGGGTCCTCAAATCGCTATAAAATTATTTCAAGAATATTGCCACTTGAATAAAATTTATCAAACTATCTATAATCATTGATTACCTATCAAACATATTTACATGTATAGTCTAGAAACAAAAACATCATGACCCTCCAATCTGTTGACATCAACTTTGTGGACAGCTGGCCACCTATCGAACAGCTCTTATTGGATACATTGAACTGCAACTACAAGAATGTAACAAATGACCGTTGGCAAGCTACATTCTTCGATATATACAGAATTTGTGTTGCCCAACCAGATTCGTTAGTCGGCGAACTTTATTCTCACATCAAGAGCCTTGTTCAGAAACATGTACAGCAACTCAGCAAAGAACTTGCATCAGGTGATACACGAAATTTGTTGTCTAGTTACTACGACCGATGGATCACCTTCAAGGCGGCAGCCAGCTACTTCGACTCTCTATTTCACTACCTCAACGCTGAACATCTCAAAAAGATCAAGAAACCTATGCGAGCTGACGTGAGCAACGAATCAGTATGTCAGCCTGGCTTGGAAATCAAAGATTTGTGCCTCTATCTATGGAACCAAGAAATGATTGCACCACTTAGACAACAACTAGTACATTTACTGATGAACGAAATTGATGCCGACCGAAGAGGAATGGCTGTCAATCAGACAGTAATTAGCGGTGTTGTCCATAGCTTGGCTGAGATCGAGTCGTATAAGAAGGAGGACACATTGGACCTGTATCATCAAGCCTTCGAAGAGCCGTTTCTCAAGTCGACGGGTGATTATTACAGAGTCGAGGCGGAGACTTATAGAGGTGAGCTGAATTGTAGCGATTATATGAAGCGAGTTTTGCAGATAATCGATTTAGAAACGTTGAGATGCACCAAATTTGTTCATAGTTCGTCCAAAGATAAGGTTATTAGTGAGATCAGGGCACGCATGGTCGCGGATCACTCCAAGTTCCTCTATAAAGAGTCAGAAATCATGGTTGCATCCGACTGCTGGACAGACCTACATTCGATGTACAAGCTGCTCAAACCAATTGAGGGCGGACTCAAGGTTCTAATACAACAAGTACAAACTAGGATAACACAAGTTGGTCTCGATGCTATGAAACAGGTTGCAAGCTCCAAGAATCCACCAAGGACCTTCGTCGAATCTTTCATTCAAGTTTACAGGAAGCACTCTGAACTCATTGCTAGCACCTTCAACAATGACCAACTCTTTATCGGGGCGCTTGATAAAGCATGCTCGGCAATAATTAACTACCGAATCAATCCTCAACAACCTTGTAGATCCCCTGAGCTCCTTGCGAAGTATTGCGATAGTTTGTTACGTAAACCTGGCAAGAATGGCTATGGCGAGTCGGCTGTGCAAAGTACCAGCACCGGTGGCAAGAGCCTATCCGAGTGCGAGATTGATGAGAAACTAGCATTATCAATAATTGTGTTCAAGTACATCGATGACAAGGATATTTTCCAAAAGTTTTATTCAAAGAACATGGCAAGACGATTGATTTTCTCCCAACTGCACTCTATGGAGGCCGAAGAGTCCATGATCAATAAGCTCAAGCAAGTTTGCGGTTATGAGTTTACGGCTAAGTTGCATAGGATGTACACTGACATTGGAGTCAGCAACGAGTTGAAGGAATCATTCAACAGAAGCCTCCGATCTCAGGACACCAAACTAGGAATAGGATTTTCAATCTACATACTCCAGGCGGGTTCCTGGCCTTTGGGTCAAAGTCCAGATACAGGGTTCGTCTTGCCCGAAGTTTTCGCAAATGCGGTTAAAACATTCGAAAACTACTACTACTCACGATTCAATGGCAGAATTTTAACGTGGTTGTATCACCATTGCACGGTAGATATGAAGTTGTGTTACTTGAGGCTGGGCGCTGGAGACTCGGCGCAGGATGCAGCTGAGGGCAGTAAACCACGCCCGCAACAGTATTCAGTATCAATGCAGACGTTTCATGCGGCGATTTTGTTGCAATTCGAGAACAAAGATGAGCTCACTTATAGAGACCTCGCAGCTGCAACCCAATTATCCGAGGAGCAGCTGAGCAAGCACCTGCAAGGTTTACTAGAAATCAAAATACTCGAGTTGGTTGGGTCCGAATCCGGACCAAACGCAGCCAGCCCAGTCACCATCAAGGTCGAAAACCCGTCCGCTCCACAAGACGGCACGAATCAACCAGCACCACCTCAACCATCAGCATTCAATCCGGACACCAGGATAAGATTGAACTTTGGCTTCTACTCGGACCGAACCAAGTTCAAGATTACGGTTGTTCAGCGAGACTCACAGTATCAGCAGGCGAGGGAACAAAGTGAGAGTGAGCAAACCCACGCTTCGATTGATGAGGATAGGAAGTTGTACCTTCAGGCGGCCGTTGTTCGCGTGATGAAGTCGAGAAAATCTGCCAAGCACAATCAACTGGTTCAAGAAGTGATTGGATTGACCAAGTCGCACTTCCTGCCCAGCATACCAATGATCAAGAAGTGTATCGAGATCCTCATTGAGAAGCAGTACCTTGAACGAGGCGCTTCGGCTGCCGACGAGTACAAGTACATTGCTTGAGCTTGTTAACTTATGAATAAATTATATAACCATCCGACCAAACTAAACGATTCGAGTCTCAGCCGTTGAATTTGTGCATTTTTCTGGCCTTGACAACTACGGCAAGCTATTTTCTGTCCCCGGGGATGCAGGGCGCACGCCTCAGAAGAACTTGTGGTCACATAAACTCTCACTCTTGATACAGATATGGAATACGGGTGCTCTAATTATGCAGTGGAGTTGTGCTTTCCTTAGGTGTATACTTTTTTTTGTACCTATGGAAAACGTCTCAGTTTTGAAAATTTAGAGGCCTGAGTTGCGTAGATGTCGAAAATTTGACCTCAATTTGACACTAGACTATGTAAGTAAGTTGTAGAAAGAGTTTAAAAATTAAAAAAAATGTCGCTCGAGACTATTGAAAAAAAATCGGATCTATACCTAAGATGGAGAAAAAGGTAGGTTTATCTCTTCACCCTTTGGTCATTGGAGCGAAAAAGTGAGCTTGCGCAACAGGCGATCAAAATCGGTCGCTTAAACAGAAATTCTTGTGCTAAATTAACACGCTACCGCGCATGCAAGGAGTATATAGTGCTCGCCAAATTAGCAGCGGCTGAAACGAGACAACTGAAATGATTAAGGTAAGAAGCAGCGCATCTGCGGTGATATATGAACTAGAATAAGTCTGTGAGTGGGTGAGCAACGAATCGGTCATTGCAACATGAGAGAGTTCTGCTGCAGCGCGCTGTGTGCGCAAAAGCTGAGCGACCATTTTGTGTTGCAGCGACACATATAGAAAAGTGGATGTCATCTGTGCGTAAAGAGGGATTGGAAATCGGGATATTGAATGGAGAAATCAGGGTTGATAGTGACATCGGATTGAGGTAGAAATTTGACAGCGGCAAATGAACTACATTACCTTACGGAGGAGTTCTCGATATGGATTTAGACCAGCAATGCGTGCGCCTTAAAAGCTAGCAATGCGTGCGCCATACTAATTAGTGATGTATCGAGATCCTTTCGGGGAATATGATGAAGGATTGTGAGTGTGAAAGAAGTTTGAAGTTAGAACGGGTGAGTGCCAAGTGGGGATAGAGGCTTAATTGGATCAATGCGTGAGCCTTGAGATTATAAGACACTAGAGAGATTTCAGGAGATAGATGAGATGAGAGGCGTTTTCGAGCGA
>WNKI01000002.1:0-32470 GCA_015350385.1 Aculops lycopersici
CGATAAGGTTCCCGGATACTTGGGCTTTTAATTGTGAAATCATTGCCTGAGCGATCTAAATTTAGGCGATAATGGCTATATCGTCACAAGAGTAAACAAAGATTATATTCTAGGATAAAGGTAGAGAATGAAAGAGGACATTGAACGCAAGACCTCGTTCGGGGGCACGCAACGGAGGCACGATTGGTTCCGAGTTCCTGGTTTAGCTACTTTCGAGGTGGCAGATCTGGACAAAGGTATGCTTAACTCTTCGAAGACAAACGATTGCGAGTTCGTCCGGCCAGTTGACTCGTTTAGCTCGATTGGTTATTGTAAATTAGAGAACGTTGATGACGCGAACAATTTCAACAAGCCGCCAACTGAGCATCCGACTTTTGAACGGGACGCAACTAAAAAGTATCTACACGAAGAAGACTCCTGCTTTCTGTATACCTGTTCAAATGAATTGACCAACAGTAGCAAAAATTCACATGCGACTGCAGGTTAGCTATATTCAGATCTTATCTATAAATTAGGCAAAATTTTTGGGATTGGCTGTACTAGTGTCGATCAAATTTCCTCAACTCATTCGCGACAGCAACAACAGTCGCCGGCTCGGAGGAGTTGATCCAAACACGTCCGTTCATTCCTAATGCAATCTCGTACCTATACGCTTGTCCGAGTCTCTCAAGGAGATCACACATTGGCGAGAGCAATACACGCACCGTGTCTATTGATAGGCCTATCAGGGTCCCACCTTTGTCTCCAATTTGACCAAGTCCATCTCGTTTACCATTGCTATTCACACAGACCAACTCGGTTTCCACGTGTTTGCTTGCAGACAAAACCTTGGCATAAACTAAATCGCCAACGTTCAAGTTTGGTTTGTTGCGCTTGTTTGCACCCTCGAACGCTAGAAGAGATAGAGTGGCCAAGTCGGCCGAGTTTATGTCAACTCTAGCGTGCAGGCTGCCCTTGTTTCTAACAATTCCAATCACACACTCTCCACGAGCCGCCATATAGCGTCGCTGGTGCGAGTCTACCCAGAATAAGTTATTGTTGCGCATTTTCAATATTCCGCTGGTTGTTGCTACAACCTGATTGTTATTCCTCATGAGTCCAGGCCCGAGCATTGTTGTTTCTTTGGATATGTACTTTTCCAAGATGTCGCCAGGTACAACAATTACAGGTTTTGCCTTCGATCCGACGTTGCTCAGATCTAGTCTTATCTTCTTCTTCGTTTCCGTCCAAGCCTTTTCATAGACTCCATGCTCGGGATCCGGGTGAACCACAGTCATGCTCTCGTCAACTTGTTCAGTTGACATGTCCACTTCTTGCTCATCACCCTTGACTGCTTCGATAGCCGCAGTCTCTAGTTCATTGAGATCATCTAGAGGTGGATGTACCACCTTCACCTGTATCCTATCTGAAAATCTGACATCATCACGAGTCGCTACTGATACGTGAACCTTCAACCTATCGAACTGCTGGACTCTGATATTCTTGATATGGTTAAACTGGCTCCTATCAACAACATCGTAACGCCAATCTTCAGTCGGTTGAAGGAAGTAGGTATACTCGAATGCGATGCGGGGTATCAGAATTTGGATTGCATTTTGACGGACAAAGTAGATGTATGCCTCCTCTACTAGTTTCTTTTGGGACTTGATGTATAAAACAGTGTGCAATCTGGCCGAGGCTCGGCTTGCAAATTGTGCCATACGGTGACGATAGTTGATGTTATCGCACATAGCCTGAATATTATTCTTATTCTTGAGGTTTGGATCCATAGGAACAGATCCTATTGCACTACCGAGGAGTCTATGGACTAGAAGGTCTGCATAGCGACGGATGGGTGATGTGAAATGGGTATAAAGATCCGCTGCTAGACCAAAGTGGGTAAAACTTACCACTTCCTGCTCAAAGCATCCACTACAAAAATAAGCGGCGGGTGTCATACATCTGGTTGCTATCATTCTCAACATAAGGTTGAAAAAATAATTGTCGGATAGTTTGGCCTTGTCCAAGCTGTCAGAAAGTCTCTTTCCATCGTCGGCTCTTATCTCGAAGCCCTTCACTTTGGCTGACTGAATGAGATCATCGAAGTTTTCCTTGGATGGTTTAGGGTGCCTACGCAAAACAGCTAGCTCTGGGTAACATTGTAATAGTTTGCCTGCCACGGCGATGTTTGCTAGCAACATGAATTCCTCGACCATAGAGTTAGTCTCGAGCATCTTCTTATGTTGAATCTCCAGACTAGAATCTCTATCGTATGTCTCAGATTCAGTTTCCACAAATCTGATCTCGTCGGCTCGGGCTAGAACTAAAGCTCCACGGTCGATCCTCTTCTGTTTCAGCTTCTTCGCCAAAGAGTTGAGACCTCTTAGACTTTTGTTTAATGTTTCATTCTTCGACTTGTCGTCTATCATATCTTGAGCCATTTCGTAGGTGAGTGATGCTTTTGAATTGATTATGGATCTAGTAAACATCACATCCGTGACCTCAGCATTTGATTTGCGAATTTTCCATATTGCACTGAAAGCCAGGCGATCATGATGCTGAATCAGTGAGCAAAGATTTGAACTTAAAAGAGCAGGTATCATGTCTATTCTTCTGTCTTGCAAATATACTGTTGTTCCTCTGTTTGCTGCTTCTTGATCAAGAGCTGTACCCGACTTGACATAATAGGATACATCGGCAATATGAACACCAACCTCGCAAAACTCACCATCAATATCACGATAATGTAAGGCGTCGTCAATGTCGGTACAACCGGGCGGGTCAACACTGCATACATCTATACTTCTTAGATCTGCTCTCTTGCTGAACTCCTCGGATGGTATGGTCCAGTTGTCGCCTTCGGGAGGTAGACAATTCAAGACTGCGTCTGTAAACTTAAGATGAGGAACTTGATGCTCTAATAATAAGACATGATTTTCGGTCTCCTTATCGCCAATACTACCAAGACTCTTGACATAGTGACCTTGTGGGTACCTCGACGCTCGTGGCCAGGAATCAATTGCAACAAGTAGCCTTTGGTCTTTCAACTTCTCATATTGCCGGGTTTCAATTCGAATAATAGGTATTCTTCTATCACTTGGTACGAATAAGCAAAATGATCTAGAAAGCGTAGATTTACCCAATAGATTCTGATGACGCCTCAGAACGCCGGTATATTCTCGCCATATCCTCTTTGTTATGGCAACTATCTTACCTGTCGGCTTTAAGTTGGCTGACTTATCAAGAGATTGTAACTTCTCAGTTGCGTTGGCGGTAGCTTTGTCATCTAAAGAATCGATATCCTCGGTTGCTTCAGGTAGAAGGACTAGGTCGGACTTGATTTTCCACTCACTCTTGGGCAACAATTCGATGACAACTTCATCTTCATGGATAGCACGATTAATACTCTCGCGGCCCTGGATGAGAATGTGAACATCTTCTCCGCCTATGTTGACAGCAACTATGCCTTGCAAGGCATTTTCGCGACTAGCCTGAAACTGGCCGGCCAATAGTTGTCCTTTGTCAAGGATGGGTTTAAACTCTTCGGGTGTCAAATGTCTTGGGTACTGGAATTTGGATTCCTCGGTTGCAGGTGCTTGTTGCGCACCGGTATCGGAAGATTGTTGTGAATTCTTAGACGGGTCATCAATGGAGTAATCTCTCACCTTGATCACTGAGCCTCGTTTAGTTTTCTTATAGGCAATTTTAAAATTAAACATTTTGCCTGGTGTCTTGAAGATCGATTAGTTCTAGCAGTTTAAACAATCATAATTAGATGCAACAAAGTTGGAAATTCTTCCATGTGGTCAACTAACAGAGTATGTAAACAAACGCCATGCTGCAAAAGTTTTCCTCTCGTTAGCAGCTGGAACTTCAAAATCTCTCATGCAATTTTTCCCAGATGCACGCAGCATTCTCACTCCTGCCGCAGGATTCCTAGAACGGTGATTGGGTTAATCTGCACTGAAGGGACATGATGGGCAGGTTGCGACTGTGGTGATGCTGTGCAAACATGCAGAAGATTTAGCCTGTATGAGCAAGCACAAGAGGAAAAGTGGACGAGCGCCATTCTGCCTGCAGAATGCAATGCACCGACGGTACATTGTGGTGTTTGCTGCAACGGCGCCATTTCAAATGTGTTGCACGCGGCAAAGAGCGCGCAAAATTGCTTGGCGCTCATTTTCGTTCGAGCACAACAACGCACTTAGATTCGCTTCTGATTCTTACAAGTCGACTAGCGAATTGAACCTAGGCTCTTACCCCAAGATCTAATGGATCAAGTCAAAGTTACGCAGGCAGTCGATATTATAACATATAATTTATAGATACAGTTATTACAGTGATCATCACTCATCTGTCACAAATGATTATAAATGCAACAAGTTTTATTATAGAACAGAAACAAATTAATTCAAGGATCTGCATCCAGGACATTGATAGCCCATTCCGAGATTGAACAAAATGCAGCCTAAAGTAGCAACCAAGTCGTTGGGCAAGAACCTCACTTCGCCCCAACTAGCACATCAATTCAAAAATACCCCAAGCGTCACCGCCTCTAAAATTTCCCGATCACCAACAACGCCACCAAATGTTCCAACCAAAGAGAGAGGTTCATTCTTCAGTAGAAAGTACCGAGAACTTGTCAACTGCCAACTTACTCCCATGACACCCAAGATAGATAAGTCACGATGTACGACTCAACGGGGTAGGAGAACTCGTACTGGGGAACAGAGAAAGACATCACCCAATAACGCAGGACGGAGCAAGAGGCCACAACAAAGCTATTGTCTAGACTCCGAGTACACAACCCCTAGAACAACTAGAACTTCCTTAACTCCAGCCTCCATCAGGAATGGCAGAGTTGTATTCGATCGCAATCCACAGCTGATCTATGGACCCTTAGGCTTGGACAACGAATCGTCGAGTGAGTCGACGGATATGTTGATAAGAACAAAGATCCACCGGATGTCGCAGGAGAGAAGAAGAGCCACCACTCCCTTGGCGATTGAGGGGCCAGACGATGAGGTTGAGCTGATCGAAATTGATGTGACACCATGTGATGTTCAATCAACATATGATGAGCAACAGTCAAACCAAAAGTTAATGGAAGAAGCAGTGCAAGCACAATCACCGGAAACAAGGACAACCACCATAGTGGCGCAACAGCAACAACAAAACAATATAAACAAGACTCCGAATGGAAGCGCAAAACCTTCAAGTCAAACTCCACCATTGACGCCCGTACAAAAACCAAAGACGACAGCTGCAAAAACACCAAGCCCAGATAAGGGGACCGAGCGCAAGTGTCTCAGTCCGAAGCAAACTCATCAAGAGGTGGATGTCAACACAGGCACCTCTAGGCTAGATCAAACACCGAAGCAACAAGCCACGTTTCGTCCATTTGTTCCAGGCAGTTGTAACATTAATGATATTTTGAAATATTATGGTGCGAGATCAAGACACAATGCTAGCTCGAAGAGCAATGTGAAGGCAGGAAACTGAATCAAAACACTCCCATGTCACTACTGTCATCAATATCATGTTCTGTATTATTAATCACTCTCCAGCACTCAAAAAGGACTGTGAGATTAACAAAAACAATGAGACAAACTATAACTATCCCTACATTTATAACAATGACCAAAGAATTCAGTCCTAGTTTGTATTTCATAAATAAAAAGTGAAATATTTATAACCTAATGCGGATTTATCACATTAGCTCGTGCATCGACTAATTATTTTCATCATCATCTATCTATGACCCAAGTAATATTCTATGATGGTGGAGAATATCGCAAAGCCAACTGCGCCATAGATGCCACCTTTAACTCCAGCTCTAAGACCGATCATTCCACCAGTGATTCCCCCGGCTAGTGTTCCATTTTTCCAATCTGTTTTTGCTCTATAACTTTCTATTGTACACTCTGTGATTGAGAACATAGCACCAAGGATTGCGAAATTTTTTGCCTGGCTTAAGGTTCGTGTCTTCATGTCTAACAATACTGATTTGACTGTTTGTTTCTGGAAATCTGTAGCAGTTGTGAGGTCGGGCCCAAGACTGGCGCTAAATAGACCGATCGCTGCTCCCAACCCAAAGCCGGCTACGCAACTCATGGTCGCTTTAAAAGCACAACTTTCAAACAAGTTTTGGACCATGAGTTCTTGTGGATTCCTCAAAAGTCCTGCTCCGAATTGATTCGGTACAATCATGTTGCTCATAGCTTTTGATCTAGTATCTGGATTGATAAATCTATCCATCAAGAAGCTGAACTTGATATCGTGCTCGCCACCGTCTTGAGCTTCTTGCGAGTTGTCGGACTGCATTTCTAACCCTAGATAAGGTTTTTCCCTTTTTTAAGATTGAGGTTACATTAGTATGGTGAATCTACTAATCGTAGAATTTAGGTTCAAAGTCATAGGAGACATTGCGATCATGGAATTTAATGTAACTTGAATACACATGTGCCCACATGGGATTGTTTACAAGTGTAAACGTGCGTAGGTCCTCAGCCACTGAAGTTTAGCGTACAAGTCAAAGACACACAACGAAGTTGAATGAAAAATAACACACAAAAATCATTGCAGTTCATTTTAGCGATACAAATGTCGCCGCAGGCGATTATTCAATCAATCATAATAACCTAATAATACTAATCTAGTAATTTAAATTTATATTAGAAATGCATAACGGTGCACCAGATAGGTGGCCTGAGTGCCCACCACACGGGGAACTGATCGATGGCACTTTCATCCCCTTGAAAACTCCACTTGGTGAAAATGTCGAAGTGCCGAGTGGGTTTGAGTTTACACCGGAGAAGTTCTTATCTCTTATGAGCAACAAGAAGATCACAATCGGACTAATTATTAATCTATGCAACACGGAAAGATACTATGACAGTTTGGATTTCGAAGAGCAAGGTATAGAGTATAAGCATATCACTTGTCGTGGAGTCTCAGGAGCGCCAACCTCAGCAGAACAATCAGAGTTTATCAGGACTTGCCGGACATTCCTAACAAAATACCCGAACAAAGTTATAGCTGTTCATTGTACTCATGGTTGCAATCGAACCGGTTTCATGATTTGCTCCTTCCTATGCTCAGAAAGAGACTGGGCTGTCGATGCTGCAGTCTCGCATTTTTCTTCTAAAAGACCGCCAGGTATATACAAGCAAGACTACCTCAACGAACTTTTCAATATCTTTGGGGATTGCGATGACCCTGTTCCAGAGGCACCAACAAGACCCCAATGGGATTCTAGATCCTCTCCACAGCCGAATACTGCGACCATCAAGACAGAATTTTATGAGGGCATAACAGATGTGATATTAGTACGAGATGAAGCTTTAAAACAGCGTATCTACAGTAGATGCTGTTATCTATGCAACTATAGAGTAGACGGTCAAATAAAATTCCCCGGAGCTCAGCCTGTATCGATGGACCTAAAGAATATTCAACTATTAAAAACTCAAGCATACAGAGTAAGCTGGAAGGCGGATGGATCCAGATATATGATGTATGTGGAGGATAGGGATAATGTATTCTTTCTAACAAGAAGTTTACAGTTATGGCGTGTTCAAGGTAGATTGGAGTTTCCAAAGAATCTAGATAGAGAGAAGATTTCAAGTTATTTCCAAGACACTTTATTTGATGGAGAGATGGTCACAGATACAGAGCAGAATGGTAACAAAGTACCTAGGTATCTCATATACGATGTGATAAGTGTCGATGGAAACATCGTCGCTCATGAAAATTTCGACAAACGTTTTGGTCATATTGCAAATATAATCAACGGAAGACGGAAAGCCAAACACTACAACCTCATACCACAAGAGGGTGAACCTTTCAAGGTCTACCCGAAAGGATTTTTTCCAATTGAAAAGTCGCAAAAAACGTGGCACATGAACGTTTCGCATGAGAAAGATGGACTCATCTATCAGCCTGTCGAAGAGCCATATACAGGTGGCACCTGTGCAAAGATCATGAAGTGGAAACCACCTCACCTGAACTCAATTGATTTCAAGATGCAAATTAGGGAAGAGAGACAGAATGGATGTTTGCCCGAGGTTGTGGCGTCCTTGCATGTTAGCAATAAGGCTGAACCAATGGTCAAATTCAAGTTGGGAAGAGATCAACAATCTTACAGTCAATATAACAACAAGATAGTTGAAATGTCACTCGTTAATCAAAAATGGACAGTCTTGAGAGAGAGAACTGACAAACTGACGGCAAATTCTTACGAGACGGCAGTCGCTACTTTCAACTCGATCCGACACCCTGTTACTGAGGACTATTTATTCAGATTTATAGCGACCGAAGGCTTCGGAGTAGCGAGGAGATGATCGCCAGCATTATGCACACAACATGACGAAGCTTAACTTTAGTCTATTGCTCTATATCACAAGCTGAAACACGTATTATAAAATAATGAATCAATTAAAACCAATCTTTCGGAATCAATTATCTAATCACCCGACAATCAACGGCGTCCTAGAGGATGTCTCAACAAAGAAAACAGGTTTTTTCACATCAGCGCAATCTAATGTAATGGATACTCCCTAGAGAGGAGGATTAGTATGTCGGCGAATAAGTGGTATCTATGAATTTGAGAAGAATGATAGCAACAGGAGCATAGATCTTCTACTTTTTGCTGGCATCTGGATTGGTTCACTTATTTTCCAATCAAGAAAATAAGTGAGATATACCGGAAGTTCAATCTCATAACAAAAGATCCGATCTAAGAGATTAGTGACTTAAAGGCTAGCGTAACTTGAGGGTTCTAACTGATTACGTGAAGATCAAACTTTCGGTTTGGATAAGATGATTGAATAAATTAATAAAAATTGGAGTTACTTTAGAAGGTTGAGTTCATGTACTTAGGTAATCGGTCTCTGCAATTACATTTCTACTGTATGAGAACTGGCCGAAAATTGCGCTTGCATTTTTCGTGTGACTACACAATTGTGTTAACTCTTCACAAGCGCCGGAATGCTGCGAGAAGAATAGTAAACAGAGTCGTGCTTGCGAAATTGCAGTCTTCTCTCTTGATACTAGATTCATTTCTTCTCTCTTCTTTGATCAATCCAATCATCACCTCAAACTTGACAGCATCTAGAAATTGTTAGTATTAGATAGATAGAGCTTAATGGATTGTAAATGTTGAAATTGGACGAAATAGTGTACGAGATTTTGTAAAATTAAAATAATAACTGCATCAAAAAAGATAACCAATGACAGCTATGAAATTGATAGATAGTAATGTTCGCAAGTTTAGAGTTAGAAAAGAATTTCGTGAGAACAATGATAAGATTAATTCCATTGATTTTTCTCAAGATGGATCAACTTTGATATCATCATCGAATGACGATGCTATCATTATCTATGATTGCGAGAGCGGTTCCGTCAAGCGGACCTTACAGTCAAAGAAATATGGTGTTGGTCTCATCAAACATACACACACTAGTAACACTGCCATTCACACCTCAAACAAAATTGACGATACAATAAGATATCTATCCCTACCAGACAACAAGTATTTGAGATATTTTACTGGCCACCAGAAGGCCGTAGTCACCTTATGTATGTCGCCCATTGATGATACCTTTCTATCAGGATCTCTAGACAAGACAATCAGATTATGGGATCTCAAGAGTCCGAATTGTAGTGGCGTTATGCAAACTCAAGGCCGACCAGTAGCAAACTTTGACCCAGAGGGTTTGATATTTGCCGTAGGAATCAATAGTGAGTTTGTCAAACTATACGACTTAAGATGCTTCGAGAAGGGACCTTTTAATGCCTTCAAGGTTCAAAATCATCACAAGGATGTCAACTGGACTGGATTGATATTCTCTCCCGATGGCAAGCAAATTTGCATAACGACTGACGCAAATGCCCTCATTACCCTGGACTCATTCATAGGAACACAATCTCACACCTTGACCACTACTCCAGAAACTCAGAGTCCCTTGATACCAAATTCTGTTCAAATATCCTGCGAAGCCACCTACTCGCCGGACTCTCAATATCTATTTGCCGGGACAAACAAGGGTTCGATCTATTGCTGGGACACGGAATCAGGATCCGAAGTCACAATACTCAAGGGAACGGGCTCATCTCCCATTCAATGTGTTCAATTTAATCCAAAGTACATGTTAATCGCCTCAGCTTGCAGCAAGATGTCATTCTGGATCCCAACTTTCCACGAATGATTGTGTTGAATGAAATATTCAGAGGACTTAAGAAATTAAGATGTATAAATCAAGTATTATCAATCCAATCGAAAAGAAATGCAAAAACGATAGAGTAATGTTTTCCGAAGATTTATGATGCAACATCATCAACTTCAGCCAAGAAACTCCTCGATTTTAAAGAATAAAAAAGTTTTATTGCTCAGCAAGGCCGTATGCAAATTTATGTTTTCCGTTGGTTATACTCGATTAATGGCCCACGACATCAAGTTTTTCTATCTGAACCACATATCGGGTTAGTTTATTTTTCCGATTTGTTCACTTTTCTTCAACCTCAAATTGATAAATTCAGCAACCAGGAGTAGATCTCACGTTCAGAATACCGTTGAAATCAACTTAATTTGAGTTAGAAACAGAAATCTCATGAAACATGTCAAATAGGGTACCCGAAAGGTGGGAAGAGTTTGAGCCTTACGGAGGCATCGTTGATAATATCTTTGTACCACTCAAGACGCCACTAAAACCTCAAATTCGAGTTTCACCCGGTCAAGAGTTTACACCTGATATATTTTTACAAGAAATGAGGATGAAAGGCATCGAAATTGGGATGGTGATCAATCTTTGCGCTACCACCCGATTCTACGATCCTAGGCAATTCACTTACAATGATATCGAGTTCCATCATATTATTTGCAGAGGCCATCAACCACCTAGTCAAAGAGTTGAGGAGACATTTTCAAGAATTTGCACTGACTTTATACACCGAAGTGATAAATTAATAGCTGTACATTGCACCCATGGTTGTAATCGAACTGGTTATATGATTTGCTCCTACCTAAATGCATTTAGACGGTGGCCAATACACCATGCAATTTGTGAATTTGCTCGGCAAAGACCACCCGGAATCTATAGAAGATATATCATCCAGGCTCTGCTCATGATTGGCAGTGTGAGGAATCAAGGAAATCAAGTTCCAAATTATAACCATCGACTTCAGCCACCTCCATCTCGATCTTGTAACTCTACTAACTCACCTTATCGAGGTCATCGAGGGCAGAATCAGTTCCGTGGAGGTAGATCTCGAGCAAATTTTGACCAAAATTGGCGCAGGGAAGATCAGTCTTGATAATTGCGACTTATTTTTATGTCCAGACATAACTTTACACACATTTGAGCATTATTGAGTCATACTAGCCTACGTCAACAACCAACGTAATTGACTCGAATATTAAAACGATCTGACAGTTAATTAACCGTCAGTGATCGAATCACAACATTCTCCCTCATCGTTTTAGATAATTCGAAGGCCTGCTTCAACAGGTGTCATCTATGAAACTTTAATCAGAGCTATGCGCGCGAAAGTTTACGAGCGTTAAGGAGACATCGAAACTTTAACGATTTTGAGTCATGAGCGTCAACTTCAATCAATTGCTAAGCCACAATCTATTCTGTCGCTTGCTTATCAGATACAGTAACTCATCGAGTAATGAGTAATCTGGTTGACAAATCTGGCTAACTACAACAGCATGAGGTTTGCTAAACTTCATGCTGTTGTAAAACCAAGGAGTAGCTAGTAAGTATGATGGTAAAAACAAAAACTCTTGCTAGTCACAATCTATCCAGCACTACGATTGTGCACCCACTGTGATATTCTAGATTGATTAACAAGATGTAGTTGCTTATATTGGATTATTTATTGGAATGTTTCTATAAAATTATAAAGTGTCGACTCCTATTACCTAATTTGTGTTAAACTTTCCCATCAAAGACTCAACAGGATGGACATTTGGATTTTGATAGCAACCGTATTTACGGCCTTAGCTGTCACCTTCTCACTCTACGAGGTGGTGCGTCACCTATGCAACTTCACTAAGCCATATTTGCAAAGATATATAATCAGAATCCTATTGATGGTGCCCATTTACTCACTTAACGCTTGGGTTGCCATGATTGTGCCAGCGGCAGGCATTTACCTAGACTCATCGCGCGAGGTCTACGAATCCTTTGTGATCTATAGTTTTATGAAGTACTTATTGAACTTTCTACAGTACGACACAAATTTGCAACAATACATCGATCACAAACCAGGACCACATCACATATTTCCGCTATGTTGGCTACCAAATTGTGTTGGTGGACGTAGGTTTATGGTTAGATGCAAGCACGGAATTTTGCAATACGTTGTGGTTAGACCGATAACAACACTAATCGCCTTTCTAAGTCAACTATTCGACTTCTATGGTGAGGGCAACTATAATCCATTTTCAGGTTACACCTACCCAGTGTTACTGGCCATCAATAATGCATCACAAATCTTGGCCATGTACTGCTTGGTCATCTTTTATACTGGCTACCGCCACGAACTGGATCCAATGCAGCCGTTAGCCAAGTTTTTTAGCATCAAGCTAGTGGTTTTCTTTTCCTTCTTTCAATCTGTTGTGATAGCCGGTCTATTGGAGGTTCCAATGATTGAAGAGACTTTCCGCATGTTATTTCCTGATCTCACAGACAAAGTTTCACTTGGAAGAAAGATGCAGGAGTTACTAATTTGCTTCGACATGTTGATTGCGTCATTCGGCCACCTGTATGCATTCTCATACAAACCATTCGTAGAGGACGAGGCGGAGGATGGGGATGCTATGCGACGTAGGCTTAGGTCCTCGTACGAAGAGGAAAACAGAAACGGAAGAAGCGGCAAGTCAGGTATCTCTTGTTGCCAAGCACTTGGTAGTATCCTGGACTTTAGTGATGAGAAGAGCGATGTTAATGAACACTTCAGTCATATATTCTCAAAGATCAGACAGATGTTTAGTTTTGGAACTCCTTCACCAGCGATTGTTAGTAGCACTCTAAATAACGATTGGATTGTTTATGGTAGTACCAGTGAACCAACGAGAACCGGTGACAACCAGACTACATCCAGGATAACAACCGAACAACCGCTGATCAATGGATCATTATCCCAGCCTCAAAATTATCATAGTGTTGATTGATGTTACAATCTAATGCAATTGACACTAAGAAATGGGATAATAAAGTATAAAATTGAGTTCGAATTGCATCATTCTCCGTATCCAAGAGAACAAAAGAGCCTTTCCTTCGATATATAATCCTGATTGATGACATGAAAGATTAAGCTATCGACTTGGCTAACCAAAATTTTTCTTCAGGTATCCAGTCTAGATTGCAGTTCGATCCAATAACAACGCAATAATGGTCTAACAATTGTTCCAAAAGCTCTTTTTCGTCTAGAAACTCAATCCTCTCTATTCGTTCGATCTCATTAGGGGCTAATATGGTTTTATAGATTTGGGACATGGTGTAAGCTTTAGTATTTTCCAACCCAGCTGACTTGAATCTAGCCATTTGGGTGTCTAAAGATTTGCAAGCAGCCACTCCCATCAAATCACAATGTCTATCAGTCATGTTTGCTAACATTATCTCACCAAATCTATCATTCATATTGCATTGCTCGTAATTGATCATGGAAAGATGCCCGAAGTTGCTACCTAACCACCTAATAAGAGATTCAGAATCTGGAATAGGCATGTAAACGAGGACACATTCTAATAGACAAAGAGTTGGCTTGGCAAAATCAATCTGGCAATCTTCGATTAATCTCTGTTTTAGTGAAGACTTATCTACTTGTCTCAAGTCGAATGAGATCATGTGATAGCTGTCCGAGTGTAGCCCTTCCCTCTTAGTGTGCGAATTTGTAAGCATGCTCTCTAACTTTGGATGCCTTCGGATCGCCATCATCTTGTGCATAACTACTGGGCTCATATCAATCTCGACAAACCGAAATTCTTGGGTACCATGCGATTGTTGTTTGGATTTCAATCTCCAATATAGTGAATCATATCCAGCTCCCAAACTTAGTACCTGACTTGAAGGGAAACTTTCGATGAATTGCTCAACTAAGGTTGCGATTGCAGCTGATCTAGCATAATAACCTCGATTAATCTCAGGTGCTTTTCTGCTTGAAGTGCTCTTCAATTTGGTGGATAAAATTTGACCTAAAAACTCATCTCTGTAGTATCCTTTTTGTACAGCTTGGTATTTGCACATTGATGCATCGTCGTTGGTGGCAGCAACCGCGTCGTCACCTGAGGCGAGATCCATAATTTCAATAATAGATTGGGAAATATGTCTCTAAGGTGAGGTTCAATAGATTGATAAATTTTAACTGTCGAAAATATTGATCAAAAACAACACTACTCAGCTTAGCTTTTGGATGACCTCGTGCGCGTGGTGAACCTCGTGGCCTCATGCGAACAAAATTAAAACTCACATGATGTGAGTCACATCCGCGCTTAGGACAGACTGTACATGTACACGAACATTTTATCATCTAATTACCACATTATTGAATAATATTTATTATCCACAAATAACCATGTTGATCTCTGTTGTCAACAATGTTAAAATCTATAACCTCGCTTCGGGTAAGGCGCTACCCGATTGGCTTTCGGATAGAAAACGACGGGTCCTGTTGAAGAAGAACAAAGAGCTCGGCCACCGAACTGAACTCATTCAAGATCTTGAGATGCCAGTTCTAAGCACAAATGTTGTCATTAGTCCAGATCAAAATTACCTATTCGTTACAGGAATGTATAAGCCTCGATTGAGGTGTTATGATTTCAGACAAATGGCCATGAAGTTCGAGCGTTGTTTTGATTCGGAGTGCGTCAAGATGATGGTTTTATCTGACGATTTCAGCAAGATTGCCATGCTTCAGCAAGATAGACACATAGAATTCCACAACAGCACAGGCTACTATTTCAAGGTGCGCATACCAAAGCCTGGCAGAGACTTTTGTTACGACTACAAGAATTGTATCATAAACTCATGTGGTGCCTCATGTGATATATTTCGGCTCAATCTAGACATCGGTGCCTTCGATGATTCGCTCGTCTCTGATAAAGGAGGATTCAATAGTGTTGCAACAAACAGCGATCTACAGTTGACTCTAGGCGGAAGTGTCGATGGTACGATAGAATGTTGGGACTCTCGAGCATCCAGAACAGAGGTTGTGAAGTCTTTTGATTGTAGCGTATTTTCGCCGTATTATTCAGGCTCTGAACTAGATACCCCAGCAATAACATCAATGAAATTCAAGGATAACCTCAACCTCGCCGTGGGTACATCGACTGGCCAAGTTTTTCTTTTTGACCTTAGAACCAACAAGCCATACACAATCAAAGACCACTATTTTGGTATCCCCATCAAGGCACTAGACTTTCACAGTACATCGAATGAACACGATTTAGTTATGTCATTGGATGATAAAGTTGTCAAAATGTGGGATCGCAACAACGGTGAGACATTCACTGCCATTCAACCCGATAAAGATCTCAATGATTTTTGCACCATTCCGAAAACAGGTATGCTTTTCCTAACTTGCGAGGGACAGAAAGTGCAACCATTCTACATACCATCTTTGGGTCCAGCACCAAAATGGTGCTCCTACCTGGATCAAATCACCGAGGAGTTGGAAGAGGAGGTAACTGATAACACTATCTACGAGGATTACAAATTTGTCACGATGCAGGATCTTGAAGAGCTGGGCGTCGAACACCTTGTGGGTACGAATCTTCTTAGGGCCCATATGCACGGCTTTTTCATGGATATCAAATTATACTCAAAATTTAAGTCTGCATCGAATCCCCACGCTTTCGAAGAGTATAGAAAGAACAAGATCAGACAAAAGCTAGCCGATGAAAGGACAAATAGAGTTCAGTTGTTGAATGCTTTGCCCAAGGTAAACCAAAGACTAGCTGCAAAGTTATTACAGAAGAAAGAGCAGTCAATCGCTTCTAAATCAGAGAGTGGAAGACCAAACCCGTTAGAAGATACTAGATTCAGGGCTCTGTTCGAGAACCCAGATTATGATGCTACAAAATAAAAAACAATCAATTTCAAGTCAGAGATTGAATATACATTTGAGTTGTTTATTGATGAGCTCAAATACACACCAGGAGTCAAATTTGTATGCTGTTAGTCTATAGGATATGATGAAGGAAAACCCTTTGATGGCAATAAGCATGAATTGAGTTTGCAGAGACTGGGAAGTCTGTTAAACAAAATTCTCGTGTAATGCACGTGCTCAAGCCCGCGATCGCAAGCGAACTAGAACAAAATTTATTCTCGGAGTTAGAATGGTCATTATGGACTTCAAGTATGCCACTATTCAGCGACAAATTAAAACTATTTATGTTTGCATCTAAATTTCTCACGAATTATATATAATCTATCATCGATCAAACTGACATGTCAGGTGGATTCAAGTACGTGGAATCCAACCGGGTTTCAAAGGCGCAGAAGAGTGCCATGCCAAGGCTGCAAAGAAGGCTGAACAAATGAAGCGGGTAGAAGAGGGAGAGAAACTAGATGAGCACAAGAGAGCCTTGACAGAATATTGAAACTTCAGAAACTTCTGATCCACGATATTGATGCCGATGGTGATCGCATGTACCGAGCAGTAGAGCATCAACTGAGTTTGGAAGATGATGCTGATAAAAGTTTAACGTACCAGCAAATTCGTAATAAGACAAGCAAATACATGAGAGACAATGGTGATCAATTTATACCTTTCTTATTGGACGACCAAGGTGAACTCATGAGCGAGAAAGCCTACCAGAATTATTGCGACCGTATAGCAAAGACCAAAGAATGGGGCGGCCATCTGGAACTGACAGCAATCTCACAACTCACCAGAAAGCAGATTCACATTTTCCATTTTGTTGCTTGAATTCAAATTCTCAAGTTGCTAGTTGGGCGCTCGCCTAAGCGGCCGCTTGTTACCTGAGATAAAGATTTCCTTGAACTCGGCCAACAAACTTGAGGCCATGTTTTTTCGCTCCTGCCGAGGAGTTTTGATATGTTTCCACCAATATTCTAACATGCAAATATAGATTGATATAAAGGCGCCAGCTCCAAGGACAACAAAAACTCCACCAACGTGATCTAGGCCCAATTCGCTTGCTTGGCCGCTCGATTTCGTTTGTTCTTTTACCTCGCAACTAGTATTTCCGTCCTTCTTCTCCTTCCACCAACGATCCTTCGGCTTGTGCAAAACTCCCTTCACTTGCAAGGTTAAAATGGCCTCACTTAAAACAGCGCGATACGGCGATAAAGATTGGGTAGCAATGCCGTAGCCCTTTTGGTCCAGCAAAGAGCCCACCTGGCTCAAGTTGCAATTCCTCTCCACTGTATACTCGATTGTCGTCGATTCTATTAGAAAAGCAAACTCTCCTTTCTTGACTCGTTCCACTCCCTTGCCGATCGCTTTGATTCCATGAAGGACCACATTCTTGCGTAGGTTATGTAGTTGGGGCGTTGGAAAAACGCGCGAGTCGAGCTAGATTGTAAGCATCCATACAAAACCTTGGTTTGTTTTGCCAAATCGTCCGCCGATTGAATGGGATTGTCCATACGTTCCACCGTGAGGAAGGCGGCCAAGGGTTGGCAGTGTAAGATGAGACTAAAATCAGGATGAAAAACCACCAGGCGGCTGCCATGACGCGAGTCGATAGATCGCCGGGCATTATATCGCACCCCTGTTGCATGCGACATCCAATCGTAAACCAAAGGGTGTTTTTCATTGTGAAATCATTAGACAACTCGTCGGCCTCCTGTTCGCAAGGGTGCGGATTTTGCCATTCGTAGGGCGAAAAACGGGCAACCATAAAGAGGAATAGAGTGACCCCGACGAAGGCTGTTATTAGGTGAATCCAAACTTCCGGCGCAAGTGGCAACATAAACTCAAACAACTTCCGAAACCAATCATCATAGAACCACAACTAAAGTCCACTAAGAGGCCAATTTTATTAAGTTTCCACAAGCACCTTTATGGTTTAGGTGAGCACTACAATTCTCTAGTGCAACAATCGTAACGAATTATCTATACCTACAGAATTTGGCTAAAAGTCTGAGTTATATCTTGCAGTTTGAGTCAAGTTTGAATACATTTATTTACAATAGATCAATTGAATTGATGGTGAAGATATAAATTCATGAGCATCAAGTTGGATGAGTGTACATCAAAAACATATTGCATCTAGTACAAAAATGGGGACTTCATTCAAGATTTTGAGGATTACAAATTTATTATGATGCAGGATGTTGATGTAGGCTTGCTAATTGAGTTTCATCTAAGTAAGGCGCTTCGATATTTTCATGAGCTTTGGCTTCAATTCCGCGCTCATTACTTGATCCGCCTGTTGCATCAAAAATCTGATGTAGCAATTACCACGGATGGTTTCCTTAGCATGGTTGAGGTGGCTGATTGAATCTTGATTCAACAAGTTACATAGAGTGCACAAGACTGGCTCCAAGATGTCATTATCGGGACTTGGGGGGTAATTACGTAGTGCCAGGGCAATTGTGTTCAAGATGAGCTCGACCCCAGATTCAATCGAACAAATCATTTGCTTGACTGGCTGGTTGTTATACGTTAGATTCTCTAGCGTGCACAGTGCACAACCTACCAGGTATGGATCGGGTGGAAACTGTCTTAATATTTTGATTAGTGTGTAGACTAGCTTCTCAAGTATGCTATGCTCTATCTCTGTGCTATTATTCAGGAGGTGTGACAAGTTCTTTAGGGTCCATAAGCTGTCCCCAACAACTTCTAGATCGTCGCTCTCGATAAATCGTAGCAGTATATTGATGCCGCCATTTGGAACAATTTCTCCAACACTAGCCCCGTACGACAGAGCTTTCAGGAGACGCGACGCCGTTTCAACGAAAGCTGCATCCTGCTTGCCCCCAAGATAGCAGGTTTCGATGGTTTGTATTATTAATCGTGTGCCACCGCTGGTTTGTATGGTGGACTTAATTAACTCGTCTTCATAGGCTATAAAATATATGCAGTCCAAGACAAGAGTTTCGAATATCTGATACTCATCTGTAGATGGATTTCTAAAATTGAGTAGCCTTATAATATACTCGACCGGCAGACACCGTTTGACGGCCTCTCTGAATCTACTGTCGCTTAAAAGCTTGTGTATGGGTGTGATGGCGAAAACAGGAGCATCACTGTCTGTGGCTTGGATCGAGTTGATTAAGCATTCTATAACCCCTTCGTTGTTGACGATTGCTGCGCAACCCCAGTCATATTTCGTTAAGCTGGTCAAGCTGCCGATCGCGAGGCACAATATGAGGTTATGGGACTTGTTTCTAGGGTCATTAATTATATCACGCAATCTATTTATATACGGAGTCGATGAGGATAGCGCTCGGCAAGACTCCATTCGCCAAGTAGTGTCGGCTGTGGTCAATGACCATAGATAACCGAGGAAGTTCGTTAAGAGCCTATGACATGTCTCGTCTTGGAGCTCCTCGAAAATGTATTGGACTCGCAACTGCGGAGGATCTTGAGGTCGAGGTATGTAGGGCACCGGCTGGGAAGAGGAGGAGGAAGAGGAAGAGGAGTGTTGTTGTTGCTGATGATACATTTGTATTTGTTGTTGTAGACGCGTGGACGGTAACTGTTGCATTCGATGTAGGTTTTCGGAGCCACTATTTCTGCAGTTACCATCGGCATTATCAATGCCATGTTGTTGATAATAGTGAGGTTGTTGCTGTTGGTTAGGGGTCTGTAGTTGAAACTGGTTTGGGTATACGATACTACTATCCCTGCAACTACCATCGCCATCATCGATGCTATGTTGATGATGGTAGGGAGGGTGAT
Source organism: Aculops lycopersici (assembly GCA_015350385.1). Lineage (NCBI taxonomy): Eukaryota > Metazoa > Arthropoda > Arachnida > Trombidiformes > Eriophyidae > Aculops > Aculops lycopersici. The sequence goes on from WNKI01000002.1 coordinate 19,858, forward strand.
GCTGTTGGTTAGGGGTCTGTAGTTGAAACTGGTTTGGGTATACGATACTACTATCCCTGCAACTACCATCGCCATCATCGATGCTATGTTGATGATGGTAGGGAGGGTGATGCTGTTGGTTGGGCGTCTGTGGTTGAAACTGGTGTTGGTATGCGATACCACTATCCGCATTACTCGTTGAGGGTTGATTAGACATCTACAATGCAAAAGTCAATGGGAAAAATGTTAGTTAGTTCGCTGCATGAGTGAATACGCGCGAGTCGAGTTTCGAAGAAAAATCCGATAGATGGCGCTGCGACGAGTATCCGCCGACCAGAATTTTGTTTGGATTTTGGGTTGAAATTATCAAAATTTAAGAGGTATTGGCGAGCCTAATCAGCTGGCAAGCCAGCAAAGATAAAGTGGGGGCCGAGGGAGAGTGAGAGAAAGAGAGAGAGTTTTACTTACCTCTAGTTTGGTAGAGAGCGAGAGAGAGAATGGCCGGCCGGCAAACTTGTTGATGTTATTGTCGCTGCTGCTATTGTTGCTCTGGTCCTGGTCCTGGTTCTAGCTCTGGTCTTGGTCCTGGTCCTGGTCCTGGTCCCGGTCCCGGTTCTGGTCCTGGTTCTGATTCTAATTCTGGTTGTTGTTGTTGATGATGCTAATACTACTACTATCACTATTATTATTATACAATTATAAATTATATAATTGATACTTTTATTGTGGTTTGTGTAGCACGCGGTACTCGTCGCTCGGCCCATTGCTCATTCGGGTGGCAATAGCCCGCGTCCGCCGCCAGAGCTGCGCTCAGCCGCTGATTTAGTTCCAAAAATGCCGCAAGAGGCGCCTAAAGCGAGAATGGCGATTGATTCTCACACGGTAGTATGTTTGTGTGCAATGCACCACCACCACTCTCTCTTTCTTAGGACTTACCAGAGGCTCAGGGCCAATGGACTCTCGCACTTCAGATCTTCGGAGTCGAAAGTTTGGACGCTCCACAAGACTTGCCCGGCGGCGGCAGCTGGAGGATTATGGGTAAAACTACACTTGAACATGGTAAAGCGAAACACTTCACACTGAAACTCAGTGTGGTGTCTCTTTGAAAATATTCTCACGTATATCAGTGAGCTCCTATTCTGTAGAGGAAGACGAAGCGTCAACATACAAAATATTTGTGGTGAGAAAACACGCGATGATGTTGTGATTAACCACGCGATAGCCATGGACCAAACCCAAGATTATTTCCTATCTTATAACAAATTATTGGAGGACAAGTTGGATATACTTATTCATAATTTAGACAATCGCATCGACAAACTTTACAACAGGAAGTTTGGCCTCACTCAGTTTGGTTTTGAAGAGAATGATGGCAAAACCAGTAAGACCAACAACTCACTCTCGCACTTTTCGTTCCTCAAATTCAAGACCCCCTACATTAAGGATATAAAAAACTTTGGTGCCCCTCCAAACAGAGAGGTTCGCCAGATACAAGAGCTCACTGGCGCTGAAGATATCGAATCCCTTATTAAGAGCAAGGGATGGTCAAGGGATACCAAGAAGAAGCTTGTTGAGGCCGTACTCGACCATTATAGTCAGCGTAGAATTATAGAGTTGATAAAGCAGAAAAATATTTTGCACCATCAACTAGTTCAGGGTTCAGTTGATCAGCGTGATGATATAAATCAGAAGATTGATTTAGTCAACGGACAGATAGAGCAAATCAGAGCAAAGAAGGACATACGAATCTTTCTACCAGATAATCGCAATGATCCGAGTATTGACTGGTGTTCTATCAGCGCTAAGCTAAAAGATACTGACCATGACCCCGTTGATTGTCGCCTAATGTGGTCGAACAATCTACACTGCTCTATTAACAAAGATTTCTGGACTAAAGAGGAGGACGAATGTTTAGCAAGTGCAGTCGAGAAGTTTGGAACTAACGACTGGGATTCTGTTGCGAGAGTTCTGAATAGCAATCGACTACCCTGGCAATGTTGCTCACATTACCACCAACAGATTGCCAACAATTATTCAAGCATTACTCCATTAAGTGACGAAGATACAGATAAAATGATTGAAGTTGTAAACTTATGTAGGATTGGAAATTTTGTCCCGTGGAATCAGGTGATGCACTTCTTGCAATATCATAGTTTGCTACAAGTCAGATATCAATGGATCAAATTATTTGCTATTATAAATTCGAATCGGCCATGGACACACCAAGAAGACATTCTCCTATTGAAGGCAATTGAGGCGGTCGGAGACAAAGATTGGCATAGAATCGCTAGCTGTGTGCCTGGTAGATCTAATAAGAGCTGCCGAGAGCGCTACACTATGAGGCTCAAGTACTCAAGTAGGGTTGTTGGTGGTTGGATAGAAAAAGAGGATAGACAGTTGCGTCAAGCAGTTGAACAATTTGGTCCTAATTGGTCGGTGATAGCACGACATTTTGAGGGTAGAAATGCTCACCAACTGAGAAGTCGGTATGAATTGTTAAAGGGTGAAAACAGTAGAAAAGGGCCTCTAAAACATAGGAAGTTACTCAAAAATCTCGACGGCTCGTACATCAGCATAAACTCCCTAAAACGAATGAAACCCCAATCAGAGCTGGAGATTGACAATAAATTATGTGAAATATTTTCCACTTACTCGGCAAACGTCAAAATTTCATCCAAGAATCTAATCTGCCGCAGTGGACCTGACGAAATGATCTATCAAACGACTATTCAAGTCTTGGCTGACAGTTTGAACGATAGGCATTCGTCGGGCGGTCTCTTGTATGATCTAATCTCTAGGGCTGTTCAAAAGAGGGTTACCTTTGATCAAGGCCACATAACTCCAAGTATAACAACACTCAATGGTTATAAAGCCTGGTTACTACAGCAAGACTATTTGAATCAAGTCGGTGAGGAGTCCATCGAACTACGAAACGAAGTTTCAACTCCAGAATATCAAGACATGTTAAAAGTGATAACCAAATTGTTCTTATGGCCAGCGATTTTGGCTCGCACAAAATCGCCAGCTTTAGATTTCAACAGCATGCAAGCTGCTGGAATAATTGATCATAGCAGTAAGAATCTCTATAAGATAAGAAGTATACAAACTTCAATCACCTCTATCAAAAATCAATTTAGACAATAAAGATCATCAAAAACAATCAATTGTTTATCTAGTATACTGATACGTTCCCTATTCTTGCGTTCAGTTAATCGATCAATCAGTTACACGAATATCACATATCGAGTGATGGGATATAAGGGTGGCCAGTTCTCGTTTCAGGACTGCATTCTCTTCTTCTAAAGTTACATTAATTTTTATCAACTCCTCTTTCTGATCGTGAAGTTCATCAAGGAGTTGCTTCCGTTTCTGGCGACACCTTTTTGCTGCAACTCGATTCCTCTCTTTTGACCGATTCTTTCTCTGCACAAATTCCTCGTGCGTTATGAGCTTCTTCTTCCGTCCACCCTTTGATTTCTTCTTAGACGGTTGAGGGGGCAACCCATTGATTGTTATGAGTCCGGTGGTATCAATTTGAGAAACTTCTTTATTTTCTATACCGCTAGCAACCTTTTGCTTCTTCCTCTTCTTCGGCTTTGTTGCATGGTTAATGGAATCACTAGGTTGAGCTCTATTTGATTTACTTTTAGTCAGCGATCTCTTGTATTCGCTTTTATTCTTTGACGGTTGTTCTTCCAACGGCGAGCTCCCGCACGATGAGTTCGAGCTACCGGAGTTTCGGCTGCTATTAGAACTGACACTACAGGCACCTGTCGATGATTGACTGCAGCTGGACTCATTGCTAACTGAGTTCGAATGGATTTCGATCTGTGGTGCCTTTCCGGCATCACAGATCGAACTGTTGAGCGCACTGTTGCTCTCCATTATGGCTAGATCATGCTGACATGCAGTGATGTCACCATCATGGGGCGTGATAGTGAGTTTGTCATCCGCTGGTTTTATCGAAGCATCTGGGTTTGATAAAGGCTGAGCTACTGGAGTATTACTCGTTATTGTGGAGGCAACAGGTAGAGGAGGCACAGTTTTCGGTTGCTGAACTTGAATTCTGTGTGCAATCGGGGGAAGTGGAATTTCATCAGAAGTAGCAGTTGTGACAGTTAATACCGGAACACTCTTCTCTGGAGCATTCGTGGCCAGACTTGACGATGCCTGAGGTACCATCGAGATGGATTTTACCTGAGCGCTATCTCTAGCTGCATTAACTTGTTGCTGGTTGTAGACCTCGTGTGTCGCACTGGCATTCATCGCTTGTCGATGGTTATTATTTGTGTGGGTTGAATTAAGATACTGTGGACTTGAGATCGTTTGCTGCACTAGCTGCTGCTGCCTCGCGAATTGTTGGCCATTATGGACAGCGTTAAAGCCCGATAAGTTTGAGTTTGAGGCCTGATTTCGAGAGAGTTGATAATGGTTATATTGTTGTTGATGTTGCTGTTTAGTGAGATCTTGCGGAGCTGTTGAGTGAGCGTTACGAGTATACTGGTGCTGGTTATGCGGATGAGCAATATGTTGATGGTGGTTATGGTGATTCGGTTGGGATGGAGGATTATACTGAATGGGTTGCTGGGCTATGTTTTGATGGTAGTGTTGTTGTTGTGTATGGCCCGCCTGATGGGATATTTGTTGTTGTCTGTTGTGGTGGTAAGAATTGAGCATTTGTTGGTGCTGCTCAGCACTGGTTGCCAGGGGGTGTTGAGTCGTTAGCCGAAGCCAAGCCTCTTGCTCTGGAGATAGCAAGGGAATAGATAGGAAAGGCGACAAGAGGGTGACTTGATTTTGAGCTGCCGCTTGTATTTGGTCTAAAGATAATCTGGTTAACTCTTGATTTCTTCTATAATGATGGTGGTCATGATTACTGTGATTATAGTTTTGATGATTTTGATCGCTTACATAGTGACCATGCGTAGATTCATTGCTCGAAATAGTAGTCTCACGCGATGAGGTCGACAGTGATCTTCGGCTTTCGTGACCACCTATATGTCCGCCATTGCCGACGATACAACCACCACCACCAACACTCCCTGAGGTATCAATTATGTCACCATGTCCATTCGGATCTACAATATGCTTAGGGTGCATATCACCATTACCGCTACACGGATGCGCCGATGTAACACCCCAGAAGAATGGATTGGTGACGATGCAATCAGCGCTGGTAGGTGTGCAACTTGGAAGTCCGGTAAATCTACCCACATCAGAGCCTCCATTCAATTGAACTAGCGAGCCCCACAGCTGGCTGGTCATCGGTACTGGACCTTGATCATTAGAGCACACGATTGTCGGAGTGGCCAGCGAAGCCAGCTTTGGGTCGAGTTTTTGAGGCAATACGACGCTTAGTTTCTGTAGCTCACCATTCCGACGCGATAAACTCCACGAGCTTGAGCTGTTGGTGTTGCTACCCGCACCAGGTGAATGTGGATTGTTGCTATTTCCCTCCTCTGATTGGTGATTTGTCGTCTGTTGTTGTTGTCTTTGCTGGTGTGCGTGATTTGAATTTTCATGATCGAATGGTAGCCCCTTAGAATGGGCCTTATACGTGATTAGAACACTCGCCGACGACTTGATGCTTGCATGCTGTTGATGGTGTCCATTGTATGACTTTGCAGCCGATGTTTGTGCAATGATATTCGAGTTTTCCGCTGGAACCACCACGGGGATAGCAACAGGTGGCAACGGGGTGGCTTGACCTCTAGCGACAATCTGGGCTGTCGTATCGGTTTGGGACTGTTGTGTTGCGGTTGTTGTCACTTCAATCATTTTGCTGCTTCGTTCTCGTTACCCTCGAGCTTCTCGTTACCACTATCAATAGGTGATTTGCATTTAATCATGGAACTCGGAGTTTATTTTAAAGAACGATTTGGTTATAAACTAAGTGACGCTTCCAACTTAGAAATGGAGATTGACTTGATTGCACTATTCTTTCATGGAACTATGTTAACCGCAACTACGGGATGATTTGTGACGTTTTCAATTGCTTTTCAGATAATTTTTTCACACCTTATGTAATACAATAACACAACCACTCACTTGTCCACCGAGATAATATCTCTGGCTCTCTGATATAATAATAACAATTACAATAACAACGCTCACTATTGCACCTAATGTTCGGCTCTCAACTATTTGGCTGCTGACAACTTGCAACGCGTTGGTCTATGGGACCAGGGACCGATGTGATCGTAGCAGATAGAATAGTTACAGTAGCTAGCCTATGTGTTCGAACAATTGCCAAATTTAATGCGCGGGCGGCGCGACAAAACCCGCGAACTCGATGCACAGAAACCCGAAAGTTCCCTTGGCGTTCGCTTGTAGTTTGCTTAAAAATTCGCTCACTTCGCTAGTAACTCGCGCTAGATTGAAAATCTAACCAAACCTGACTTGTTGACTTCGCATTCACCAGAGGTTTGTTGCTCCTGTTACTTCAGCTGCCGTCACTGCTACTACCGTCGGCACCACAATCGACATCCACGGCAAATGCGCCGCCGACAAGTCGCAATGTCGTCTCGTAATGCTCAGCCAGACTTTTGGCGAGCGTAACCACTATCCTACCGTTGCACGCTGCACAAAGTGAAGGCGTAGCGAGCTTAACTGCGTGGGGCCCACGCAAATGCAAGCGCAACAGGCGATGAGCAGACGGCGCGCGCAGAAGTTCGCTCGACTCGAGCGAACTCCTTCCCCATAGACTTCGTGTTAAAATTTAACTCGATCGCTTACTCATTCCACTGCCTCCCCCACCGCAGCGATACTCCCCAAAACTGCAATGCATACGCAATAGGAAATCCAGCGAGCCTTCATTTCGAACCAAGTGAAACCAAATAGGAGGAGGCAGTGGGGGAAAACGAATGAAACTACGCGAGCGATGCGGAGCAAAGATGACATTGAAAATTTCACTAACTTCTAGTGTTAAAGTGGGCAAGCTAGCTAATACATCCAAATGGCCCCACGCTAAAGTAATTGCATTCATTTAGCCCATGCGACTAGGCCCAATCAACAGATGTAGCGAGTAAATAAACGCGCTAGTGGCGCAATCGTGATGCCAAGTGGAGCCCTAACTTTAGTTTTAAATTCAGCCCCAGCTTTGGAATCAGCGATAGGACGACGCTTGGGAGGATGGAGTTACATCGAAGTCGGCGAAGATAACAGCAGCAACAACAACGGCAGCAACATTATTTATATAATCAAGCTGCTGCTGCAGAGCGCAACATTACCTCTTCGAGAGATACAACGACAACAGCAACAGCAACAGCAACAGCAACAGCAACAGCAACGAGCAACAACCAACAACCAACAACAACATTCACCTTTCGTGAGGCTCTCAAGTGACAAGGGGACTTGGAAATTTGCGGAGGCGGCGGAGATAGAGGCAATAGTTTCTATGGCGACGGTTGCTAGAAATGATTTCCAGTCTGGAGCCAGCAGGCAAGCGAGACAAGATGCTTCAACTATAAGTCTTGTTTATTTGCGCCTCGTGTCATTCAGGCTCAACTGGGCCGCCGCTGTCAATGCAAGGAGGCATCGAGCAAATAAGTGAGCAAGCTTGCCGGCTGGTGGCAACTAACTGAATCCATAACACCAGCAAAGCTTCGGGATAAGTCGGCCAGAAATTGTCTAGTCTTTGGCGACGATCTCGAAGATCCTGTAGACGACGAGCAACCAAGCGAACAAATCTCGTGCTAGCCAACAACTCGGATCGCGAGGCTAGTGCTAGATTATGAGAAGCAAACGAAACTCGTACAGCAGACTAATAACTATCGAAACCTCTTAGTATCTTACCCTAACGTTAGATGTCGAGAGCTCTTGATATCTCTGGCTCGTTCTCTCGAGGTCTGTTCTCAGAAGTTGTTCTGAGTTGGAGAGATGAGTCCCCGGACTGCTAGGGAGAAGAAAGAGGAGGGTGGGGTAGAAGAGGAGTTGGGTGAAGACAGAGAGGAAGCGAGAGAGAAAACGGATTTGTAACTAAATTTCCTCGTCCCACTATTTCCCCTTCTCCACTAAAACATCATTGCCCCTGAAATATATGACAACCAGTAAACAAACAAATTCAACCGCTTGATGGCTTTTACCTCTTGCTTTTTACTTAGCTGTGACTCATTAATCTGTTTGGGATCTGGGATAATGATGCATCATTGAGATAGAGCGTCACATAATTCGTCTTAGTCTGCAGGAGAGAAATTGTAGGCTAGCAAACAACGCGTTCGCTCGCGCTACTCTCGGCAATGCATGAAGTGAATCCGTTAGCTTGGCAGCTACAAGTGTGTGCGAGGCGGAAAAGAAATCTTGTTCACTTACAGTGCCTCTCAAAACTGAGAGGCACTGTATGTTGAAGTTAGCTAACATAAACTTGAATTTTCGCATGAGAAAACAAATCAAATGTTACTTTCATTGTGCTAGACGTTCATTCATAGTAAAATTCCAATTGATAACATAAATCTACAGCGAAGAAGCAGCGACATGAGGAATTGGATTATCTAGTAAGATTTGAATTGATCGACAAGGATTTGCTACCTGATCAAAGTTGTCCCGTCAAGAGGGTAAACAACATTCATACAACATAAACACAAACAACAACAATTTTCCCTCTGTCAGTAATGGTTTTTGATTTTTGATTGGTTGATCTCGAGACCAACCAATGACCTTTAAGATGGCGTATCTCTTATCTTCTCAAGGGGAGAGGGACTGATATAGCTTATGTAGTTAACTGGTGGTGTTCTTGGAACTTTGGTTGTTGGTAATTATGATGCCATCACCCCGAGAGAAGACATTGAATGGGGTATTGGCTGCAAAGTTGCTTGCATCACCATTGCACTCCTGGTCGAGAGAATTCAATCCATGTATTGAGTGCGTGTTGATTAGAGTAGTGGAGGCGCCAATATTATCGCTATCCATGATTATCCCACCTCCACCCTCAATGTCACGGGCGGAGATGGAAATTTGCGCAGCCAGGTTACTGTCGCCTTGCTGTTGTTGTTGACTGCCTCGATGCTGTTGGCTTTGGTGTCCGTTAATTAATCCAGCCTCTTGGTGGGAGAGTTGATACTTGCATGTCGTTAAGGATTGGCCGAGTGAAGTTGGCAGGTAACTACTAGCTGAATCGCTGGCGGTTAAATTTTGCTGTTGCTGCTGGTAAGCTGGCATTTGGTAGGCAGGCTGTTGCTGTTTTTGTTGTTGCATTGGATGATTCGATGGACAAACAGATGATGGTTCCTGATCAAGAGTTGTCGCTACTTTTTGATTGTAACTCCATGTCTCATAACTCAAACGGAACTCTGAACCAATTTTGTTGTTGCTAACCTCACCCTCACCGCCGCCACACCCGCCCGGCGAGTTTGCTTCGCTTTGCGGCGAGGCTAAATTACTAGAAGAGCCCAACGGCGACATGGATCCTCTAAGGGGTCGCATGCTACCCCGAGTGTTGCAAGATCCGCCCAAATCTATTGGATCCCAGTTGACCAAATAAGCGGGTTGCATCGAATCCTGATTTTGGTGTTGAAGCTGTTGTTTTTGGTGCTGTTGTTGTGAATTTTGCTGCTTTCGCTGGCCTATCTTATGGACATTCTGAAATCGTTGGCGCTGTGTAAGTGCATAAGTGTTTTGAGGAGAATGATGGCCCAACGGATAGGGCCCGATACGAGTTTGAGATGAGATCTTTTGCCTGGTTAAGTGATCGATGCTGTTGTGGCTTCGACTCCGAATTATGCTATCATACAAGTCCGAAGTGTTTAAGCCATTTGAGTTTGTATGATGCATCGACAAGCCACTCGTGCTATGCGATAAATTGTTTGTGTTGATATTCTTTAGCTGACTGGTCTCTTCCGTTGTCCAATCAACAGGTGGGTTCCGAGCTACCTGTCTACTCTGTCTCTCACATTCTCTCACACCCTCCATATTCGAGAATGCTTGGCCGAGCATAACAGACTGAGTTGAGAGTGGATTTGACATTTGTTGGTGACAGCCGAATGTAGGTTGAGTTGCCGAGAGATCGCTTGTTGATTGCACCTGCTGTTGATGTCCGTCTGGCGACATACTGAATTGAAGCTTGGTTATATCAGGTAATGAACCGTCTTTAGATAAATCTTCTCTTGAGTTGTTAGGATTACTGTTTTGATCTGTAACTCCTCCCGGATTGCCAATAAGTTGCTGGCCATCGTCCTCGAATGGACAAATCTTGATGCCTGGCAAATCCGTTGCCTCCATCATCATAACCTCGCCCCTAGGTTGTTGGTTCATGCTGGTGTTATTATAGTTGCTACCAACCGATAGTTGGTACCCTTGATTGTTTCGATTTGTGACACCAGAGTTGATAGCTCCCCCTAACTCCAAATCAGAGCAAGAGTTTATGTTGTTAAATGGAGTGGGTAGAACATGCAATGCCGGATCCGAGGAGGACTTCTGCCAAGATTTCTCGCAAGGTTCGCTTAGATAAGCACCGCCTGTTCCCGTGCCTAGCCAATTGTTTCCGCTTGTCCCTTGATTACAATGCCCTTTGACCTGGTGACCCACATTTCCGCCCATATACTTGTTGCAGTGAGCTGACCCAATACTCGTAACTCTAGCCCTTATTGAACTCGGTTGTTGTTGCTGCTGTATTTGTGCCTGATTTGGAATAGAATCTTCTAGCTCGTAAGGATAGCTTCGAGTTGGTTGGTGTTGTTGGGAATCAAATAGAATGTTGCAGTTGAGATCATTGGTCGGTTGGTGGTGAGTTTCAACAAACTCCGTGCAGTTATAATTGAAATCGCTATTTAGTTGCTGTTGTGCTTGAAGGTCAGGAATATATGGAAACTCCCTTGATACTGCGTTCAGCCGTACCTGGTGATTCGATGTTGGTTTAGCATGGCAAATTTCGGCGCTTGCCGATTTTATGGACATTTCAAATTGACTCGATGAGCTTTGTGAGTGATGCTGGTTTGTTGAGATCATCTGAGATTCAATCGGGCTGGTTCCACCAAATACTTGGGGTGGCCCAAATGATTGATTTTGCAAAGGATTGTTTTGAATCTCATCATCATCATATTGATTCACATCTCTCAGAATACTTTCGTAATATTCCTCGACTTTCTCCTGCGAAGACTTCCTCAAGACTCGACCAAAGTCACTAGTTACATCAACCACAGATGGAACTGGGTCCTTACTTTTAGTTGATTGAACTTCCTTGATAATCTCCTCAAATTTGGCATTACCTTCCTCGGTCTTCTTGTTTAACAAGGCGATCTTTTCGCTAAACTTACGAGGGCTTATTTTGGGTCCGCCCGACATTTTGATTTTATTTTTGAAGCTATTATCAGATCTCACGTTTGATGATGGTGAGATAATGAAGCCTCAGTATTCGTTGTCGATCTTCGGATAGATTCTTGCGCTACCTGTGATGCGGTAGGGAAAAGATGAGAATTGAAGCGACGTGCCTCTATGCGTTTCTCCAATTTTAGGCTCCCTCTTTCAAAATTGAGAGTTTCTGGTGCTATTATCTTTAGGGATTACATTAATGTTACAATAATATTTAATTTAGGGACATCTTGCACGTGCTTTGAATAGATTCTTATCGTCAATATGCTAACAAGTAGTCAAGCTACTAAAGTTGCTGCCACCAAGTATCTCTGCGTTTTAGTTAAATCACAAGATTTCTTTCTATTCTCGTGTCACTTTATTTTCATCGGTAACATTGATAACAATTCAACCAAATTCAAAAATGTATTAGATTATAATAACAGCATCTAATTATGCACGTTGTGTGTTGTTGTTAGTGGTGTGAAATATAGTTAGAAGATATGAATGTGTACTCGATTACATCTACTCATTTGATTTTCTCACCGAGCAGAAATCTCTTCTTGTTGTATGATTTCCCATTAGATTAATAATATTTTAGGGCTACTTTTAGGGATATTTGATTGGATAGTTTTATATGCGATAAATGAATATCCTTCGCAGGTAATAAACCTGAATCCGAGTTACGTGAATATTGTTGTTTTCATCTTTCTTCACTACGCCAGTGAACTCGCTCACTCTCACTGGTTCGCTCGCTTGCTCACTGGCTGGCTGGCTGGCTGGCTGAACTCCTTTCCCTCTCCACTCACACGTACGGCAGCGCGAGTTTGAGAGCTTGTAAGTTGCGAACAAACCAACAGCAAACTAGCTGGCTGACTGGCTGGCCAGCTAGCGAGCTATCTGTCTAGATGGCTGACTGACTATAGCTAGTTGGCAAGCAGGCTAATGTGACGATACAAATTATATTACCGACCACCACGAAAAGCCGACCCCAACTTCGAGTTCTATCTTCAACTATGAGTAGAGGATTGCAGATCAGGCGAATGTGCAGGACTAAATGGCAGTGAGAGATATTGAACATGAGCAATGGGACCCCAAGCGTGCCCGCTTCGGTGTACAAGCGCAATCCAGTACAACTCAATGCGGGAACCTAGCGAGTTAGCTGGATTGTGAAGCAGTTGGCTAGCTAGCGATTTTCCAGGGAGCCATTTAGTGACTCGATGCAACGTCGGCGACAGGCACAACGAGCCCACTAGCAAATCCAGTAAGCCAGTTGGCGGGCCGGCCATTTGTCGCTGTTAATTTGCTACAGTTTTTGGTCGCCTCTCTCCCTTTGTCTCTCTCTCTCTCT
>WNKI01000002.1:32490-49553 GCA_015350385.1 Aculops lycopersici
CGAACGACCGACCTACGACAACTACACGTAAGTACGACGTCGGTCGGCCGGCCGACGTTGTTCGTCTCGTTATTAGTCTACTACGTTTGTTCGTCTCTCTCCTTCTCTCTCTCTCTCTCTCTCTCTCTCTCTCTCTCTCTCTCTCTCTCTCGCTCCCTCTATCTCAGAGAGTTGGTGGCTCCGCTTCACGTCCACCAGTCAGTCATTAACTCTGTCGGTCGATAGGTTTGGCCTAGTTGATAAGTGATATTGGCAATATTTGTGCCACAAGCGCGCCGCAGATTGAATGCGCTAGATCCACTTTGTCGCAACGGATTCACTGTGCAGCGTAGACTAAAAGCCCCTCGCCTCTGGCAACAGTAGCTAGCCAACTGGCGGGCTAGCTATGAGCCTGTGAGAGTCTCGTGAGCTTTCAAATGTCTACCTGAGGTACCGATCAACAACAGCGGCGTTGGCAGTTTTGCCAATGAAACAGTCAAGACTGCGAGAATCGGCGGAAGGAGTCGGCATCAAAAGGTTTATTGCAGAGAAGACCGCGGCGATAATAATGATAACGACAATCACATCAAATCGCGTCCTCCATTCCCCCCCCCCCCCACCATGTCCTCCATTACAAAACTAGCTAACGCCACTTGAGGTAGCCCGGAGTTCTTTTTACATTGCTGTCAATTGAAATGGCTTTCTGGTCATGTCTACTATCGTGACTACTGTTGCTTTTCGTTTTACTACTATCTTTGCATTAGCTGCTGCAATGCGACCATCGCTAGCATACCGTGAAAAATTATTCTCACTAATAGACGCTACCACATGATGCTGGCAGTAATGCCAACGATCGGCAGAAATTATCATCCCCGTTAACCAGGTACGTGTATCTCAAAGAGCTTAAGTTGGTCTCTCTCTCTCTCCCAACGGCGCAACTAAGCACTGTTTCTCATAGAAACCGGCTAAAGGGAGGGGAGAGCAAACACATGGAGCGACGAGACTGCCAAGCTAGATGACAAGAACCACAACGACGCCGTCGACGACGAAGATTATGATGCTAACTCGTCGTTGTGAAATCTTCCCCTAACTCCATCAACAGTCACTGGATGCGGCCTGGCGGTATCGCCAGGTGCCTTTAGAGTGAGCAACGGGAGACTTGAAATGCAATGAACAATTTTGCCACCAATAAGCTCGCCTCAGGTAGAGAGCGAGAGCGACGCTTCTGCGTCGAGACCACTGAGTCGACTCAACTTGGCGTATGTAAGTTGCGCAACGAGTTAGGGAGCCCCAAAGCGCCCTCACACTCTACAAATACGAGCCAGTCAGCTAGCTAGCTAGTGGTCGCTGTCGCCTCGAGCGCCTGTCCCACTCGCCAAGTCTGTTTGCCTGCAGTAACCTAGAGCTCTTCCATTGTGACGGAACGGCATCCAACTCATGGTGGCGATGTCAGGTTGGTGAAGATCACCGAGTGGTTAAACTTTCATTTCAGCCTCAGCAATTAGGAGGCAACATTCGTCAGTTGGCCAGATGGTGGCGCTGTCATCATTGAAGGCGTTTTGTAATGAGCTCGTGCTAGTTGGAGAATTCACAATATTCAAGTCATAGCACAATAAAAGGACACTTGATCGGCGACAACGCCAACTAATGCCATTCTACTGGTTCCTATAGCGCCCGATGATTAAATTAACTCAAACTGCTCATCAAAGCCACGAAGCTCCCCAATTTGACAGTTGAATCTAATTCGATTCAAACAGAATTACAATCAAAGAATCTTCTTGGATTGTTTTATATTTTTGGAACTTGAAACCTTTTAACTCATAATCTCGTTTAAAAATTATTTCATATGGCATCACATCATTTCTAAGGGTAACTCAGTTTATCCAAAAACCAGCAATGGTCTTGAAATGTCGCATTGTTATTTGGTAAAATCGAGTTTCCGTCTTATTGCACAATCCTCTTACCCCGTTCATTAGCTCGCCCGTCGCTTGACAAGTACAGTTGAGCGAGAAAAAAATGAGGCGAAAGCAGGTGAATTTCACTGAAGTTTTATTGTATGCATACACTAATACAGTAGTATATACACATACACACAGACAAATAAAAACACACATGCAAGAGAGTGACCGCGCGGTCGACGCGCCCCCTGTGCCGAGTTTTTTGTAACTTTTCTAGCATTATACAGCTGCTATTGCAGTAACTCTAGAACCAGTGGTAGTGGCAGCCATTGTAGCAGCAGCAGTGGAATCGTAAATTTCATCGCGAGAACGATGAAATGCCAGTATCACAATCGCCTCCACCTCAATCTAATTCCAATCATATTAAATTTAACAAAATCATTGTAACCATCAATGGAACTATTGACCACCAGAAAAATGCTGGGCCGTGAGGTGAGAAAGTTACTAAAGTTGGCCAACAATCATCTTGCAAGAAGTGATAAGGATCTCCTCGAGAGGCGCGTCTTAGGTGAGGATATAAACAACGAGGAATTTATTGATATTATATGTGGATTCATAAAACGAAGAGATGTGGAGCTGTCCATATTGTCATTGCAAATTTTGAAACGCCATATTGAAAGCCAAGATGTTAGTTCTAGATCATTGCAGGCAGTCGCAGATACTGTCACCAAGATTGAGTTTACAAGTATCGAATCTGATTTAGTTGAGGAGGGATTCTTGCAAGCTGTCAGGGTTTGCACCTCAATGGCAAAGTGTCGAGCCTCACATGAGCTCACTAATGGTTCCATATCAGAGATAATAATATTTTGTTTTAGAGTTGTCAACTCAAAACTAGTCAAATGGTTACGTTCCAAGGCGGCAAGAGCTCTATTGTCAATAACTAAGATAGTCTTCAGGCGCTTACCCCAATTTCCTGAAGATAAAACACTAATGCCAAGCTATCAAATTCGTCTTAGACTTGGTGGCGCCTCATCACAATCTACCTTTAAAGAAATGGCCGACCAAAGCTCAGCTACCAAAGACAATTCCTCAACCTCAAGTCCGACATCAATTATAACTTCCAACTCAATTAGAATCATCAATGAACGAAACCAACCCTACAATTTAGCATTCATAAATGACTTTTTCTGCTATTTAGCCTCACTTATAAACCCACACGAAACTGAATCGAATAAGGTCAATGAGGATAAGATAATGTTAGGATTGTTGCTCCTTAGGACAGCCTTCACCGAGGCCTGGTGGGAGATCGGTCAAAAATCTAGTTTGATCAACATTACACGCAATAATATTTGCTACAATATTGTTTCAATAATGAAATCGACCCTAGCATATCCAATAGTGACTGGAGCATTGAATCTGGCTACTGATATTTTCATCGATTTAAGATACCACCTCAAGTACCAGTTTGAAGCCTTCCTAGAACGTCTGATGGAAATGTTGGCCAGCACCCTAGAGCATTCGACTGAAAACCATTTCACAAATGCAACATTAGAATTGAAATCAGATGTATTGTTTTCAGTATTAGAATTGTTGAAAAACATTGAACACTTTCCACATGAGCTCTATTACAATTATGATTGCGATCCCCATTCAAGCAATATCTACGAGAATCTAGTTCAAATATGTTCAAAGAACTGCTTCCAACATTCATTGGAAAATCATTTCACTCCGATCCAATTGACGTCCTTCAAATGCCTACTAACAAATCTAGCCGACATCCACAAGATTGAAACAGGTGAAAATGAGTACTTTGTGCTCGGAGTGGACCCATTTGCTAGCGATCTCAATGAAAGTGGTGATGTTGCGACCAAGATAAGCAATCGATTTCCAAGTTCCTTCAAAGATCTAAATGAGGCTAAGAAACGCAAGAGATTATTATGGTTGGCACTGGAAAAGTTTAATGCAAGACCTAAGGATGGAATAGCATTCATAAAAGAAAACATGTTGATTGATAACAACAATGACCTAGTGCAATTACTGAAAGACAATCTAAGGGTGGATAAGAAAACTTTGGGTGAATTTTTGTCGAAGGAGGAGAATAAGCCATTGCGTATTGCGTTCATCGATAGTCTTGATTTTACAAATCTCCGTATTGACGAGGCGTTAAGATTTATGTTAGAAAAATTTAGAATACCAGGCGAATCTCAATTGATTGAAAGAATATTGGATGCCTTCGCATTGCATTGGTTCGACCAAAATCCGGGTATTTTACAAAATAGTGACTGCGCATTGAGCTTGGCCTATGCAATCATAATGTTAAACGTGGATCAGCATAGTAAGAAGGTGAAACCAATGACATGTGATGAATTTGATAGAAATCTCCTTGGTCCAAAGAGGGAAAGAATTTATGAGAGAACTTTATTAGATCAAATATATACAAATATTCGTGATAATGAAATTGTGCTGCCAGACGAACAGGTGGGTGCCACGCGCCAAAGGTATTTGTGGAAATGTACCCTGGTACGTAGCGATCGAGTTGATTCTCTATATTGGATAGCAAGCCGAACCTCCATCAAGGATCCCCAAAGAGCCCCCTCCTTGGATTTGATTGATATGAACAAGATACTATTTGAGATTATGTGGAGCCCAACAGTTGCAGCCCTTTCATTTATATTTGACAAGATTGATACTAGTATCTACGAGGACTTATCCAAGGAAATAGTGAACCATGGCTTTATCAAGTTCGCCCTCCTATGTGCCCACTATGGCCACCTTGATAATTTGGTGGTTAGTTTATGCAAGTTCACTACGGATCTCAGCCCAGTTCCGCATCATAATTTGATGTCGGACAAGAACTCATTGGCAGCGTTAAGCTTACTATCTATTATAAAGGAATATGCAAATAGTATGCGCGACTCATGGTCAAATATTGTTAAGAATATACTGCAATGGTATTGCTCAAAATGCATTGACGATATCGTTCAAGTGGACGATTTTGCCCTCCAGCGGAAGCTAAGATTACGAATGCGAGAGGTGAAGAAGTCGCCGAGTACGATGAACCAGCAAAGCTCCACTTTTCTAAGGTCAGTTTACACATATTTTGCGGGATCAAATGAGGGTGGGAATGCCAGTGGACCAAGTAGCATTAGCGATAATAACAATCATGTAATTACAAATGGCGCGGACACAAGGGGTAACGGTCATGTGGATGAGAATAATGTTGGGGCCGCAGCTGCTGCGGCTGCACCGTCTGCTATCCAAGAGCTCATACAAACAATCCAAGAAGCCGAGTATTGTCAGGAGTCTCTCGTGGAGCTAATTACTGCACTCACAACCACAAGTTTGGATGGTGATACGGAAGAAGTCGAAGATGCTGAGGTATTTAAGCTTGAGATATTCACGCAGGTTATTTTAAACAATCGCGATCAAGCCTCCAAGGTTTGGCCGCGGATTAGAGCCTACTTTGCTAGACAGTCTTCACTTTGCGGCCGCAGTTCTTGGCTTGGCGAGCGATTAATATCGGCCGCCTTCCGGGTCGCCATCCAGTTTCATCCAAAGCCAGAGGTGTTCAGTCTTTTGAATCATATTATTGTTACTCTCGACGCTGAGATTGTTCGCGGAGATTACACCTTCGTCGCTCTCATGACGCTCACTGAATTACACACCACAAATGCTACTATGGATGCTAAAGAGTTAGAGGCTTGCTTTAATCAAGTAATTTTTCCGTTTTTAGACAAAGTTTTGGATGGATGCGATCCAATTCAAGTTGAACGGACCTTGAAGAGAGCAATTAACTTATTAAACAAAATATTCCTCAAGCATCGTGAAATTCTCAAGGAGTTGCAGACCTTTGCATTGTTATGGTATGCAATATTGGACACAATGGAAAAGTACATCAAGGCAAACAATAAGTTAAAGGAGCAAACTTTTGAGTTGGTTAAGAACATGGTTTTAGTGATGGATAATGATCAATGCATGAGCGTTGAGATGAAGGATATTACCCGAACAAAGTTTATGTTTTGGGAGTTTCAAAGCGGCTCCGATTATTGATATTACTAACAGCAACAACAATAATAATACAATAACAATAATGATGATGAAGATAATAAAAGATTCGCCGATTTGCAACACTCCTATCACCTAGTGACTAGCGATTGGAGGGATGAAACTGTTTTGATCGAGTTGTTTGGCTAGCTCCCCTGCAAGCGCAAGTCGCAAGTCGGAACGAGCCAACCACCTGCTATGTTTACCCACTGATTTTTGCTTTCTAGTTCCTTGTAGCGTTAATTTAATTATATTGCCTCACGCTTGATCGCTGTTAGTATCGCTAACACTGCCGTTAAGTTGCATGCAAACCGCAAGTAGGACTGCTCATCCATATTCTTGACCACCGACTTCCGGTTTGTTTGGCTAGTTGTGTAGCGAAGGCGCGATGATGACGGTAACGAGTGAGTTGATAGTAAGGATAGTTGCTGCTGTGGCCAGGTGAGTTGATGATGAAGATAGTCCGCTCCTAGCGAGTTGGCTGACGGGGCGTGAGTTTCAGTCAAGCAGAAAGAAATTTGTTTATATTCACTCTCGAGCCGAGTAAAGAAGAACCGCGGCGCGGTCGCCGGAAGTGTTTCTTCGTGTCATCCGTGGCTATTGTTGGTTTGGTGGCTTCGCGAATCACCAGCCAAACGGGCAAACAGTTGCAGTGCATTTGGCCGGCCGATGGGTGATGTTGATAGAGTGAAAAGAGCATATGCGCACCACCACCGTAAGCAAATGGAATTTGCCAACAGTTTAGTTTGTTGACGTTTCCTTTGGAGGAACCGAGCCAGTTGACTGGCTGAGATGGACTAGCTGCGAGGAGGATTCGCGTTGCAAACTTGCCAACTCAATGTTGCCGGACGATTGGCTGTCGACCCGATCGATGGACTGCGTTGTTGGGGCGCCGCCGGTGGTTGTGCTTGTGGCCGTGTCCTCGATACTGTAGCTTTGCTGTTGCTGCTGGTGGTGGTGGTGCTGCCTGATTGTAGTTATTGGTTGGTTCATTGTGGTTGAGGCGGGTAAGTTAGCCACAGGGGCCGCCTCCAAGTCGCCTGCCGGTTGCCCATTTGAGTTACTCGCAGTCTCACTGTTAACTTGCATAACTTCACTGGCGCAGCCACTTGAGGAGCCGCGATTATGGTGGTTGTGGTGGTGGCGGTGGTGGTGGTGGTGCGAGTGACTACCACTACTACAGCTGGTAGCCGAGTTGTTGTGCTGATGGTGATGGTTGTGATGGTGGTGGTTGTGATGGTGGCAAAGGTTATGATGGTTGTGATGGTTATGGGTGCGTTTGGTTGAGTCGCCTGTTGGTTCGAAATCCGTTGTGGTAACCTTCGTGTTGGTGACGCCATTATTGTTGGTGTTGTTCGAGGCAGTTGGGCGTCGATTTGCCGCAACTTGATGAGCTGAGCTCGAGTTAATGCCGCCCGTCTTTTTACCTATGTGCTGATGCTGATGCTGCTGTTGATGATGGTGATGGTGATGGTGATGGTGATGGTGATGGTGATGATTATGATTATGATTATGATCATTATTCTGAGGATGGTTGTCGAAACTTTGGTCTTTGTCGCCAGTGTTGGGGTTATCGTTGGCCACTTCCTTGTGGTAATCGGCGCCATCGTTGCCACTGCCTCCGCTGTTATTTTTGTCACCAAAAATATTGTGCGTCTCCTCCAAGCGGACACGCCTACCCTCCTGATGACCAAGCTGACTTACCGCGCTTGGCGTAGACGTCACCAAGCGCATGGGTCCGTTTGGTGCGCCAACTGGCTCGCTTTCGTGCAACACCGGAAGCTTGCCGCAACCACCTGTTTCATAGACAAAGCCGCCGCCACTTGTCGCCACAGAGTTGGCATAGTTCATCATGACCACCTGAGTTCCGTTCAAGCCGCAAGTGGTGGAGCTAAGGCCGCCAATGCCTCCACTAGACGTCGACGAGGGCGCCTGATAATCGGTGCCCGCACTCGAGAACCCTGTGGCCGCTGTGGGCGTGTTGGCTGCTGTCGTCTGAGATTGAGCCTGAGCTTGGGCGGCCACATTGCTCGCCTGGGCCGTCAAGTGTTTGTTTGGATGAAAGGCCTGCAGCGAGAACTTCCGGTGGCCGGTCTTGCGTCCGCCGCGACGCTTGGAAATGTGCGGATTGTCACGGCGCATTGCCTTTGTTTTGTATATCTCTAGTTGCGTATAAACTCGCTTGAATTCGGCCTAGATAAACAGTGGAGTGTTATTGTTTGTGTGTATATATATTTATATAATCGCATTGAAAGCGAGGAAGTTCGATAGAATGTGCATAGGAGTGGGCGTTTGAAGGGTGTATCGGTTAGTTGTTTTAAGGTAAGTAGTTGGTAAATGATGGGTTAGTTTTGTGTGTAGCGTGAGTTCTATTTTGCCCTTGAGACTCGTAAGTAGATTCAAGATGAAGGTTGAGCGACTCATTCCCAGCACGAACCACGATGATTCAATGGTTCATTAGCTAAACTTACCTGAATCTCGTCCGGGTCCATGTCGGCCAAGTTTATGCTTCCAATGTCAAGTGCGGAGTTTGTTAGCATGGCCTGGTGCAATTGCATTGCGTCGTTTAGATGGTGAGCGTGTAATTCGCACGAAATGTGACACCTGTGCCTGACACTTCCGGCGCCGCCGCCGCGCGAAGTGCCGCCGCCGAATAGAAAACTCTGCTTGCTCTTTCCGATGGTCCAGAGCTTTTAGGGTTGCCGCATTTGTTTTTGTTTGATATTTGTAGTAGTAAAGGTATTAGTATATAGTGAACGAATGGAATGAGTTGTTGTTGGTCAGTTGGTTGGTTGAGTTCATTAACTCGTTGTGCCCAAAGGAGTAGTGAGAGCGCATAGTGATGGACTTCTAATGCAAAAGTAGCAACAACAACACTATCAGTCGAAACAGGTAAACTTACCTTTGGACCCAAAACCATTGCAAGTGTCAGCGTGACAGTTAGCTGGCAACGGAGACAGTAGAGCACCAGCAACTCGTTTTGGGTTAGTGTGTTCCAAAGGGCATGCCGGATGCAGTAGGTGATGATTGAGATGCACAGCTCAATGGGAACCGCTAGGCAGAGGATCAATTTTTCCTTATGGATCTCGCTGCTGGCATTGCGAAGTTTGTATACGAGATACAAGCCGAAGAGGAGTAGTGCCAATTCGCCTGTAGGTTTGTATACGAGAAATTGTATGAGATTTTTCCATCAATCAGATTGATGAGGCAGGTGAAACAAACAAAAAAGGTTTGGTCAGTTGCTTGTAATGTTGTGAGGGGTGAATTTTGAGAGTTTGCCTTGCTTTTTTATTCGGATGCAAATATATTCTAGTGCTAGTGAGTAATAATATTAAAACGAAAACAACAAAAGTTTGGCTTCACCTGAAAATAACTCCCGAGAGACCCAATTGCAAGGCAAACTACCAGCTCAAGCGTCGAGCAGATGGCCAGCGAGTAAGCTGATCATCCCAATTGTCGGGTCCAGTGACGTCGAGAGACACTTGCAAGTGAGAAATAACGTAACTCGACAAACTGACATGAGGGGCGAGCCATCTGAACGCTCTGATAACTCGCCAAGTGACCAGTAGTCGCCATCGTCATGGCTTACTTCAGTTTCGGAGTCTCTGGTGGCCTGTCTCCGTTTGGTTTGGTGATGCAAGCGAGCGAGAGAGAGGGGACATTGATGCTGTTTATTTTGTACTGCATCCGCTACTTACTTGACTCGGTGACGTAATCCCAGGTGAGCTTTCGGCATCGCGTTGCAAAGATTAGCGCGCCAGTGGACTTGTCGTAAAGTTGAGTTGTCTCGAGGAGATTTGAGAAGAGATCGCCAAAGGAGTTCAAGTGTTTGGCCAACAGGCGCAGCCGCTCCGGCGCAAAGTCGACCAGTCGGTTGCGATGAAAGCTGGCGCTCGATTCGTCTAATGCCAAATTAAACGCAACTTCCCTATCCTGTTGGCGCTGACGATTATATTGGTGAATTGGATTGTTAGATTCTAAATCAATCATAACCAAATTCTCTTGTTGATTTTCCGATGGATCCATAATAAATTGATCATTCAAACGGGAGGCTGTTGTTTCATTCTTTGTTGTTGTTATTGCGATGTCGTGAGCTGGAGTCAAGTCAACGACTACTTGTTGATTATTATTTTGGACGGACTCAACGAGTAGATGGGAGTCAATGGTAAGCGCAGTCCAGGCGCTCATATAACCAATGACAATTAAAACAATGGCCGACAGGTAGACAATCTGATCCTTGTCCCTAAGGCAAACTCGATGCGCCTTTCTAGTTTGAAACTCGGTGAGGATCTTGTATAACTTGATCAGCACAGAGCCATAGAAGATGCTGAATCCGAGTTCACAGAGCCAGGGTTCCAGAAGGCAGCTGAAGCTCGATGGTTGCATGTAGCAGAAGATCACCTGTTGTTTTTTAATCAAGATTTTTTTGTTGATTAGTTGGACTCTTAGAGGCTGAAGAGAAATCAGGACGAAATTTCTTGATCGCTACTCACGCTTAAGTATAAGAGAAAGGCACCGATGAGCATGGTTTCGAGCATCAGCCAACCGGAAGCGTGAATGATCTGTATGATAAAGATAAAAAGTGGTCGATTAGTCAAGACTTGCATAGAAGATGTTCAAGATTTTGAATCAAAGATGAAAGTCGAAATAGAAAAACTTACCTTTGATTTCCGAACGCGAATTATGATGCACATTAGAATTAGGCACAACAGAATGCAAATTATATGCAAACTAACCACAAAAATCTGACTTAATTCTTTGAATGAATCTCGAGATAAGAGGTCGGCGTCTTCACAAGTCGAGGTGGGAGTAGATTCTAAACCGGAAGTTGAGTTGATTGCTGAATTCGAGCTACAAAAGCGACAACTTTGTCTTGGCCATAGATCCTCAGGTCGTTTATAATTACTCTCGCTATTGGCTGGTGTCATTTCCGCCAACCAGGTAAGAGCAGCATCAGTTTCCAATTGGGAGCCCAGGACAAAGTGTTTGGGTCTCTTGTCGTGCAAGCGTCTTAATTTTTGCAATTCCATCATTGGCCCATCATTCGCATGATTCGACGCTGGAGACGAGTCGACCTCATTGTTGTTGCCAGTTCTATTATCGCCACTGTCTTTCGACACCTGTCGATGTATGAGCAAATTTGCAACGTAATCCCTGTCGCTCAATCGCTCATCGAGTTGCTCCAACGCCGAGTGGTCCATTGATTTGCTCGAGTTTGTGTTGGCCGCAGTAAGTAAAAACTCCGTTTGCTTATCCCTAAACTCATCGTTGGCTCTCCTCTCTTGGGCCGAAATTGTGGCGCCCGATGGACAGGAGCACACGTAGGCGCCACTGTGAACTTCCCCATAATCGTCCAGGTTGACACACTGTATTTTTTGCATGACAAGTGAGGTTAGGTTAATTGTTTGTTAGCGGGTAGCTAGCACAAAACTGAGTTACTCAGTCTGGCCAGGAAAGATCTGGCTAATCAGGTTACTCGGCCAAGCGGCTTCCTGATTTCGCATTAGTTGAGTAGGAGCGACAGTGACACAACAACAATTGCTTATTTTGGTCAGGTATAAAACAGGAGCGATCGGCACCGTTCAATTGAGTCAACAGATCATTTGGTAGATATTTAGTGCCAAGAATAGAGAGTTGAAACTGGAAATCATTGCCATCACATCAAGTACATAAGAGTTTACCTGTATACAGGTGAAAATATTCAAGTTAATTTCGCAGTAAAATAGTGGAAGAAGGAGGGCATATATCCAAATCATGTTGCCAGCAAGCAGAAAAGCAACGGTTTTCCTATTGGTTGTGGTGGCAATCCACTCAATTTTGGCCGACGAACACGTAATACAATCGGCCCCGGCGGAAGCAGCACAGGCGCCCGCCGCCTCCGACCAACAACAACAGGAGGAGTCTTACCAGCGCGTCTACGAAGCATTCACAAAGTTGCTAGCCAACGTTGGCTCGAACTCTTTGGGCAACGCACGTCGCTTGGTATCGCGCCTGAATCAGCTAGTTGGAACTCCAAGTGGATTGACAACCCAAACGCCACAGGCCAGCGTTGAGAAGGTCGCTTCCGTTCAGGGGGCACAAGTTGTTGGCGCGGCACAGCAGCAGCAGCAAACGAGCACTTCCGCAAAGGAGCAATCGATCGACGAGAAAACTGAGCAAATATTGACTAGATTGGACGGGGTGAACAAGGAAACGGATCAGAATACACTAAATCAGCTTAACAACGATGTCAGCAGATTAATTAGCACCCTGAATGACTCTTACCTGCGCAACATTCGCCGAGTCATAGAGCGGGTTAACAAAATTGTTGGCTCGGCGCCGAGCGGGCCAGCGAACGCCCTGCACCAGTCGGGCGATCGTTTCGATGATCCCAATGTAAAGCAGCCAGGATTCCCCGGCTTTGACGAGATTATTATGGCCGTAGACCGGGTGCAGAAATCTTTTGCCCACTTTGTCCGCTCCTCCACTCGCCTGGTGACCTCAGGTTAGGTTGAGTTTAGATAACTTTGTTACATTCGCAACAGCGCAAAGTGGTTATTCGGCCTCGGGTTTATTGGTGAACCTGAGGTCGTCGTTGCTGTTGCTGTGTGGTTGGCGCGCGTTTCGATGGCGCAACTGGCCAGCGGCGCTATTTAAATCAACTCTCCCACTGGCTGGGCACGCAACCTTTGGTATGAGCTCACCGGTTGTGTGGATTCATCATCGTCATCATCATCGTCGTCGTCTACTAGATCGAGTTACCTCATGATAATAGTAATAATAATAATAATAATAATCGTCGCGTTCGACGGGGGTAAATAAAATCCATCGCTAGCTGAGTCTAGACTAGTGGCAATACCAAATGGAGAAATTAGGAAGAGTGTGTGTCTGAGAGAGAGGACGAGAAAAATCATCATTTCAATTCCCTTCGGTTGACAGGAAAAAAGAGCAACAGAACGAGACAGAGAGAGGAGGCGCGAAAAGTCCCACGAGACCGTCGGCATTCGTCGACGTTTTCACATTCGATGCTCGTCTGTGCAAAGGCGCTGCATTCTCTCAGCTCCTCTCCCATTGCTCGCCAATGGAACACCCAACAGGACGATGAGCAAGAGGAGCCCTTCAAAATCTATTCCCATTTCTCCCGTAGCCGTCTACGGCAGCCAGATGAGAGCCACGAGAACTAGTGGCCAGTCTTAGTACATGAGCGCTGGAGCGCTAATGAGAGTGCAGTACTAGTGTGGCATCGACATCACATCGGAGCAGGCGAGTCCATCGCTAATGCCATTGGTCGGCCCAGAGGGAAGCTCACATTTGCTCTCTGTGTCTCTGCTCGCTTTGCCAATTTTCCATCCACTCGGCTTCTGCCATTTGATTTCCGATTTAGCCTTCCACTGGCTCCACCTCAAACCCCAACTTTTCCTCTCCCTCCCTCTCGCGCTGGCAAGCTAGCTTGCCAAAAAGAGCTACCCAACTATCTAGCTGAGGAATTGATCAGGGAGAGAGAGACGGCGAGTGAGCAGATAACTGAGGTAAAAACAACTTGGAACACGATGAGTGGATTAGTGAGTCCATGATATCATTCGAGGGCCATCACTTTTCTCATCGCCAGTCTCAGTTTTAGTTTTAGTTTTAGCTTTGGATTCAGAATCAGATTCAAGTGACGTTGGCGTCGTCGTGGTTGTAGTTGTCGCAAAAACATGGACCCCAGCGCGACCTTTTCATTTTAGTTGAACCCAACTTGGGCTAGTTTTGTTGCAGGCTCCAGTCACATGCTTGCTTGCTCACTTGTTCACCAACTCGCTGCCCACTAACCAGCAAGCTGGCGCCGCTTCCTAGTAATTCGGGCTCCAACCGGAAGTGCTCTGGGCCCAGAGGCTCGCGGCGCCTCCGCTGGCCAACTGAATCAATCTTCATTTAGTCCATCTGGATCCATCCCTCTACTTGATACTAGCGACATTTTCCTCGGTGACGTTTGTTGCCTCGCGCTGGCCAAAATTTGATGTCGACTGCAAGCGCTCCGCTCCTCTGCCTGCCACTCAATTCGACTGGAGCGGCCAGCGGCAATATTATATCGAAATTGCCGGCACTTAAGCTTTCGGCCACGCAATTCTGGAAGCCGCGGCCATAGCGGCGGTAGGGGCAGTAGTGTGGCGACAAACAACCACACTAACTAGAATAGAGGGCCATCCGTCTCGCTCAAGGAGAAGCGAATTGGTCGATGGAGTCGATATAAGTCAAGTTGGTGGTTGGAGCCACAATGTAGGCGCGATGAATCTCGGCGAGAGTTGCTCATTTGGCTCCTCGCACAGAGCTGGCCACAATTCTGATCCGAACTGGATTGAACTGCACTCAATGGAGGCGAACCGAACGCAAAACTACCCAAGACTAAAACCAAGTTCAAAGACTCGAGTTGCGCGCCCGGAAGTCGCCACCCTTCCTCCTTCACTGTCTGCTTTTTAGCCTAGAATTTGGTGGCCGCGCAATGGAGTCAATGGAAAGGCGAGCGGGGAGAGGGGAGAAAAGGCGCTGAGGAATATCGAAAAATCGAGTTGAACAATTTCGCTTCCTGCTCGTGGTCGTGCGGGGCGCGAGAAGTTCCTTGCCAAGACCAAGGGAGGCGCAAATGATTAATGGGTCGCTCGGCGCCCTCCGCGCCAACTTACATTACTTCAACCACCGCACGGCGCGGTGGTTCGGGAGCGCTGGCCAGAAATGGCAACTAAGGCGACCACTGGAAGTCGATCACGATGGCTGCAGTAATCGGTGGTTTAGGTGCTGACTGTAGGAGCACTACTGCTCCACTTTACTGCTACTCGCCAACTGGTAGCGAGCCAGTTGGCCGCCCACGCGCTTCCCAAAGACGTGAAAACACGCGGCGATCTCATCCGCGAAGAGGTCAATTTTGTGCCCTTCCAAATCTCGCTCTCCGAATCTCAATCTCTATCTTGGGGCCGCATCTCCAGTTACTTTGCTTGGCCGCTTTTGTTCGAGTTTGTGTTTGTGTTTGTGTTTGTGTTTGTGTTTGTGTTTGTGTTTGTGTTTGTGTTTGTGTTTGTGTTTGTGTTTGTGTTTGTGTTTGTGTTTGTGTTTGTGTTTGTGTTTGTGTTTGTGTTTGTGTTTGTGTTTGTGTTTGTGTTTGTGGTGGTGGCGGTGGCGGCGGCGACTCGTTGAGGTGAACGCTGAGTGCAAAGGAAAAAAAACAGCTAGAAGCAACATGAAGTAGGAGGCCACTTGCTTGCGGTTTACCAAGACTGTTGGCAACTTGATTTGAGTGACGCTTTGGCCGATCTAGCGATTCTATTGAAGTGCCAGGGTGACCCATCGAGTGGCCACTGGCCGCTGAACAGGGCGCACACTGTGTGTTGGTGCGTGCGTGCAGCATAAGCTAGGAGGTAGGAGGCAAGAAGTGAAAGGGACGAGCTCAAATCGGACAACAACAAAGGGGTTACCCGAGAGTTGCAAGTAGTTGGCAAGAGTTAAAAGGCTAAACCAAGTGGCTAACCGCTGACTGCTCACGACGCGCCCACTTGCCGGCCAAATGCATCGCTCGTGGCGGATTAACCTGGCCGCCAATGAGCACTGCAACCAGGTTGGTTAACCAAAACCAATCTATCCCTCTCGGCTAGCTCGTTGAAATACTATGCTAGGACACTGAAGCTGCCACCGACCTCCCTCATCACCAATGAGGCCGACAATGCAAATGGAGGAAGGAGGGATAGCGGCGCCGCCGCCAATCAAATTGAGTGGCGCACGCTGGCCACTGCCATTCTGTCTGTTGTTTGCTTTGGAGCGGCAACTTTTCCCTCTCTGTCGCCTTTTTATTCAGGTATTTCCATTGCGCATTCGAATGGCCCGCAAAGCTCCAGAGATAAATACATCAAATGCCAATAGCAGCCGCTTAGTGCTCACTGACTGACTGGCTGACTGGTTGTTCAACTAACTCGACCCACCAACCGGCTAAAGGGCTTGCGGAAATCAACCGATTGGCCGACTTACCTGATGGGCCAGCGACTAAACCCACCCGCCGCCATCAACCGACTGGCCAATCGACTCACTGACGGTCCAAATCGCCGATATCTCCACTATGCTATCAATTGAGCACAAAGCGCTCTCGCACAGCTTGCATGGGATTGCTTTAGATTTGCTGGCCAACCTAGGCGAGCAGCCGGAAGTTGGCCATGATTTGAAGCGCGCGTTGCAAATAAATTGAACTAAACTCCTCTCTACTTACCTGGCTGCCTCGAATCCTGGCGCACTGATGCGTGTTCGCCAGAAAACCATTGGACTCGTCGCCTGCGCATTGATTTAACAGCCCACTTTTGCCCAAATCCAAGCTAACGAACGCGACTCCTCTATTTTAGTTTTGTTTTGTTGATTTCCGGTTTGGCGGGTGGAATTTGTCGGTGGTCCCGTTGGTTTGTTGATGAAATCGTTTGTTTTGGGCGGTTACTTAGGCCACTGGTTAGTAGCTATACTTGTGTTCAGTTCACTGGCTTAACTTTAGTTTACTACTCCTTTTTCTCTTTCTCCCAACGCAAGTTGGATTGATTTAACAAGTGGTGATGGCGGCTTTTCCTCTCCTCTCTTCTTTCTCGAGTTGAGGTTGCTCATTTGTCAAGGGACGAATCTTGCCTATGAACAACTCTTCACTCAATCAGTAAAATCAATCACACAGCAATAATTAGGCAAGCGCCTCCTTCATTTGCTTAAAGGCAGTTTTTTCATCCTTTGGGCTAAGAAAATATTTGGTTAAAGTGAATGTAAAGTATGCAAATTGAGTCTCTGGTTGGTGGGGGGGGGGGTGTCACATCATGCATAAAAATGTGATTTGCTGGCCAACATTAACAGCTTTCGGTCAAGTCCCAGGGGGGAAAATCTGTTCCTCTTGTTCCACTGACAGCCAACTACAAGCGCAAAAGCAAAGGCATGAACAACAAGCCAACGACGAGAGTACAGAAGACATCATTAATACTGCCAACTTGGTTGGCTAGTTTTTGTTTCATCATGCCCATGGAATGGCGCCGAGTTATAGCATAGGGAGTGAGCGAGCGACACTTGAGCTAGATCGCCAGCTTGGCCAGAGGATCTCTTCCGGTGGTTGAACAACAGCACAAGAAAGGCTGTTTTTCCTCTCTCTCTCTNTCTCATCTNCTCTCTNNTNTC
>WNKI01000002.1:49573-59793 GCA_015350385.1 Aculops lycopersici
GTACGGTACGGTACGGTACGTACGTACGTACGTACGTACGAGGTACGGTACGTACGGTACGTACGTACGTACGTACGTACGTACGTACGTACGTACGTCGTACGTACGTCGTACGTACGTACGTACGTACGTACGTACGTACGTACGTACGACGTACGACGTACGTACGTACGTACGTTCTTCTTCTCTCTCTCTCTCTCTCTCTCTCTCTCTCTCTCTCTCTCTCTCTCTCTCTCTCGCTTGCTCGTTGGTTGCAACCATCTAGTACCAGTTGACTTCACACCGGGCAGACTAATTAGGCGCCATCATCAGTTGGTCGACCACTCTACTTGTGCATCTCTATTACAGCTCTTTCAATCGATGGTCATGCTACAGAAACTGCAAGCAACTTTGTGTGACGACAAGTGAAAAATGGTCTCGGCACAATGATGAGAGCGACCTAACTCGGCCAGTCGCTATGCTACTCGTATTTGTATGGTCCGCTGATTTGCCATTGGGCAGTGGTTAGTTGCCGCTCGCGGCCATGCAGCATCGAGCAGTATGATCATTGGTTTTGGTTCGGTTACGACGTTTCTCCAATGGGCTGCTCTCTTGGCTCAACTCCTCCAAGTATCTCGTTGCCCAATCTACGAATCCATTGCCAGAGGACTGTCCTCTTGGTTTCATGCGATCATCTTGCTGATGAATCTGAAACCAAACCACCGCGTCTCGTGCTCAATTTGGATGATACAAAATCGATGCGCAAAACTCCTTCTCAAGATGTGACCAAAGTGAGAGAGTCAGGGAAGGTTGAACTTTCATTTAGCTACAAGTTTACTTAACGCATCGCAACTCGCGATACCCAACTCTCTAAACATTGCTCTTGCTTGTCTATCTTGCCTCTTGCATCTCGCATCCGGTTTCTCTTATCTCGCCTCTTTCATCTCATGGTCGTTGTTCGCCCCTTCCAATTGGAAGTAAATTCGGAACGAGACGTTGGAGGAGCATCAATCAATCATTCCATCAGCTACTATAGCTGTGCGCTCGAACAACAACCCGATTCCCCCGAATGCGACTATCCAGTGGCAAGATCCTCGTTGCTCGTGTCGGCGGCCAGCTAGTGCGTCGGCCGATTGTTAAATGATTTAGATAAAACTACAAGCAAACAGCGACAATTTCCTCGGCTTGAGTCATTGGAGTTCGGTTTGGTGTTGCTGTCGTTTTGTTTGGTGTTGCTGCTAATGCCGAGGATTTTGTGTAAGAACGATTATACAAATTCGCTTTTGCACGATTCTATTCGCATCGGAATCGTACACAAAAATAAAAACAAAATCAACAAAACTCCTCTGTATTCTGAAACTAAACAATGAATGTTTGCATGTAGCAATAGACTCCGAAACTGAGACCAAAACAAAACAGTGGATTCTATTCGAAATCTGTTGTCTGTCCCACTCGCTGGCTCTTTGTCTGGCAGGAACTGGCGTTCCACAAAGATAGACACAAAAAGATTCGGCCAGATAAATGCAACAAATTTAAACGCTATTCTTCTAGTGCCTAGCGACTAAACTCCATGGACACGAGAAAAGCACAGCAAGAGAGTTTAAATGGTGCAGAAAATTAAATGGCCACCGACTAGCTAGACGCTCGACGGGCAAACACAAAGTGAAAGTTGCGAGACATAAACACAAACACACTGAAAATCGTGTTCCCTTTTTGGTGCCCCTTTCGGTTTTTCTGGTTGAACGTCAGCTAGCTAGCTAACAAATTGGGGAAGATTAAACTTGCGGCTCGAGCTTAAAGTTAATTCAAATTGGTTTTAAAACTTGCAAACTATCTATTGTGTTGTTTGGTTCGCTTTGGTGTGGAGAGGGAAGTGCGAGTGTGGCGTTTGAAATGGCAACGGTAAGTGGCGCGCAAATGGCTCGCGGGTAGTTGTGATGTTGTATCATCGGAAGCGGAAGAGGCAACGGCAGCAGCAGCAAGTGGTTGTTTTTGCTACATTCTCTTCCACTCACGGCCAAACCACAGCCAACCAATTAGATGCGAGAGGAAAGGAGTAGCGGATTCCGGACGCGCGGCCAAAATTTGCAATGGAAAACCAATGGCCAGCGAGAGAGGCGAGCTCGCCAATTTGGCTAGCTCGCCATCTACAGCTCACAGAGCCAAAATACAAGCACAGTGGGATCGCCGGGTGGAGGGGCAGTGCTATTGGAAACTGTGTCTGGGAGTTGCAAAGGGGCTGCAGTGGCGTGGGCAGCGTAACTCTTTAATTTGCGCCTATTTGTCGACTCTGCCTTCGTCAACAACAGAACGTTTAGACGTAGTAGCAAAATCCAACTTCCGCGCCAAGACTTTAAAGGTCTGGCTCTTAACAAGGGACCTTAGTGCTTTGGCTCTCGGCGAGTTTGTTAGTTTTGTTGGAAAATAAACTCACGTTGTGTGTAGCTTTCAGCTTCTAGCCTCTGGACTAAGTAGCCGACAACGACAGCCACTGCCACTGCCACTGCCACTACCACTACCACTAAGGCGTCGGTCAGCAGCAGTGTAATAACCAGCCAGCCAGCCGGCCGGTCAGTCAGTTGACCAGTGAGCCAGCAGCAAACCCATTCGACCGGCCAACCCAATGGTTTATCTCTCTCTCTCATCGCAAACGTCGGCGCGCGTTGGCCTTGGCGCGGCGAGCGAGTTCACCATTGGGGCCGCTTAGAATGCGCTCGCGTTTTAATGTTTGGAAACGGCGCCAAGTTTGTCTAGACTCCAATGGTCCAGGCGGTGGTTACAGCAACAAGGACACCGAGAGGCTAAGGCTCGTAGAAACTTACAACACTCATACACACAATCGTCGCTAGCTTGCCAACTCAAAGGCTGATTTATTTTTCAGGGCCACCGACTGGCTAACGAGTCATCGCTAGCTACTCTGTGCGCTCGGTAGTTGCTCGGCTACCGGCCAGCCGCAACTACTGGTTATTCTGACGCCAGCAAGCAGCAAAGCATGCTTTGTCGGTATGCTTCCTCGCTGCCAATGATACAAATGCGACCGACTGGCCATTGTAGCCTCTGGCAGCAACAGAGGCAAAAGCAACAACACGGACAGCAACAACAACATTTCCGCCTGCTAATGATCCGACCAGTCGGGGACGGCTGCTGTTTTTTGGCTCTGTCGTTATGTATAGTTTTCTTGGTGCTACAAATGAGAAGGCAAACGACAGCAACGACCACCACGAGCAGCGCGTTTTCGAACCAAAAGCGAGCGCGCAACTTCCGCCCGCACCCCAAGTCGCTAGGCGCTCGCTCAGTTGCTCGCTAGTCTGTCGAGACCGCCACCAGACAAATGGGCCAGCAAATTTGTCTCTCTCTCTCTCTCACTTTCTTTTCATCTTGTTTTTACCCACCACCACAAAACCAAAGGGAGAATGAGTAGGGGATACTGATGTCTCAAGTTTACTAGGCGACTGACGGAGTCGCTCGTAACCAACAAACAACCAATTGTTTAGTGCGGTGCGATAAGGTGTAGTGTTCCAACGCATTGCCAACCAAGTGCACCAAATTTAGGCGAGAAAACCACCTGCTACTCACCTGAACTTGAGGAGGCCATCGCTCCAAACGTCAAGATATTTTCCCTCATCGCTTCCAGTAAATGATGGCGAGCCAAAGAAGGGGACGGAGTAAGTTAGGAGCCAGCGGTTGGCAAGGCCACAGTCGAAGTAAGGAGAGAACCAGCGGCCGTCGGCAAGCGTTAGCCAGGAGGTTTCTTGTTCCTGGTTGTCGTCGTCGTCGTCGTCCTCTCGGTTTTTGTTGTCGTTTAGTGGCGACCACGTCGAGTTTCCAGCTCCATAATAATCCTCTACCGCCGTTCCTGCAGGATCTCCGTCCTGCCCGTCGTACAACTCCTCATCGTCTTCATCGTCGTCATCGTCGTCGTTGTTTCCGGACTCCTGATCCCCACTTCTGGACGAGCCGCTGTCGCCGCCACCAACTCCAAGCAAACTGCTCAGAAACCCTCCAGAAGACTTGCTACTCTCAACTTTAGCTCTATTCTTGCGCAACAAAATGGACTTGGCCAATCTTGTGCCGATCGAGCGCAACTCGTCATTAGCGTGCAACCATTTGGCCAAAAAACTGGGTGGCAAATTAGTCATCGTCTGCTCGTGATTGGTTCCGTTGAATAGTTTAGCCGGCGTCTCTTTGCCACTCTGTTGACGACCGCCGTTAGCGCGGCTACTGCGACCGCCACGATGAAAGTAGTAGCTGGAAGAGTTTGCAAACTTTGAGCGCCTGGCGGCCAGGTCAACAGTTGTAATGAGTCTAGTGATTGGTTGCTTGCTGCTGCCGCTGCCTTTGGAGGAAGTTTTATGTCTTGATTCGATCAGCGTGGCGAGCGGCGCAAACATTGAGTTGAAATAAACTCGTGCTCCACCTTCGTCCTGCTTCCTACTTCCACCGAGATCCACTTCCTCTTCAAACTCGTGGTCCAGAAAGGCTAGCCCCAAGGAGTGCAGGTGCGGCGCTTGGCGCTCGTGGTCCCTCAATCCTTTGGTTAGTAGATACTTGAAGAGTCTTGGCGACGCCAGTCGTCTAAGTAACTTGTTTGCAGCCGACACCCTCGACCGCCTCGTCGCATTCCGAGTTCCATTACGGCGGTAGGCTGAGGTGGCTACCTCATCAGCGGTTGCCTCTGCTCCTCTCTCGTCTGTCGACTTGCCTTCTTCAGCTTCCTCGCCACCCGATTCTCCGGCAGTGCCACCATCGCCGCCGCCGCCAATCAATAAGCGGCTAATTAGATTTGCATTCTCCACGGCCAATTTGGCCAAGTCGGCAAATTCTAGCACCACTCTCGGTTCTTGCTTTCCCTTTACGAGTCGCCGCTTGCCGCCACTTGAGTCGCGTTTAGATCTGCTGTTTTTATCGGAACCACCATTAAACTTTCCGTTGCTACCACCGCCGCCGCCGCCACCGTGATTAAGTTTTTCCATAACTCTATTCCGCCCAGTGGAGGTGTAGCTTGAGGCAGCTTTGGGAGTCGCGACGCCGGCCACCGGCGAGCGCCGCTTGTTTCCATTGGCCGTAACCTTAAAGTTCCTCTGTTTGGACGGGAAAATCTTGCCGCTTGAAGGCAACTCGTCTAGCTCAACCAGGTACTTTGCCCTCTCTAATAGCTTCTCTCCTTGACTAAGAAATGGAGAAGGCAGCCAATCCGATGTAAGCTGAGCCAAGCTAACTCGCTCACAAACAAACTGATCGCTCGTCGAGGTCGACGAGAGCAAACTTCGCTTCCGGCTTGCGGCCAACAAGTTTAGGTAGAGGAGCGCCGCTCTCCTCTGGTCTGGCCAACGATGCAACTTTTCAGCTAGCCGCTCTAATGGCAATCCAATGCCATCACCGTTACCATTGCCAAAAGACTTTTGGTGCTTCTTTCCAGAAGTCACTTGCTCTGAGCCCTCGACTGCCGCATCGCCTTCCAAGTCGGCCAAAGTTGTCGTCAGTAGCGAGCGCCAGAGGCTTAGTTTGCCATTAATAGCATCGTCGTCCTCGTTGCCGCCGATTCCGGTGTTTCTTATTTTCATCCGCTTGCCAACGATTGGACGAGCAGCGGTAACAAACTCGGCCGTCGCCGCTAGGCTGCCCCCATTGCCACTGCTACTTAGACTAGACCAAGAGGCCAATGGGGTTAATGTTAGAGTTAAAGTTGAAACGATTATGAGCAAGAGGCTGGCCAATTTCATTTTATCCCTAACTTCTGGTATCATCACTGAATCAGTCGCGTGAAATCCCATCGTTTGCCGCATACCGCTGGTCCATTTGGCAAGACTCTGGCAAGCTAGCAAGTTGCTCTTGCTGTTGTCTATTTGCCGTGAGTTCTCTCGTTTGCTCCTCATCTCATTCTCGCGGAGACTAATTACACCGCCCATCGTAACACAGGGCCCCCTATCTTGCCGCCGAAGCAACCCCAAACACGACGACGACGACCACTTGTCGCTAGGTACCGCGGGCAAGTTGACTGTCGCGACCATAGGTACAGTTGCCGGCGCCATAGCAGCAGCTTGCTTGGTATCACATTGATTGTCACTGAGGTCACTTTTCGTTTCCGCTTGTTGGTGGTGGATTGTAATTTGGTGCTCGGAGCGGCAATTTGCGCTATCAATCATCTCGGTGGCGGCTGCAGTCGAGTCTCTGTGGCTCTCGAGTTTTAGACTTACATTGCAATCTCGTTGAGATTTTGCCTGCACTTTTCCGCCGCAATCCTGCAGGAATTTATCCGATTTCAAAGTCTGCAGTTCAATCGGAGGAGCCTCGCTCACAGTAAAAGGAAGCGTGAAATCCGAAGTCTCATCAAGTTTTATCGTTGCGGCGGCTACTTTACGCTGCAATGGGAGGTTCTCTTTGGTTTGTTGTAGGCAGGGGTTTCGGTGGGGAATCAGTCTAATGTTTACTCTATTTGTAAAGCACCGCATCGACAACAGCAACGGCAACGGCAACCACAACCACAACCACCGCGACCACGACCCACGAATCTCATCACCATTATCTCTCGCCGTTGGAGTTGTATCTCCATTATGATTCACATTCACATGGCTCTCATTCGTATTCACGGCACATTTAGTTGCCAAAAGTTGCACCCGACTCTCCTTGTCCACGTGAAGAAGATTCCCATAATCTAGATTGCAACGACAATTGGAATTCGCCACTCTCATTATGGTCGCCGCCGTTTGGGTTGGTTGAAATTTGAGCCGCTCCATGGGATTCATCTCAATTTGGTTTGCAACAAATTGAACTGATTCCTCGAATCCCAATCCACCACCAACAACGCCGCCGCTGATAACTATCTGGGCGGATCGTTTTAGACTTGCCTCTTTAGAATTTTTAGTTGAATTTCCGACTGAAGGTCGTGACCTTGAGTTTTTGTTGGCCAACGGATTTTTGTTGGGTGAAGATAGAGAAGGAGGAAGAAATGGGTTGGCTTGAGAGCTCCTCTGACGTGCAACTAATCGATTGTCTTCTAACTGGCGATTGGCGGTGCAGTTGTTTTTGTTGCCCTTGTTCTTGTTGTTCCTAAACGACAACGACGAGCAGCCAATGCCTCCAGATTGGACGTCACCTGAAATGGGAAGTGACAGGTAAGCTTCTCTATTCTTTAGTGGTTGTGTGCTTTGCTTTCCCAGATGCAAGCGCCCCAAACTCGCCTCGCTAAAACCGAGGCGCCGACACCAACGACAAGAGCAACCTGCACGATGCAGGCATTCGAGGAACCCGCCAAGTGTCTCTCTCCCTTGCGTTCGCAGTCGTTTTCTGTGCCAAAAAGAGCAAGGGCACTGGTGGTGCTGGTTGTGGCCGTGGTTGCGATGGCGATGGTAAACATAGAGGTGGTGGTAGTGGTAGAAGTGGAGGCGTTGCTTGCGGATGTTGCGATACACCAATTGGACGGAACCATCTTGTTGCTGCTGTCTCTGGTACCCTAGTCGCGGCCGCGAGCTTGTTGTTGCCATTGTGGTGGTATTGGCAAGCTCATTGCTGCAAGCTCTACTTTTCTCGCAGTCGGTGCGAGAAAAGTAGTGCCCCAATCCACGACGAGTGGAGAAGATTAATCGTGACCATTGATCGGCTTCTTTGTGCCGATGGAAGCGCCGTTGCTCGTTATGGTGAGGCCGCCATTGCTCTTTTTGCACATGTAGCGGTGGCGCTACTGATAGCGCCTCTCTAGTGGCAGTGGCGTCAATATCGCCACTTATTGTGCAACTTGCAATTCCAAATTGAATTGAATCCTCGACTGGCAAATCCAGGGAATCAGTAGACAATCGACTTTGCGCTGAGGGCGGCAAGTGATGCTTAAATTTTGCACAGGCACAAGTCGCTAGGCGTCTCGGCGTTAATACTATTGCCTCGTTGTCGCTCCCCCTTTCACCCGAGCATTTGCCTCCTCTCTCACCAGAGAGGCTGGCAAGAGTCGAGTTTCTTGTTCTCGTTCTCGATGTTGATGTTGTCGCTACTGCTGCTACCTTTGTTGCTGTAGGCAACATTTCTCTCGACGCCACCTGTACCTGCCGATCCTCCGGCGAGTAAAGAGAATTTCGAATGCATGCGAAACAGGAGGTTGTGTCGGAAGCGGACGCGCTACTGCCGCCACTTTTGCCTTTAAAATTGTTATTATTCCTAGTGGATGATCCAAAGGCGGTAAATGTTGCTTCAGTTTGCGCCCTACGTAATCTAGAACAACAACCACCAACGCCACTTGTCGAGTCTTGCTCAAACTTCCGCTGGTTCTTGACGGCTTTTGGTGGTTGGTTATGGAAGACGCAGCTACTATGCGTTTGTCGAAAATTATTTGCATATTTCTCTGGCTCTGCATCGACAATTTTGGCTACGGCACCATCGGCAACCTGCTCGAGGACACCATTGCTCCAACACGACGTGTGGCTATTCAATCTCAAGTTTGCACTTACAACCATGAAACCAGCAAACTCGAATTTCTTACCCCATTGGCCTCGCTTGTGCTTGATGCTCGTTAATGGTTGCGCTTTCCTGCCTTTTCTGAGTCCACGCTTAGCAATCGCCAAGTGGAAGTTGCTCGGGCTCCATAACTTTTGCCAAGATGATGGAGCTAATGCTCTCGCTTCAGAATCCCCGCTGTTTTTAAAAGGCTCCGGTGGGTTCATCTTTTCTCTCTTTTTTGTTCGAGGCGTTTTCCCTTCTTTGTTGGAATTTATCAAAAAAAAGTTTTATGGTGACGCAATTTCTCTTCCTTACCTGAGTGAGAGACAGAGGTCGTTGGGTTTGCGATTGAGTGTAAAGTTAGACGGCACATCTAACAGGTTGCTCCGGGGATTGGCTTGAATGTAAAGGAGGAAGTGCCGCGCATGGAGCACCCAGCTTAAAAGGGTTAACCTTGGCGCTCACCTGCGCGCTGGCCAGCCACGCAACTCCGTCAGTCCGTCTGTCGATCTCGATGGTTGGTGGCAACCAAGCCGGTACGTGGCTGTCGCTGGAGCGCACCAGTCTCTTGGATTGGCTCAACTATCGCTCCTTCTGTCGGCGCACTATGCACGATAGTGTCGGCGCGAATTGGGATGAGACGGATGGTTAGTGTCGCGCTCTTTGAGTTGCTTTAATCTCGCGTTGCATTTCAAGTGAAAGTTCAAAAAATTCAAGTTTCTCCGTAGACATTCGCAACTCTAGGAGCAATTTTCGTGTTTTCTCCTCGATCTGCTGCAACTAGTCGTGTTTTTGCATTGACCT
The DNA here is from genome assembly GCA_015350385.1 of Aculops lycopersici. Classification (NCBI taxonomy): domain Eukaryota; kingdom Metazoa; phylum Arthropoda; class Arachnida; order Trombidiformes; family Eriophyidae; genus Aculops; species Aculops lycopersici. The sequence goes on from WNKI01000002.1 coordinate 58,784, forward strand.
TGGTACTAAATCACGGGTCTAGTCTAGCTATCGCATAGAAATTCAAGAAATAAAAGCGGAATTCTAGATCGAACAAAACAAGATCGAGTTGGCACGCGACTCCCACGCGCGTCAACTCGATCCTCACTCCAACATATGTGTTCCATCTAAACCTTTAGCCTGCTGCTTCATTGATCTAGTGAATCGATCTTGCTACCGAAAGTGCAACTCTAGCGACTAGCCAAGATGCAATCAGATTGGTTCAAATTTAATTGACTCGCTAACGAATGGATGGTTTCATTGAAATGAGCAACTCCATTTAACATGCTCTTTTGTTGTTGTCGCAGCTTTCATCAAATGCCGGGTCCGGCTTACGGTGACCTGAGAAGGTAATCAAACTAATTATATATTATAATATATATGCTGTATTGGCTTGTGTGTACACCAGCCAACACAGCGGGTGGGATCTATTTTAGCTATCTAATTTGCCCTTCACTCATTCATAGCGCCCGACTGCTTAACCCGACACGCCCCTTTCCCTTGACTTCGGCGGGACCAACACCGAACTGCAGATGGTACATTAACATTTCAATGGTTATTCCCCGAGGAGGATGAAAGAAGCAAATCTCTGTGTAGGGTAAGCAAGCAAGTGAGTGAAAAGTAGGGGGAAAAATAAATATGCTAGTAGTGGTGGTGGTGGTGGCAAAAGTCGCTAGGCAACGAGTCGTATGCGCATAGTGGCCAACTGGGCTCCTAGCGATTTGCTTCAGTTGGCAGAGGAGACGACAACAATGAACATGGCACACTAGCAACCACCAGCCAATCGCCTGAACACTTGTTGGCTCGTGATGATAGTATTCGCGGCCGTTGTTGGTGGCGTCAATGCGACGAGCAATCCATTGACTGGCTAGCTAGCTAACTCTAGTGGAGATGCAGATGATTATGATTCGATTATGGTTATTGTCGCCTTTTGTGCAGGCATGTATCTCGGCTCTCCCTTGTCATCGTCTCTCTCTCTCTCTCTCTCTCTC
>WNKI01000002.1:59853-85311 GCA_015350385.1 Aculops lycopersici
TCTTCCCTCCAACTCTGCCTTTTCTGGCCACTTTTTTGTCGTCGCCTTTGTCATCATTTAGCGCTCGCTTCCGCTGAATGAATTATTCTAATGAGCGAGCAAGCTGAAATAAGTTTTATTGACTCAAAGGGAGCGGGCGCAACGAAAAGGGATAGCAGAGCAGCCAAGTGGTTAGTTGCGAATCGGTGAAAAAACTCGCCACTTGCTGCTATTGCTGCTCCCCTTTGCCTCCTTCGACATTCGCCTTCGATTTAATGAACTTGTTATCTGAGGCACACCAAGTGTCCTTTTCTCACCATCAACTTCAACTGTTTCCCCTCCTTCCTCTTGCCTGAGATTCTAACATTGTCTTAGCTTGCAGTGTTGTATCGTGCAAGCAGTGTCAGCCGCCAACTTGTGCGACTGGCTAACTTGACGGACTCACAAAATTCAATATCAATCCTTGGAGACACACATACACAAACTGCTCGCCTCAAGTCAGCTATTCCAAGTCTCGCTCTTGTTGCTGCTTGCAAGTCAACGTGGTCATGTATCACCGACGACTCGAGCTTCCACTCAACTTCCGGCAGGCAACCAAAGCGCTGACAAGAGATGAGCCGAGAGGAAGGAGCGCGGTGGTTGGAGCTGTCGCTGTTGTCGTTGCAGTTTAGTCCAGTCTCTAGATTAGAGTTGGTTAAACTCAGCGCCTAGCGGCAACTCTAGCGAAAAAACTCGCTTGCCAGAAAAGCTAGCCAACTGCCAAGAAGGCGAAGAACAATGAGGAGGCACAATGAGATTTGGGCAGAATTGTCGCTGGTGTCGTTTCACTGGAAGTTGAATTACCATGTAGTTTTGTCGCGGCCGAAAATAATAAATTGATCCGGCGGGCGAAGTGCTCGTTGCGCCTGGAGCTCGAGACTCTCTTTAGTTGAGCCTCGAAAGACACTGAAGAGTTATAATGACGCCGGCGACATTGAGAATTTCGGCCAGCAATGAAGAAGAGGAACACTACATTTGCCGCGAGGCGAGTCTTTGTTTTGTTGTCCTTCCTTTGCTCTGTTGCTGGTAAAGTTTCTCGCTAACTGGAATCATGTACGAAATCATAACACAAATACAAGCAACTACTACACGACGGTACTACAACTACAATCGAGTGTAAAGGTCGACACTTTCGTTAAACTGCTGGCAGTTCAAGTCTCGCCGTCGTCGTTTCCCTTGTTGGTTGGTTTGTGTTCAAGTCCAAAGCTTTAGTCTCAGTCTCTCCCCACTTCAGTTTATCCAGGAACTTAAAGCCGACGCCATTGACTCGAGGGAATGACAATAAATAAACACAGAAGTCGGCTGGCCAGAAATTGTCTTCGCAGTCGTCGTCGTCGTCGTCGTTGTTGTTGTTGTTGCTGCTGCTGCTGCTGCTGCTGTTGCTGCTGTTGCTGCTGTTGTCCTTCCTCCCTACAAACTAAATTGTAGACTCGAAGAAGAAGAAGAGGCTCGATTTTCGATAATCTCGATGAGCCGGAAGTTGAAAGCGAGCAGCAAAGTTGGCAGGCTTGTGGATGTCATGCGGTTGTCGTTTGGTGAGAAGCGAAGAATGATTGTTGGCGAGACCATGGCGCAGGGAGAAGCGAGGAAATCAGAGCCACAACTTCACGGCCGCAAGACCAAACGACGACAACGACGAGACTAAAACCAAACCAAACTAGTCAACAACGTCTAAGATGAATTTAGCCGAGGACTTTGAAGAGTTTAAGCAGTTGAATACGAGAGGAGAGGACGCTCTTGTATGACAAACAGAGGGTCGATTTGCAGTTAGTTGCTGCAACTAACAACTAGCAACTCGCCGTTAGCCTATTTGCTTGTCGTTTGTTTAGATCTTTGTTCGGAATCTTGAAACAAACGTTGTGGTGGAAACAGGAAGTAGTAGTGGGAGTGGGAGTAGCGCTGAGCTGCCGTTGGCTCAATTGGATTGGATTCTCAGCTCGCCTATCCTCTCTGGCTGATTGCAATGGTAATAGAGGCAGTTGCAGTGGTAGCAGGGGTGTTAGTGGCAACGATGTCACCGCATTATGAAACTCTCGATGTTTGGAAACTCCGTCCCTCGGGAGAGAGGGGGGATCTTAGCCGGGTGGGCGGGACAAAACCAGCGGCTGCCCCGAGGGAAACTCCGCGGGCTGGCTGGTTGGACGTAAATCTAAGTTGCGGAAAGCCGATATGCTCCATGGTCTAAGCAATGGACGCGGTCGCGTATTGCAACGACACGTCAAATGAGGTTATCTGCATCACTAGTAGTCGTGCATTACCAGCCGACAAGCTAGCTAGCTGGCCACCAACTCTACTAGAGGCGCCTCAAGCCGAGTTGGCAAGCTAGCAAGAGACGCAGCTTTCCAGATGACTCGCTGGCAGAGCCAACTAAGACCGCAACTCTCCCTCTTCCTTTAGCTTTCACTTGACTAGTAGAACCTCCTCCGCCGCTCGCTGGTAAGCCACTTACGTCTTGCGCCTACATTAGCATCCGCCCACCGGCCAGCGCGATTTCGCTTCCGTTTTGGCCTCATGCTCCGTGAGGGAGCAGAGTGAAATATCGACCGAGGCGCGCGAGAATCTCGGTGCCTCGCTCCAGTGGCGTCAATTTCGTCACACAACCAACGGCTGCATCGGTGGTGCCAGAGTTGCACACCAATGGAAGCGACCAAACTATCCAACCTACTGGCTCACGAGGACGACGACGATGATGATCATGATGACGACGGTGACGATGGCGACCACCTCCAACACCATGATGAAATAGACTACAACTACATCGGCTAGAGTGGGAGTTCCACGACTCCCCTAGAGCTTGGCTTTCCACATTTCCAGGAAGCTTAGCGAGCTGCTAGCTCCAGGACTCCTAGCTAACTGGTCGAGCAGCTAACTGCATTACCAGTGTGGCAAAGTTGAAATACCCGAGCCGCTGCCAGGGGCCGTTGGATCCACTTGCAGGTTGCCAACTCACTCAGATGAGGTGGCTACCTGCAAGTGGTCACACCGAGTAAGCAGCAACACGAGCACATATCGAGATGAGCTCCGTGCGTTTGGCACGTGCAGCTCGAGATATGGTCTTGTTGCTAGCACATTTTAGTGGGTAAAACTCGCATTTCCACTAAAAAAATGACCAAGAAAGTCATTGGTACCCCTAGACAACTTACCTAACCTAAGTCTTTGCTTGCTAGCTAGCTAAAGCTCTGAGGTCGTGGGTCTGTAAATAAATTGGCAAGCTAGAAGGCAGCCGGCGACTTCCTGTTGGCGGGCTAACGTTACCAAATCGTAACGTAAGCGTCGACTAAAGCGGATGCCATGTTCAGCTTGCCTTCTGTGGCCAGACGAGAGGCAAACAAAACAAAACAAAACATTCTGGCGTTACGAAAGAGTTTCGAGTTTCAACTCCGGGGAACTATATCTAAGCTAAGCTAAGCTAAGCTTAAAACAAAAGCAACTGAAAACTCGATTGTGTTAGATGGAATAAAGGCGGCGACGATTTTCAAATAGAACTCCATGTGGAATTCGACTTTGATCAACGCACAACAGAATATTCAACGCTATCCATCAGGGCTTGAAGGTCAAAGCAAAGACTAACTTGATAAACAAAAGCACAGCATTGTAGACCGAACGATTCGTTTGCGAGCTAATTTGAATGTCTGCCAGATTATTTGGAGCCTCTAAAAGCGACGACCAAATCTGGACTACATGGATTTGAGTGGTAGCGCGACGAAATATCATGACATTACTTGCTGTTCGTTAGGCGAGCTGGCTAATTCGACAGATGAATTAGCGGCTTGTTACAGTGTGGGGAACGTCGATACATTGTACCCGATGACACAAGACGACCGACCAGATAGCTGGTCGCTTGGCAAGCTGGCGAACCTTCATACTTTGGATTTGTCTGCATCGCTAGTCAGTGCACATGTAATTTCAACTATCCAACCAATCAGCAGTCGAATTTAGTCATGCAACCTGTTTTGTCAGTTTGCCCCGCTTCTCATTTCCGTTGATCACATCTGTCGCATGCTGGCTCGTCGTACTCCCACTTTCACTCCCGCTCTTTGGCCAGCTCGCACTCGATAGCCGTCCGACCAAACCGACTCTCTCGCATTCAATTAGCCCGCGAGGCTGCTGAGTATTTGTCTAGCTGGCGCTAGGCGCCACATCAACGCGTCTCCTTTCGTTCAGTTTAGCTTGATTTGATTTGGTCGAGTTGCATGGTAAAGTCGGTTGCCGATTTTGCTCAAATTTAAATTCGTTAGGCAAGCGCTTTGGACGGCAAGAGCAGCAACTACGACGACGATGCGTTGCAACATTGGCGCCATCAGTTCAACTTCCGTCTGTCATTTCGACGCGCTAAAACCACAGCCGGCTAATGTAGGATTACATATGAAGATTGTGTCTCTTCATTTGTCGCATTTCTTGTTGCGATTAGGCTCGAACGGCAACTCATTTGTTATCGATACTCACCTGTGGGCTTCAACTTTCAACTTGATATTTGAAACTTCCTCTTCTCAACTTTTCTCAATGGTAACTTGATGCTCTTTGACTCGTCGCTGTGTTGACTCTCTCGGTCTCTTCTCTCGCTAGATTATATCACTAACTATTGGGTCAATAAATAATGTGTTCTACTTGTATTGCTTGGTTTACTTTAACTCTTGCCCATACAAACCAAGACTGTGGTGTGCTATGAGGTGCTTGCAATTAACTGGTAATGGGATCAACAGTGTAACATTAACACTGGTGGCACAAATGTGTCTTGGCCAACAGTAAACATTTAATGCAATTGTAACAATGATAATAACAACGACGCAAAATCTGACCGCCGCCAAGACCGAAACGCCGAGACCAGGGATCAGCGGCAACAACAGCAGCAGAGGCCAAGAGCGAATCTCTCCCCTTGGAATTGAAATTCACAACTGCCACTGTGTTGTTTCCACTACTTCTTCCTTTTGCACCACGGTCTCTGTTTCGAATAAACACAAGCTACCCATTCCATCCGATTCGTAGAACTCTATTAGGTTTTAGTCATTAATGAATGAGACTAAACAAATCTAAATCCAGCGCATGCTCTTTGGTTGGAGCTAACTGGCCATTTGGACCGGAGAGGCTCGCCATCTGGATTTCGCAAAAAAAGTACGTGCGACGAAAACGCCTTGCGATGTCCATTCAAATTGCGCGCGCAGAGTGCATGTGTTTTCTCTAATCGACGAACATCAACAACAACAACAACGACCTGAGCAACATCAACAAACAACACGAGGCTTCAACTTTCACACGTGACTTGTCCAATGGATCCCGTCATTCCATATTGACAATTTGATATTGTAACATAATATCTGTATGTTGAATTAAATATATCACCTAAAAAAGAACAAACTCAAAAAATGACGGACGAAGCGGAATTCTACAAGATGTGGCGAGTCAGACACACGGTCTTGCAAATGTGCCACGATCGCGGCTATCTCATTACTCAGGATGATCTCGAGGAAACATTCGATCAATTCAAGAGCGAATATGAATCCAATGCTCTACCAAGTAGAGATGAGCTAACCATTCTATGTGCACATCACAATGATATGGATGATAAGATGTTTGTATTCTTCCCAGACGAAGCTAAGATTGGTGTAAAAACAGTGCAACTTTACGTGGAGAGGATGCAACAGGAGTCAGTTAAGAGGGCCATTGTAATAGTGAGAACAGGTCTCACACCAAGTGCCAAGCAAGCTATGCGAGCCTCAGCCCCAGAATATATCTTAGAGGACTTTCTAGAATCCGAGATGCTAATTAATATTACAGAACACGAACTAGTGCCTCAACATATTCTCCTAACCAGCGAAGAGAAGGAGGAACTATTCTCAAGATACAAGCTTAAAGAGAGTCAACTGATGAAAATGCTAACCACAGATCCGGTGGCCAGATATTATGGCTTCAAGAGAGGTCAAGTGATAAAGATAATCAGGAAAAGTGGCACAGCAGGTCGGTATGTTACCCATCGGCTTGTTGTATGACTCAGCTCACGTATTAAATCCCCTCGAATATTTAGTTTTCTCTCTCCGGGCCAATGAGTTAGTTTTCTTGCCGATCTTTACCTTTCCGTGTGATCTTTCCCCAGGCCCCCTCCTGGATCTTTTGCTCGACTCACTAGATGTTGATGGGTGTGCATTTAGACTAGGTGGCGGAGTCGAGGCTGAGGAAGGCGAGGTTGGCTTTGGTGGTTCGTGATCCATGATTATGATTTAGTAGATCTACTGGGGACCACAATATGGATGAGAATGGAGTAGCTAATCTTGAACGCAGCAAACTAGAGAGTAAATTTGAAAAATACGCGACCCCAAAAGACGGGAAATGGGTTTTAAATGCGACATGTTTTAACTGGGTGATTTTCTTCACCTGTTGATTACGCATCATTCACCTAATATCCTCTAGTCCATGAAAATTGATATTCATATAGGCTTATATTTATGGCTAAACAGGATTCAAATGAAGATGACAAACCAGACAGGAGGGCAGAAAGGGAAACTCCTCTGCCAAGAGTGACAAAATTGTCTGCCACAAAAGCACTGCCTCCTCTGGGTGAACAGAGACCTCCTAGACCCAAAAGGACAAGGAAGGTTAAGTTTGCCGATCCATTGACAGAGCATAGGCTCTATGATAAGGCTGCCTCACCCAAAGCCGAAATGGAGAGACCAGAACCAGCTCGTCCCAAGGCTGGCACTAGTACAATCAACGATCTCGAGCCTCCTCTATCACTTGTTGCACAACTTGATTTAGCTGCCAAGAAGCTCGATGCTAGATCGAGCAAAATTGTAGACGCCGACCAGGCACCAATAAACCTCAAAAGTGTTAAGAGTGTTGCTTCATTACCTGTCAAAAATCCAGCCGCCCCAACCATTAACAAAGATCCACCCCGGAGTCCTACGAAGAAAATATGACAACAAGCGCGCTTGTTGTGTTTATATTTGAACGGCTAGTCAGTGGAGGTAAATATCAGAGCGTTTGCGTCAAATATATTTCTCTCTATGTTTATAAACCATTCAACTCAACCTCAGAACAAGAGATCTGCTCGAATCTAATCCCATAATCATGACAACTAGTATATTTTTAGCGACAGCAGATGATTGTGATAGAATTCCACGAAACACAATGGACACGGCAAATAATCAAATCGACCAAACGGAACTGGAATCGATACAAAATGAAGCAAAGGAACTCATTGCAAAACAGAGATTATTAAGGCTTGTTGGGGGTGGTAGGTTTATTAAATATTCTGTTAAAGGTCAAAGAGTTAAAGATAAGCACTGGCTGTGCAAATTATCACCAAATTACAGAACTTTGCACTATGGAGACTTGGATGACAATCGGGAGCCTCATTTGGACGATCTACCGGGAAAAATAAATGTCTCGGATATTAAACGAATTTTAGTGGGCAAGGAGTGTCCACATACTAAAGATGGTCACATGAAGAAGACTTCGGTTGATTTTGCCTTCACAATTGTCCATGAGTCAGATCATGAAGATCACTTGAATTTTGTTGCCATCGATCATAAAACCTTTTGTTATTGGACAGATGGCTTGAACGCATTACTGAAAAATCCTATGAGCAGCGATGAATACGTCAAGGATTTGCAAATTTTGTCCAAAATAGAACTCAAAATGCGTAGCATGAATAAGTAACTGTATTGTATCATGAATAAATATATGTACAGCAATGTAGGTATAGAGATAATTAATAAGTAGTGTGAATACGATCGATCGTTTTTGATTAATAGGATTTGAGTAAGGTTGCTATTCGCCCAAGAGCGTCAAGTATTTCTCAATTTCAATGGCACGAGACTGAAGATGGTCAGTTTGAAGGGCCAGGAACGTGTTGACATTGCCGCACCAACTGATCAAGTGTTTCGGATCTGACTTGAATTTGTTGAGATCAAATCTATTGTGAGAGTCCTCTAGTACATCGATGAAAGCCTTCAGTTTCCTACGGAACATATCAGCATTTGTAAAGGCCTTGGCCCGTAGTGGATCCATTTCTAATTCGGGTAACTCGGATCCACGAGGTTCGGGTGTGATTATTTCAACCTCATCTCCATCAATAGAAATAACAGGATGTTCGATCAACTGGTTGTTCTTCTTCTTCGACGCAATGGATGGAGACATTAAAACCGAGGCTCTTGAGTTGGTTGATTGTTTCTCATCATGGCAGACTGAAACTGCAGGATCCGGCGAGTTAATCTTTTCTACAGCTTCGACAAACTCGTCATCATTATCACTATCACTATCATCGCTACCAAATAGATCCTTATAGTTGACGTCCGTCGAGTTTAACCCGGTAACAGGAGTGGATTTCCTTCGAGTGGTCTTTTCGATAGGAGGCTCGTCAACAATCATTGGACAGGCCTCGTCATTTGCAACTGACATCGTTTGTAGGTGCTGTTTCTGTCGAGGTGATAGAGTAGGCACACTTGTGGTCAGTGGAATTTCAGGTGACAGCGATCTTTGCACTGGTTCTGTTTGAGTATGATTCGTGAGATTTGCGGCTGTCTTGGCGAGAGGTGTTGCCCTGGCAGCACCAGCAGAAGTGGTGGTAGCTTTGGTAGGTGTTTCCTGGGTCTGGGCCAAAACTGGTGGCTTGGGTGCGGACTTTGGTTTTGTTTGAGGAACTAGTGTGGTCGAGCGAAAGATATTGAACGACTTGGGTATTGTTTTTTTCTGAATTGGTTCCACCATTGAGGTTGTGGCCTTGGAAGGAGTTGCACTGGATTTGGCGGCCGATGTGGATAAGGTTGATTTATCTCTGGTTGAGGCTCCTGCTCCACTTGCAGCCTCCTTGCCCCTTTCCCTCTCCTGGAGGCGTGACGCTCTATTAGCGCCAAACATTTTTTGGTACAAGTTTTACGCGGCTCTGGATTAAGGCTAGTTATGAATGAATTTTAATAGATTAATTTAAATATTTTTGACAATAATGGCGTAGATGTAAACATAGGATTTTGGATTGTCCGATTTTACGAAGGTGTGAGTGCGAAGAGTATTGAGGTGCACGATATGATTGGCTTGCTGAACCATTGTACGTGCAGCGGAGGAGGCAAATTGCAAAGGTATCTGCAAGTTTCTCGCATGTTTATCTTATCGGTAGCTGCACATTGCGTTGCTCTAGCGCAATGAGCCCATTGCTTGCTTTGTATAATACATTGAATATGAGGCTGTGGCGCCGATAGCGGCGACGGCGCCTAGCAAATGGCGGCCATTGGACACACACACACACACACACACACACACACACACACACACACACACACACTGTAAAAAAAGCCACGAGGTCCAATTAAGCCGTTGAGTTGGAGGACCACAACAACGTAGATTTTCTTTCGGCACCAACCGAAGCCACATCATTATGGCCCCACGAATCTGGTCAATCATGAAACAATTATATTTCTAATTTTTCCACTCACTCGGAATATTAAGGCCGCCACAATGGTTCCCTCGGGACCAACGCAGCAGCAACTCCCTCCATTCAGACAAACAATGAAGCCTAGTCACCAATCATCGAAATCTTACCAGGCTGACTTGTACGAGCAAATAAAGAGAGGAGGCAATCACGTTATATCATTAGCTCACGAAGGGACCAAGAGTTTTCTCCTCCTAACTGCCATTAGGAATCTATCCCACGAGTTGCATCCCAAGTACGGATCTCGCATATCGGTTATCATTGAACCTGATGCGATTAGTGCAAGCGAGAGGCAAAGGATTCTAAATGATCATACGGAGCTTATTGTTACTAACTTATTCCAAGGTTATAACATCAACCTTGCAATCGGCCAAGTGGTTATTTTATCAATGCAAGATGTTCAATCTATTCCAATGGAACGCGTCAACTTGGTTATCATAGATTCGGCTCACTTGCTGTTGTTGCAAAACAGTCAATTAGTCCTGGAGATAGTCCAACATTTCAAGGGAGTTCAACAACTGACATTCATGTGCAGTTTAATACACAACAACAAAGAACTTACCCCAAATGATACTCTAAAATTGATACGTAAATTAGAGCTTATATTTGATGCCAAATGCGAAACTTCTTGTGATCTCAGATCTCTTAATAGGCATTCACCTGCAACTGAAATGGAAGTTCAAGAGTTCAACAAGCCAGCGATAGACTTTCTCTTTGATGAAATTGAATATATGACAGACTATCTATTTAAACAATATTGTGATTTTATATGTGATGCGGAATTAGATAATGAAAATAACAGCCAACAAGCATCCCAAGAGAGTGACGAACCAAGACTCGAGATCGATCTCAACTATGACCCCGATTCAGCGCTTCCACGCGATAAGCATCCTATCTTTAGTCAAAGCAAACAACTCGTACTAGTGAGATCTTGTATAGCCGATGTATTATACGCTACTCATTGTCTTGGCTTATGGTGTGCAAAAAAGACCCTCCAATTATACCTTACAGAGTTTTCAAGGTCTCTCAACTCAGAGAAACCAACTGGAGATATTATCGCCTCTGCTATTACTGCGCTCAATATATTGTATACCAAATTTGAGTTCATGACATCCCATCAAGACAGAGCTGATATAGTGCTTGATAAGGCGTCAGCTCAACTTAAGACTCTGCTAGAGGCGATCAAATCTAGGCCACCTGTCAACCATTCGAATCCACACGCACCCATCTGTATCGTACTAGTGCGACGTAGAGTTATAGCAAAAGTTATAGCCTTATGGTTGGACAAGATCGCATCCATCTTCGTTGACTACTCATTTATTGTACCCAATTATATCGTGGGTAGTGCTAGAAAGCATAGAAATCGCATGGCTGTAGACAACTTTGATCTACATCATGAGGCCTCCGTCAGAGACTTCAAGTTTGGCAACTGCAATGTTCTAGTCTCATCGGCTGTTAGTGAAAGATGTACTGACATTCCTCGCTGCAGTTTGGTGGTGTCCTTTGATCTACCCTCAAGATTTTCTGATTTCATACGCGCCAAGGGCAACTGTAGGTTTGATTGTAGCAAGTATCTCGTTATGATAAACAAGCTACTCGAGCCGGAAGGCGGAGAAATGCTGGATAGTTTTGTTGAGATGGAGCGCTTATTGAACAATGGGAGTAAGGCGGTTGTGACGGAAGTAGAAGAAACAGAGTTACTTGAGCAACTAGAACCGATCTATGGTTCATTTCCACCCCAAGGGTCTAAGCTACCGCTGACCATTAGGAAGAGTGTATTGGTTATATTCAGATACTGCTCAAAACTACCCAGTGACTCTTTTACCAAATTAGTGCCAGACTGGAACATTGTCGAGACTAATCAAGATGGTAAGACAGTGTACTATTGTGAAATCAGGCTACCTATTAACTCACCTGTGAGGCAAACAATTGTGGGACCAGTGGCGCCGACAAAGAATATAGCGAGCAGATTGGCTGCCTTCACAGCTGCAAAGATCTTATACGAATCAGGTGAATTGGATGAGAATATGATGCCCATAACTAAAGAGACCATGCGTATCAAAAATCCGCCCAAGAGATTCAAAGAGCTTAATAGACCAGCAGGTAAGCCTAATGGCGTTAAAGGTACCTCGGTTGGTTCGACAAAGCGACGACAATACTACCAGAAACGAATAGCCGAAGTATTCTCAAAGTCACTTGTTAGGGAGGGAGTCCCTTGCAATCTATACAAATTCAAGATGGTCCTCAATTGTCCGATTCCTGACGAACAGAATCGACGTGGTCGTCGAATTATTGATCCAAGTGAGACTAATCGGAATTACGGAATTGTCTGCACCACTGCATTACCTCCAGTTTGCTCATTTCCACTATTTACCAGATCCGGTGAGGTATTTATTTCCGTCGAGTTGATAAGACAAAATATGGTTTTAACGAAAGAACAAGTTGAGCACTTGAGATTTTTCCATCACTTTACCTTCTCGAAAGTGCTCAAGCTTGAGAAATACCCCATCGACTATGACTCAGAAAGCCCCTCCACTCTTCTATTGGCACCTGTGATGGATTTCATCTCTCGGGTTGAGATCGATTGGAGTTTTGTGGACAAAATAGTGGAAAGAGATAGAATGTCTTATGTTCCGACTGAAGAGGAGCGGAGAGCCTTTAAATTCAACGAACAGAACTATATTGATGCCGTTGTCATTCCATGGTATAGACTGACCGATAGACAGCAATTTGCCTACTATGTTGCTGAAATACGCCCAGATCTCACTCCATCTAGCCCGTTTCCGGATGCTGAAAGTGGATACGAAACGTTCAAACACTATTACAAAGCCAAGTACGACCTCGATATCTACGAACCGAACCAGCCAATACTAGATGTTGATCATACATCAGCTCGTTTGAACCTGTTGACACCTAGATATGTCAATCGCAAGGGTATTACATTGACATCTAGCACGCCCAAAACAAGACGCGAATCGCGAGAGAACTTGATTCAGAAGCAGCTGCTCATACCTGAACTTTGTACCATCCACCCATTTCCGGCTTCATTCTGGCGCAAAGCAGTCTGCTTACCTTGTATATTTTATCGCTTAAACTCCTTGTTTCTTGCAGAGGAATTACGTAGACATGTCGCCGCTGAAACTCAAATAGGTTTTGTGGAACCACCCGAAGGTTTTGAATGGCCGCCATTAAATTTTGGCTGGACCTTAAAGGATGTGGTCACAAATACAGACGAGGCTCAAGAGGAAGACGATAGCAGTAGCGGTAGTGTGACTGGATCGCCAACTGGAAGATTTGGCGAACAAGCCTCCTCATTGGGGAGGTTCGAGTGTCATCCTGTATCAATCCGGGAGCTATTTGTGCCCAACTGCCCACAAGTTGGAGGTAGCACCTATATAGAATCACTATGCAAGACCTTGGGTATCCAGAGCAGCGAAAGCGAGGACAAGATGTGTAGTGACATGGATACATGTGAGATCAATAGTTGCACAATAATTCAGAATTTAGATCAAGCTGTAGAGGCGGCACTTGTCTCGGACCCCAATATGTTCAAGGACGATGGAATTGAACCATTTGCTGTAGATGACTCGTTTGCAGATTTAGAAGTCCACCCAAACTTTGGCGAGCTATTACCGAATCGCGATGCAAATATTGAGTGGCCTGATGAGGAATGGAAGCAGATAAGATTTGACCCGACACAAGAGGAGATACAATCTGTTGGCCCTGGACCAAGTCTTATCTTGCAAGCTCTTACCATGTCCAATGCTAGCGACGGTATCAATTTGGAGCGTCTCGAAACAGTGGGCGACTCATTTCTCAAGTACTCAATCACCGCTTACTTATATTGCACTTACCCCACTATGCACGAGGGTAAATTATCCTTCCTCAGAAGTCTTGAGATTAGCAATGCCAACTTGTACAATTTGGGCAAACAAAGAAATCTCGGTGAAATTATGTCGGCTACCAAATTTGAGCCAAATGACAATTGGTTGCCGCCTGGCTACACGGTGGCAAACAACAAGAAGCGTGAAATAGATGAAGCTCTAGCCGAAGTTCCATATTACCTATTGGTGCAGCACTCGATTCCCGACAAGAGCATAGCCGATTGCGTGGAAGCTTTAATTGGCGCCTATCTAACATCATCAGGTTGTCGAGCTGCCCTATTGTTCATGCGTTGGCTTGGACTAGAGGTGATACCCAAGCAGGAGATAGAAGGTGAATGGAGATGGTTAGACTTGCCACCCTCGCCTCTCATAGTCAAGGCTCCAGATTACGACGAACGATCCATAGTGTCGTCCAAAATGACCATAGGTGAGTTGCGTCAAAATGCAATCAATGAGTTGGAGCGTCATTATCATGCCAACAGTTTGGATAAATTTGAAAAGGAAATTGGTTACACATTCAAGGATAAAGCCTACCTGGTTCAAGCCTTCACTCACAACTCGTTCCACGAGAATCACGTCACAGATTGTCACCAGAGACTTGAGTTTTTGGGCGATGCCATTCTTGACTATCTCATAACCAGATACTTGTTTGAGGATCCGCGCGGCCACTCGCCGGGTAAATTGACCGACCTCCGCTCGGCTCTTGTCAACAATACCTTTTTTGCATCGCTCGCGGTCAAGTATCAATTCCACAAGTACCTAAGGTATATATCGGACGAACTATCTCAGGTGATCGATGGATTTGTGAAGAAGTTTGGTCGAGGTTGTGATAGTATAACAAAGGGCTACACTCTACTCATTAGCGAGGGCGAGAGTGAGTATGCTGAGGATATTGAGGTACCCAAGGCGCTAGGTGATGTATTTGAATCGGTCGCGGGCGCCATTTTCCTCGATAGTGGCTTGTCTCTAGATGAAGTTTGGCGAGTTTATTTTAGGATCATGAAACCGGAAATCGAATACTTCAGCCTAAATGTGCCCAAGTCGCCCATAAGAGAGCTACTCGAGAGCAAGCCACAGAATGTCCGCTTTAGTCCATCCGAGTTGGCTCCTGACCATAAGCATCGGGTAATTGCCGAGGTCTTTGGTTTGGGTCGTTTCACAGGCGTTGGTCGAAGCAAGCATAGCGCCAAATCAACGGCTGCCAAGCGAGCTCTACGAATGGTGTTGGTAAAGAAGCGGCAGCATGAGGAGCAGCAAAGATTAGGACACCAACAAGACCAGCAAGAACAATTAGAGGATTGTATTGCAATGGAGGAGTGATAGATATAATTGACTAGGAAAGTTGAAACCATTCATCAATTTATATAGGGTTAATCTCTACATTCTAACAGGCGGCCTATCGGTGTAGCATTAGCTAGAAAAAGAGTTTGTATTATTAATATAATTAACTTCCAATTAGTTTATGTAGATTGATATCACAGATTCTCTATTATATCACATTCAATGGCATCCTGCTGTTGTTTGCTGGTCGCCGGTATTGCTTGTGCATGTTGTTCGCATTCGGGGCGATGGTGATGTGGATGGTGATGATGTATGTTTGCCTGCACCGCCACCACCTGTTGAGACTGCGGCGTTTGTTGTCTGTTTCCGATAAAGAAGGAGCTTGATCTTTCGGTCGACTCGGACCGACTTCCGTGCGAGGAGCAATCATGGTCCGAGTGATGGGGTGAACCCTCGGCGCCCGACCAACCGATCGAGTGGCTGAGACCCGAGCAGCTTGAGTGCGAGAGATCGCCGTAGGTGCCCGAGTGTGAGGCCAACGAGCAACAGGTGGAGCAAGACTGTAGGCTGCTCATATGGATCATGTCCGTGGACGAGTAGCTGACCTTGTTGTCGCCAGCATCGCACTTGTGGAAAGCACTACCTTCGCCGTGTTGGCTCTCGATTCCGTTACACGAACAGGTGGCCATAGAGTCGAAGCAACACTGACGCAAATTGCAACCGATTATTGGTTGGTGTTGGTGTTGGTGTTGGTGTTGGTGTTGGTGTTGATGGTGATGGTGCTGCTGCTGATTGTGACAAGCTTGCTTCTGCTTGACCGGCGACAACCTGTGGCTCTCGCTGATGCATAGTTCATCCTGTGAGCCCAGATACTCGAGCATCGACATGGTTCTCGGCAATCGGCCGCCCAAGTTACCACCACTTAAGCTGCTCGAGCCCACAGGCGACGAGATGTTGGCCTGTCGATTGTAATTATGTTTGGTTGGCGGCGTAGTCGCCTGTTGACTCAATTGCATTCGCGTAAATTTGTCCCTCCTCTGACGCGCCGTTTGCTTCGAGCTTTGAATCTCGTCTCGAGTTGCCGCAAGATCTGGACATGAAGCTTGAGTTCCTTCAACCTGTTCACCATTGACACCGGTCATGGGCATATTGGTTTCGTTGCCCATGGAGCAATAGGACGAGTCAGTGGCCCTCTTGGGCGAGTTTGATGGATTCCTTGCGCCATTATTCACCTGTTTCGCCCGACCCGGCGTCTTGGGAATAATGTTTAGTCCATGTTTATTCCTGTTATCATCATCAATGTGATTATTACTTCCATTATTTCGACAGTGAACCAAAACTTCCGGTGAGTGTTTTGTGCAACTGGTTGCTGTTACATGGTCAAAATTTGAAGTTGTTGTGGCTTCCCGGGATGGAACTAGACGAGCAGATGAGGAGTAGTCTGTTGTGATGTCGGTAAAATTGTTATTACCACTACTCGTTGTGGTGTTGGTTGTGGTGATTTGGGTCGAGCTTGACATTAGCGACGAGTTGCGAGCATTCACCAGCTTGTTGTTTGCTTGTGTCATGTTAACCTCGTTCGTTGTCGACGGCTCACTTGGTATTGTGGGTAGGGCGCCAACAACAGGTTGTTGTTGTTGCTGCTGCTGCTGCTGCTGAATGTTGGTGGTGTCCTTCAAGATAGAAAACGAAACCCTGTCTCTAGTTGGCGGCCTGCTGGTCAGAGAGACTGTTGTTATGTTGGTGGTTGTGGTATTGTTCAGGTTACCTGTGGATGTGCTTTGCATGGGCGCCAGTGTGGTACCTGTTGTGCTCGCGGTTGTATTCACCGCCTTCAGATACTGGCCCGATTGAACCATGCTCTGAATCTTGCGGTACTTTGATGTTAGAGCCTCCAACTCGTACGTTTTCTCCTTCAACGTCGATCTCTGCTTCACGTTCTCGCTTAGCAAAACCTTTATTCTCTCGTTCAAATCCATCCCATAGTTTTTAGTACCGATAATGTTTCCGTGGATATTGCGACAAGCCGCAGGTGCAACAATCGCGTCATCGTGATAGTTTTTCTTGAAGGTCTTGAGAGTGGCGCGAACTCGGTGGTCGCCGGCGCGCGGATTCTGCTTGAGCTCAATAAGCTGTGATTTTTAGAGCGGAAGGATTGGTTATTATTAGATTCCAACTCTCGAAGGTTTACTAACGATTCCATCAGATCACACCGAGACTTACCATTCGAACTTTAGGCACAAACACCAGGCACAGTGTGGTTGTGGAGCAAAATATGATAAAGATGGAGATGATCACAAAGGAGGCATCCTGTTGGTCGCGCAACACGAACGATAAACTGGCGCCGATGACGCACATAATGACCACATTGTAAACCTAGTTATTATAAGAGTAATTAGTCGTGCGGAGAGGGTTAATTAATCAGACTCTCTTTAAATCACTAGAAATCAAACAACATGCTTTGAGGGATTAAAAACGAAACTCACCGAAAGGCCAATGTACTTGGAGTCGTTTAGAGCCGGAATGCTAACGTGTCGGGTCTCCCAAGCCAAGAAACAGCCAAATGCCATTAGCAATCCTTTGTAAACATAAATGACACTTAAAAACACTGTCATCCGCTTGCTCTGACAATGCTCCATCTCTGGCACTATGATTATATCCTCGTTGTCCAAATCTTGAATACTAGTTCCATTGTTGGTTTCCCGATAAAATGGATCAAAGTATTGCCATACAACGAGAATGCAAATATCAAAGGTGAGCAATATAAACACAACCATAAATAATTTGTAATCCTTGATCACTTTTTTGTGCAACTTAATATTGGTAAAAATTGAGTGGACCCGAAAGGTTTTGCTAAACATGGAGCCGAAGGCCAGAGTAAAGCCGGCCATTAAAACCCAGGCACGAGCATTGCAAATGTAGGGAAAGTTATATTCACTAGTGAGTCCTGAATCTAATCCTAGAATTATCACACTTGTGTAGGTGAGAATGCAGCCAATAATAATGAGGTTGTTCAAATATGGACTTGACATCTTGATGTACCTGTGGGTTTAGTTCCATATTGTTGTGTGATAGTTATAAAGGAGTTGAATGTTAGAATTAGATCCTGCCTGCTGTCTAAACCTAATCTTTCAATCAAGTTTGCCCCTTACCTTTGATTTCGGAAGCGTATGTTGATGAATAGAAAGACAAAGGCTAAAACTATACCAAATAAAGCCAGTATTGAGATGATGACAAACAGGATTCTGTTGATACGGAACGGAGTTACCCTTTGAATGGTGTAGTCAATTGGCGGCGAATGGCCTCGCCAAAAGATGGGAAATCCAACTTTGAGGTCCAGTTGATCCTCGAGTGCATCGTAGCTTCCAATGATAACCTCGTTCATGTCGCGAAAAGCTTGAAATTGAGCAAAGGATATGAGACCTGGCCGCTCGTTTTTGTGAAAACTAACGGTTCCGGTTACGCCACTAAATCGGGTTCTATTCAAAGCGTCCTGAATGAGCTTCACCCAAATTGGCTTGTGATAATCAAAGTCGAGTAGCGACTCGACGCCCTCGAGTTCTTGGCGCAACTTAACCTTACCAGCTCGCGCTAAACGATTGTAAAGTTTCAACTGGTTGTCGACTCGTTTTAGTGCCAATGCAATGGCCCAAATTCCATCGTAAACATAACCATAGAACTTGTTCTCCTCGGTGGCCACATTCATTTCCCTAGCTCTTCTCTTGTAGGCATCAGAATACTCGTGCGCCATCTATATAATAATACATTTGATTAAAATTAGTATTGATTTAAGAAAATAATCTAGAAATAATAACAATCAGATTTCAGGTGGCTCAACTCACCATTCCGGAAACTGTGCGCTGCTGCGACCGAGTCACGGGCGTTATATCCGTTATTATATAACCATCCATCGCAATTAGCAACTCCTGTTTGCTGCAACTCGATCCGTAGGCTTCGTAATGTTGCCAGAGTTTGTACTCGCTAAAGCCCGTTAGAAGCCACTGGTACTTCCGGCCAGTCATTTTCTCGCGGTAGGCCTCGCAAAAGAGCAACAGTGCCCATTGTTCGTCAAAGTTCCCCAAGATAATGCGCACATCCTTCTCCTATTGAGTGATTTTCATGCCAAAAAACAATTGTCAGTCGGTCTGTTGGATGAAATTTTTTTGAAGATCGTACAAAAATAAGTATGATGTACGCAAATAACCTTTACTCACCTTGAGCTTGCGCAACTCATCGCCTAGATCACGGTTCTGAAGACCATCCACCGAACCTGGCAAACTGACTGATTGTTTTATCACAATTTTGTATCGCTCCAAATCAGTTAGCAGCTTGCTGTGGGGCTGTAGGTTGTTTTAGTTTTTGGTTTTGTTTTTGATGGAGAGAAGAAGAGTCAGCTCAGGTTAGTGTTTGAGGTAGCGATAGAGGGAGTGGCGAGGCTGCTATTGCAAAGACTAGTCTAATTTGCATGTTCTTTCTCCTGTTGGCAAATCGACTCGAAGGAACGAAAATTCCTCTGGATTTAGCAGCTGAGAAAGTAGAATAGAAAGCGAGAGTGATCGGCGCAATTAGTTGATAATCAGAGATTACCTGTCGCTGCACAGGTAGTCGTCCTCAATTTCAGTGTGGAATTCAATCACGCCTTTGTCTTTTTTGGCTCGCGAATCAAATTAGAATGTCGTCATTGATCTCGAGGATTCAGCTAGATTTCTAGCTAACTTATATCCGGTGGCCCAGCTATTCAGCTGGGTTGGTATCAATAGATTTAGTCGATGGCTTAGCTTAGTGGCCTGTCTTCTAAGTCTAAGTTGTCGCTAGGCGCGTTTAGTTTATTATTTGGAATGAATTCATCCAGTTAGTAGGAGAGCCAAAGTGAGACGATTGAAGACGGGGCGAGAGATAAAGAAAGTCTCTCGTTTTTTCGCTCCTCTAGCCACCAAACAAATCGGCCACAAATCACTCGAGCACTACAGCTAATAATCGGCAATTTGCTATCCTGCCGCTAGTGGCAGTTATTTGGTTCAAGCCTGGGATTGGCTCTCGCTACCTGAGCCGAAATTTCGGTCGGTTGGTCTCTTGCTTTGGGCCGCCCTTCCGCCACCGAGTAGCAACTAAACGGAAACTCGGCTTGGATCTCAGTTGGCCAAGCGTTCAAAATTTTTCAGTTACCACCAATAGTGTTGGCGAGTATAATACTAGAAAAGCAACAAACAGAGCTGAGGAGATTCCTGTGGCAACCCCCATAAAGAGGCGAGCTTTAGTTTACCCAAAGAGATTCTCGCTGTGCACTAAACTCGCAACTAAAAAGTTTGTTGCTCTTAGAGGCGAAGCTTGGCCTTGGGCAGCTGCCCCCCTTTCTCTCTTGAGGGAGAATCTCTTAAGGAAACCAAGAAGGTAAAGGGGGTCGATTTGCGGGTTCAAAAGAGAAAGAGAGAGAGAGAGAGAGAGAGAAAGCGGAAGCGAGTGTTTGTCGGCTAGACGAGAATGGGGCGACGGGAAAACAAAAGTGTGGCTTGAGAGTTTGCCGCTCAAAATGTAGAGGCAGCCGCAACCTAATTGCCGCCGGCGGCTCAGAGTTTGAGCTGAAAGCAATTCCTTTGTATTGGTCTTTACGTTGGTTGGTTGGTATCCAAGTTGCGAAGCTGAGACAACAAAGTGGCAGTGGTACTCGGAGTTTTGGTTCTAGTTTTAGAGGCTTGTGATACAGCCGCAACCGCCGCCTATGCCGCTGCCACTGCTATCGGGAGATTAGGAGACCAGGATGACAGGCGGCACACTGATTCGGCGAAGTGGCATCGAGTGGGCGTCTGAAGTTTTCTCGCTTGGTTATCAAATTGATATTTATCTGCGAAAGAAGAAGAAGAAGAAGAAGTAGAAGAAGGGAAAGGGGAAGTTGGTTTTGGTTTTGGTGATAGGAGCAGAGGACACTTTGGCAAGGCGGCGAGCGACGCTTAGCTAGTAGAGTTTTGAGTCGCCCTCTTTGACATCGAGATTGAAACTGAAGCGTAGAGTGAAACTAAAAGTGAGTGTGAGCAGAGCGAAGCTGAGGTCGCCGGCGGAGCCGGAAGTTAACCGAGGGACAAGTTTCATAAACTCGCTGGTCGATTCCAGCAGTGTGATCGAGTTTCAATTTGAGAGAGAAGAGAAGAGGAAAGAGCAAAGCCTCAAATTGAGAGCCAAGTGGCATGGAGGAGCTCAGCAAATTAAAGGGAGAGTTCAGGCGGTTGGTTTGCGCGTTCGCTATGATTCAGTTCGGTTCGGTTTGGTTCGGTTCGGTTCGGTTCGGTTCGGTTCGGTTCGGTTCGGTTCGGTTCGGTTCGGTTCGGTTCGGTTCGGTTCGGTTCGGTTCGGTTCGGTTCGGTTCGATTCGGTTGGCTTGATTAAAGCCAAGAGACGACAAGTGGCCTCGCTGTTAGGTAACTTGGCAGCGGCAGCGGCAGTGGTGGTCACGGTGGCAGCAGTACCTCTAGCACCGCCGCCGCCACTACCTAAACACCACCATTAGGAGGTGAAGCGCCAATAGATTTGGGAGCGAAGTGAGCTGCGCACTCGGTGTCCCATTCACCGAAAACTTTGAGGCCACCAAATTTCTCTTCTCTCCATTGAGCACAATGAAATGCTAGTAGTTGCTGCAATTTCGCTGTCCCACCAATCCAATGAGCACCGATTTCAGGAGAACTAGAGATGGAGAGTCGATGTCCCTCTCATAAGTTTGCACTGTTTGCTTGCTCTTTTTGTTGGCAGGCTCGCCACTGAACTCTGTTGTAATTGTGTGTCTCGGTCGAGGACTCGAACTCGAACGCAAACGATGAGATTTTCTCGCGCGTTTAGTAGCCGCCGTTGTGGTAGTCATCGTCATCGTCATCGCCCTCGTTGCACCGAGGAACTCGGCCAGATAAACGAAAAAGGGAAACGAGGAGGCCAGATGGGAATCAATGTAAGCGGATTCCTAAATCGACTCGCAAGTTTGCTGGTCGCCGCAACTAGCCAAAGTTAAAACCTAAAGCAAACACTACTTACCAGACTGTAACGAGGTAAATTTTGATATATGGTTCCAACTCGCGTCCAATTAAAGTGGCGAATGAAGGGAATTCGCGCTAAACTAAGCGCATTTTCTGAGGGAACCACGCGGAAAAAGTTGGGATAGTTTTCGATTGTGTAGATGGGATCCGTGTCGGCGTATGAGATCTGGTTTGCATTGTTGTTGTTGTCGTCGTCGTATTTTGTGCATTGGAATTAGAGTTGAGCAGCTATCAGGTTAGAGAGAGTTTTTTTTCCAAGAGTTTCTCTTGGCCACCACCGCTACCAAGTTGTTCAATTTACCTGAGCAACCGGCTAAAGTGGTGCCACCGACTATTACAGAAAGTTTGCTCAATGGCTAAGTGGCGACGACGCTGCTAAATTTGTGCATATGCTCCATTTGCTGGCCCCTCCATTTGAGGCACCAAAGTGGAGCTGTTGTTGTTTCAGTCAACTAACAAAAACTATCGAGAGCAGCCAGCTGAAAGGTTTAACACCTCAAGTTGGTGCGCCGCCACTTCTGTTTATAAGAAAATAGCTTGCAACGACCATTTACCTGGATTAAATCGAAAAAATACGACGCCTTCGCTATGGGATCCGTACTAACTCTACACGCGTCCCCATAGAGCAGCATCTTCTTTGGCTCCTCGTAGACCATATCGAAAAACTGCTTCAGGCTTATGGTTGCGTTGCACTGTTTGAATTTCCATCGTGGTTGTTGTTTATATGAGTGT
Organism: Aculops lycopersici; assembly: GCA_015350385.1. NCBI lineage: Eukaryota > Metazoa > Arthropoda > Arachnida > Trombidiformes > Eriophyidae > Aculops > Aculops lycopersici. The sequence continues at coordinate 82,209 of WNKI01000002.1, forward strand.
TGTATATTTAGCGGCGATCCAGTTCCGGTTCCGTTTCGTTGGATTTGATTTCAAGTTTTGGGGTAGTTGGGTTTCCAGGTGAATTGTTAGGTTAGTTATTTGTACATTGAGTCAAGATGGGAGTTAAAATTACAGAAGGCGATAGCCGATTTGGTCGTTCGATTTCGCCAGACCCACAAGTTTCATGCACTCGAGGAATCGCTTTAGGTTGTTTCTAGAGAAGGCTTTGGTTGCCCCATTGAAGAGTTAGTCAGGCGAGTGGAGCAAAGTAGAGCAAAGTCTTTGGCGCGACAACAGTGCAACAAATCGATTCCCCTTGTCCTAGACTCTCAAACTCTGACTTCCGTTTCAACTTCTCCACTACACAATAGACGAAGTCGCAAATGATGAATGACTAGAGGACAAAACGGAAACCTCAAACTCTTGCCGCAGTTATAAAGATACTCGTGGAAGCAGGGAATCTTTGTTGATCGTCGTTTGGTGGCTATTTTAAAGGCACTTCCGCTTTTGTTGTAGCCAGACAACTCTGAGGCTCTAAAACCGTTGAGGACTGGAAACTTTATTAAACTGACGAGTGGAGGAAAGAAAAGGATAGATACAAACGGGAAAAGGGATGTCATTTATTAGAGTGATGAATTCACTGGAGTAAATCCGGCGTAGATCGTGGGCGTCACCTGTAATTCATTTCCATTTTGTCCTTTTGACGTAAAGCGACGGTCAAAAAAAAGTTGGTCTCTCTCGCTTTTGCTATTCTATTTGATATCGACTTTTTTCCTCGCTTCTACACTCAAATCTATGGCTATCTGGCCGTTTTTTCAACATCTCACGGATGCAGTTTTAGCTTTAGATCACCAAACGAAACGACAGCAAGCAAATGGACAGACGATTGAAAGCAAACTGGCAACCGAGACAAAAGTTGACGTGCTAATCAGGTGCCAGGCGACTAGGTAAGCGGGTTGGTCGGCATTGCTGTCGTCGGTAGAGCCAGAGCTACCTTGTTGCCGTTTCTAGTCGAGTTTAGTAGGCTTCACCCCAGCAGACTTTTCAGTTCCATTGGACTTCATCAGCGATGCAACCGCCGACGGTTTGTGGTCCGGCTGAGAATTCTCGCGATAGGTGGGCCAAAGTTTGGGCCAAACTGGCGCCGATTTAATGAATCAGCCGAGCGGCCAAGAGTTTAGTTTGGTTTTGTTGAGTTTGTGCCAATGGCAAGCGAGTAGAAGCAGCAGTGACGGCGGCCTCACGCTGGCGCCGGAAATGGGACACGACTTTTGCCGCCTCACTGATTCGCGGCTGCCGCCGCTACCATGGTCGTCGTCACCACCACTTCTGCTATTCTAGTCTTGAGTTCTTGTCGAGTTTCGACGAGTTCGATTGGAAGCTAACGACGCCATCGACAAGCAAGATGATAACGACAGACAACACAACTGGCTGCGGCGGCGGTGGCAGAGTCAGCAGCAACTTGTTTCGCAAATCTTGGGTCGCAGCTTCCGCTTTATAGCATGCAGAAAATTGCTTAATTTATGCCGCGAACAATACGCTAGCATCTTGCGGTGCTTAGCCTCCCCAAATGGTTTGCGTCCGTGTGGAATAATAGCTTCTGCAATGGAGGCTGTTGTTTTGAACCCAAACGGATCGAGGGGTACCTAGCGACTTGGCGAGCGAGTGAGCGCGCGAGAGGGCGACGCGTTTAAAGGAAGTGAGCGAGTTCCACAGGGAGACGTCATCATCATTATTTAGTAAACGGCCGCAATTAACAACAAGAGACTGGTTGGTTTTTTGCTCGCACGTTTTCCAATTGGCGGCAAGTTGCTCTTCTGGTGTGCCGCTTGTTGGTGGTGAAAGTGAAAGCAGAGTGGGAAATGGAAGGGGACAGGGAAATGGAAAAAGGCTCATTGTTGTCGGGTGCGCCTAGTTGGCCAACCAACCGACGAGTTCAACTCGAACGCCCAGCTCTCTCTCTCTCTCTCTCTCTCTATTGCACCCACACTTCTCTCTTTCCCTCAATCTCTCTACCAGTGATCACTGACCAATGGCCAGTGACTGGCAGAAATTGGATTGCAATTGTCCATTTGGGCGCAAGTGTAGGCGTCCCAGCATGGAGCGGCCAGTTGCGAATAGGACGGCGCGAACGTTCATCAATCTTCAATGCCAAGATAGCGGCTAAGTGAACGGAGTCAGTGGCCGTTCGACTCGCGAGTTGGGACCACTTGTTTGTTTCCACTTTGGCGGACGCCTGCAAATAGCAACTAAAACCATCGGTCACTCTCCTCGCTTGCTTTCACTCTTACTCTTACTCTAATAGCCGACAGAACTCATGATGTTCAGCGTCTTGTGCTTGTCAACCTCAAGTCTGTTTGAGTTTTTCCAAAGTCTCCACTACAACTTGCTACCTACTTGCCTCCGTAAACACACACAAGCGCGGGTCAGTTTCTCTGAAAAATTGTCACTTTAAAGCGTCAACTTGTCAGTGGGCCGAAAGTATTGGTAGAAATAACACTGTCTATCTCTCTACCAGTTCCACTTATACTCTCGCGACCAAGCCAACAACGAAGGAAACGACGATGACAAGTCTAGACAAGACGATTGACAGAGGAGCTTTTACAAAGTAGAGGAAAGATCCCTGTTTCGCTTCGACTAGCTCGATTGCGGGGATCATATAGTCTTGGCACCCAATTAATTTTGACAAATTCTGTGCCAAACTCTTTTCATCTGTCACATTTTTGCACATAAAAAGCAAAGTGTGCAGAAATGTCCCACATTATAAAGTGAGTCTCAAGTTTCCGGCTTACAGTTCGTCAGGTGAGATCATCAATAGCAAACCCCGACACACACTCGTCACCAGACCCAAAGCTCGGTGCTCATCGATACTCTCAATTCATTACCTTTGCTCTACTCAGCAGCAGCAGCAGCAGCAGCTGCAAGTAGATGCCAACCGAGCTCCTCAATCAGAGCCCAGGAGGTTAGTAGTGCAACCTCCTGACTAACCGACAATCGACGCTGCTGCATCCCAGAGAGAGAGAGAGAGAGAGAGAGAGAGAGAGAGAGAGAGAGAGAGAGAGAGAGAGAGAGAGAGAGAGAGAGAGAGAGAGAGAGAGAGAGA
>WNKI01000002.1:92348-122993 GCA_015350385.1 Aculops lycopersici
GTTCGGTTGGTCGGTCGTGGTGGTTAAGGTTAGTACGTCGACTAGTAGGTACGTACGTACGGTTAGGGTTGGTTCGTACTGTAAGACACTACTCTCTCTCTCTCTCTCTCTCTCTCTCTCTCTCTCTCTCTCCCTCGGTCTATTCAAACCGCCCTCCCAAAAACATTAAAATTAGCTAATGGTCATTCTGCCGGTGGGCGTTGGTTGTTGCTGTTAGCGGGTCATGTAGTCAAGGTAGAGTGGTGTTTATACAAATTTCACGTCAACCTTGGGACCTAAATAGAAAGTTATATTTCAATTATTTTCCTGACTAGCTAGGTAGCTTCTATTTTTTGTTCCAAAGTTTCTCGACAAACCAGTGGCGGTTGCTCAAAATGTAAGCACGTAACCAGTTAGAGGTTTCGGTTAAATTCGATGATTGTGATACAGAACGATGAGCCTCGCTTGTGTTCAGCACCATACTACACATAATCCATTGGCCATGACTGCTGGTCTTGAAAGATTTTTCCCTGAAGAAGCTTCTGAAACATTAACACTAGCGCCCACTTCCAACACCACCACCACAACCGTCCAGCTTCTGACCATCCAACTGACAAACCGGCTACGTGCTCGATCGACATCACGACGGATCCCCATTGAGTAACGGTGCCTAGTGTGCACGTACGCTCTCAAGTGCGACCCATCCATTCACATGCCACCGTCGTAGTCGCGGTGGTGTTGGTGGTCGTTGTTCAAGTCCTTTCCCCTTTTTATGGTTCTAGTGGCGCATTCGATAGCTTCTAGTCTGGCGTCATGGTTATATCTTTCGCTCGTTCGTTCGTTGTTCGGGCAGCCATTTAATAGCTGCGTAAGGGGAGGTGGTTGGCCAGCCAAAGTGGGAGCGCGATCGTCAACTCGAAAGGACGAACGAGAGAGCAGTTGTCGAGCTCGGCACAATCGACAAGACTTGATGTCAGTTTGCTGTCCCATTGATACAACGACAAAAACAGTAGCAACAACAGTGACTACAACATCTATGACCACTGGGCAAAACCGCTACCGCTTGCGCAGCCATGCATGAATAGCCTTTCATTTATCTTGAAAACTTCTCTTTTCTTTCTCAGAGTAGCGGGTTCTCGTTGTGGACCTAGTATAGTGGTAGTGTTAAGCGTTCAGCTGCAACCACCACGGTTCAACCGAGTACATGACGCCTCTCCTCTCTAAGGCGATGGATTTAACGCTGGGGTATTGGATAGTGTCGCAAAGGTGGTGGTTGAGTCTGTATTGGGTAGTGTCTACCCATTGAGTCTATCTCCATGTCCACTCTTGATAGCCAAGAGGATCTTGGCTCTCTTATTTCTCTCATTGTCTTGGCTGACTCAAATTCGTCTGACTTTTGCGAAAAGATTACATCATACTCTATGGTCGTCGAAGAGCAACACAAACCGGTTGTTAGCTCCATCGCAAATACTATCAGTTCTCTCATTTCATTGTTTACTCGAGGACATTAAAGTGCGTGAATGGGATTCGCTGGCAACCACGTATCTTATTCTGTGTGTTTTCTGTTTGGTTGTATGATAATATGATGTCATACTCTAACGTTGAGTCACCATATTGTCTGTCTGTCAGCCTCCCTGTCCATCTACTCTTGTAACAATAACAACCAAGTGAAACAATAATAGTAACACAAATCCAATAGAAAAATATAAAACTTTGATATCCTCTCTTTCACTCGTCGATCTCGAGTCTAGATTGGGATTTTATCGAGCGAAACAAATGATAATAAATTCTATCGCCCGATATAAACTTGAAGTTGTAGTTGAAGTCGCCATCTTTGAGGCTCGCGAAATTAAGGAACCCAAGTGGCCTCTTCCTCTCGATTGGGGAATCTACACACAAAGCTACCGAAAACTTGCTGCCACAAAAATCGAGAGAAGTCAAACTGCGAATTGTTGCACAAGTGTTGTGAGTGCCACCCCCTTTGTGTAAGTGAATGTGCATAACCAAAGAGGGGAAAAAATTCGCTGGTTCACCAGGGGCGAACCCAAAATTTGTTCGCTCGGTTTGTTGCGAGATGCACGTGTTAATCCAATGGAAAAAGTGAACCCTTTTCATACAACCAATTGTCATGCCGATAGACTGCGATGACGACAACAACCACAACCATGTTGAAATTAGCCATTGGAATCTAATCAGATCCCTGTAGTCGAGTTTATTCTTTCCACTTATAACCAACAACCAATTGTCAATCTTCAAGCATCACATTGAATTTGCCTGTTCATTCGATGAGATGAACGGAGCAAAACAGTAGCCTATTGATAGCCGGCAAGTCTTGGTTGAAGGCCAACCAGCATGATAGGCGACCAATTTGATTTGCATCATCAATCCATCAATAGGGAGAAACTACAGTAGCAACAATAACAACTACCGCTAACACCACCACCACCACCACCATCAAGAGGATGGGATTGAACGAAACACTTCTCTGCCAATTCGGAACTATTGGATACAATGTGGACATGGAATGCTATGGTAGCAGCTTATTTGCTCACAATTAGATGGATAGCTGACGTTAGCATGAATGTAGTCGCAGAAGTAGCACTACCACAAAGGCCACCGCCACCGCCAACAACAACAGAACGCTACTATAGGGAATCAAGTGAACACTCATGATTGATCTTATTTGATGTCGATCGGGTTGCTTCTCCCAATAAGCGCCTCAGAGTTTGTACGTGTCTGCCTCTAGTTGACTATGTGATTGTCCATTGCAGCTTGCATCCTTTGGTCTCAATATTTTTTAGATTCTCACGAGGGGCCTAAACCATGTGCCTTTGCAAGAGAAACCATAGCTATACCAGCATAAAATTGGACTAGTGCGCTAAAGGGTTGAATAGCGTCAATAACAATAGATCACTCAGTTTGAAGAATACTATCAAAGTAACGAAACTTCTTCTATGCTCGCAACACTTCTACTACCAGATTCACTCAGCTCATAGCAATGGCGCCAATCCTGTCGCCCGCCTAGGCGATGGACTGCCAGCATTTACATCAGCAACGCAAGGCAATTGAAACCACCGACAACACCACCACCAATCCGACACATACAAATCGACAATAGACCTCCCGAATGCAAGCGCCTGGGCGCCACTAAGGCACAATACGAAGGAAAGTTATACAGCGAGGCTGGCTCCACCGTTGCCACATTAAGCCAATAGCTCATGTCTTCTCTGGTCTCGTCTCTTATTCTAAAACTGCAACTCATTTGATCTTACTGCCAGCTAGTGGCTAGTGAATGATGATTGTCGTTGTCGAGCTTGGAATGAAAACCGACTGTCTAGCTCCCTAACTTCAAGTTCTATGCGCTTAAACACGTACTTTTGGAACACATGATATTTCAAGCGAAACCTACGCCCACTAGAAGAATTTAGGCTTCGAGACTATCAAGAATTTCGAGACCATTTGCTTCGAAACTTGGCGCGCCGAAATGTATTTTTACTCTGAACATCAAGAAAACCAAAAGGAAAAACACCCGCCGACAAAAGAACACGTCAGCGAGCTGGCAACAATTATGAGACGGGCACCAGCTGGGTTTGTTGAAGGCAGAAACCAAAGCAAGACAATTAGACCCTCTGCCTTTTTGTCCTCCTTGCCGTCCAGTGCTAGGTCACAACTTACTACGGCAGCAAGAATGTCGCTACTTTGTCATGGATTCCCATGTATCAAAAGCTGGTGAAGAATCACCCACTGTTGGTCGGAGTTTGCAGTTGCAAACATTTATAAAGCGATGTGGAGTTGCACTGACTGTTTTCGCACAGACAACTAGAGCCACGAACTCTAGATGACCAGCTGTTTGACTGTTGGTAGTATATTTCTCCGGTGACAGTAGTGCCGGACGGAAGTTCATGTTGAATTTGAGAGGATCTCTCCCCACTTTGGCCTCCACCGATAATGGTTGGTCAACGAAGTGAGTGTTCCACTCGGAGGGCGATTTTTGTTCAAGCCCGAGACTGTCCGACATTTGACTCCCTATCTAAAGAAGCTAGCTTCGCCGGGTCGCTTGTCTAATGTTGGAAGGTCTTGGTCGAGCACAAGAGTAGTGTGACACTCAAAGTCCAACAACCAGCTCTATGGCCTGCTAGCTAGCTAGCTAGACCGACAGGCAACGTTAGAAGGGATCCCACAAACATTAGATTGACGGGTAGGAGAGGCGCTAGAGCAAAGAGGCAGTGATAGTCAAACAACCGCCACTTATGTGTACAAACTCAATCGTCGTCGGAGACTCAGTTGGATATTAGTCTTTGTAGAGCTTAGAGTAAAGGAGAGCCTCAAGTTGGTGGAATGGGGATCATCTAACCCGAAGCGCCAATTTATTCGCCAATATGAGGTGGGGTGCTACACCGACCGACCAACCAAGACCAACCAAATAGACTGAACTATCTGGCCAGAAAAACGTAAAAATTTGGCCCCACAAACAGAAGAGAAAGGACCCAGATAGAGAGTTGGTAAAAAAAGGGACACCACCTCGGCACCCAATATATATATATATATAGTTGGCGCCTTTATCAGTCTCCGCCCTCTGGACTTATCTTGCCCTTATCAGCCATAATTCAGTAATTCAATTGAAAGTTTGCGATCAGATCAGTAGCGTGCTTGGCTTGTTGGTTAGCTAACACCAACTTCAGTCACTTCAATTCGCTCACAAATAAATGGGCTAACCCGGATTTGAGCTTTCATTTCCACCGAGCAGTGATATCGTCGAGTCGACCACCAAAAAAAGTTTCGACAACCAGAGACGACAAGAAGATCGCTCGAGACAAACAGCTCAAGAGAGAGAGGAGGGGGAGGAGGATAGAAAGAGAGAGAGAGAGAGAGCAACTTTCTTTATTCCTCTGAACTAAGGAAAGTCAAGAGCTAAGCGAATTTAGCTCATTTTCAAAGGTTGAGACTAAAAATGAAATTCGCGCCTCGCCGATGGTAGACCAAAAGTTGGTTACTGTTCTGGCAAAGGAGCTTACAAGTTGGTATCGCGATGCTGGCAACTTTGGCCGCCCACTGGGACGGTCATGGCCTCGAGCTAATCGCTTTGGAATGTGAGTGGTGGTTACGTCGGCGCTAGCGTCAACTTGCTAGAATGGGTGCATAGCGCTCGAGATGAGGTCGCTAGGTACTCTTCCTTCTCGGGTGCACATATAGCGAAGGGAAGCAACAACAACATCGAAGACGACGTCGACGACTATCAAACATGACTGCTGTTATCAGCGAGCGCTTTAGGCTTGTTACGTTACTAGACTAGGGGTAAACTTTTCGCTCGACCCTTCACATTTGGTTACATTAGAATGCAACAGCAGCAGCCGAAGCAAAAGCATCAGCAGTTGTGGACGTATTAGTAGTATAAACAAGAGCACAAAAGAAGTGAAGGGGGATAAACAAAGATGTGGTGCCTAGCGCACCGTCATCTAATTGAATCTCATCTCTATGCACCTCTCGTGTTAAACTCAATGGAAACTCTCATCTCAAGTTGGACTGGAATAGCGTAGACTAAAGCAAGATTTTTGCCACTCATCTCATCGTTGTTTTGCCTTGCTTCTTCATGGAGATTTAAGTGTCATTAACGAGAACCTCATTGAGGATCTCTCAAAAGTGCAGTCAAGTTCCCTACGCGAGAGATGTCCGATTTCGATTTTTATTATTATTTGCCTAGTTGCCTTAAAAACGTGCAAATTTTCAACTGCAAACTCCTCCGTCACATAGACAATCATTGATTTGTGTATCTCGTCGATGGAACCAATCGACAAGATCGGCTGTGACAAGTGTCACCACCCGGAACATGACTAGTAAATCCAAGGTAGAAAGCAGGAGAACTCTTCCAAAAGCCTCGAGCAACAAACGGTGTTAACAACTTCTACTCACCGCTTTTGAGAGTTCGATTCCATGTGTCGAGTTGACCGATAACAAGAGCCTCGGCCTTGCTCTAGGTTTACATTTTGCGCTCTATGTGTTAGACCAGGAATACGATTCTAACAAGTGTCAAATGAGCAGTTTAACCGGGCGGAACCAATGAAATTGTCTGTAGGCTGCCCCAAACTCAGCGTGGGCAAACAAATTCAAAGAGGTAGCGGAACAAGAATAACAACAACTCAGAATGTGCTTACATGGCAGCGACATGTTTCCCTGATAGTGGCAAAAGCAGTAATGGCGGCGGTGATGGTGGCTACCGGTGACTATGTGGACTTCTGGATACAAGCTACAAAAAGAGGAACCAATACTGGAAACCGGCCACTCGGGCGGAAAAATAATTGAGCAAGCGAGTTTTTGCGCGATAGTCCAGGCGAGTCGCTCGACGCTACTGGAGCCGCTTCGTGCCTATCGCCATTGGTGCACATGGCATGCAAACGAGCGCCAGATTAAATGGTCAGTTTTACCAAGCAAGCAACAGCAAAGACATGCACGACAACCAAGTAAAGGCGACAACTAGATTGGCAAGACGAGGGTGACTTTGTGTATCCGGGAGAAAACATCGTCAGCTAGTCCTATCCGTTGATTGCAATAAACGAGTAGCGCGACACGCGCAACCACCGCTACTTCGACCCAAAGGGCTCAGGGCGGCGGCGGCGGCGAGCGAGCTTGGTGTTGGCAGAAACTACGAGGGACAAACGAAATGAGACAAGCGACGGTGCCGGCAAGTTGATGTAACTCGTTCTCATCCGCGGGATTAACATTCGCAGTACGACCCCTTGGAGAGTAGGGCAACTTCCGGTAATTGGTTGCTGTTGGTGGCCAGGTTCTGCTCGAAATCGTCTTATGCTCAACTCCACTACAACTACCGCCGCCACTACCATCACCACTACCACTCCTACTTCTTCTATACATTTCCAGTTGCAAGCAAGCAGAAGAGTCAAAGACTGTGTAAGAGTAAGCAATCCCAATCATAAGCTCCTGGTAGTGAGATCCAGGAGCCCGGGCGTCGGCCTGTTTGTCCGGCAACTTATGACCCCCGCGACAAAGTCTCCAGTCACGCCAGCTAACCGCTGTGGTTGCGGCCGAGATCGCAACACGAACTTAATTAAGTCTTTTGTTCCGCAGTTGTCGTTGCTGGTTTTGATGCTCATGTTGCAACCTCTATTTAGGTGAGCCGCGACAGGTGGGCAGCTTCCTGTTCTTCCTCAGAGCAGCAATTGCTTGCGGGGTTTTTATAACTGGCAAGCTCATCGGGTGAGGCGGACGCCTCCCAAGAGTTTAGGTGCTTGGGACAGAGAAGGCAAACTGTTTTCTTGCCACAGAAGCGCTAAGCAGGCGCAAAAATATTGATGATTCGCTAGTATTAGCTCTTCAGCTAAACTCATATGGACACTCGAGACATTAATTCAGAAAATTTTTCCGGCTGTGGCAACCACCACTGCCGCCGCAAAAATCGACCGAGCAAATAAACACAAGGATGGGAAAGGCGATGGCGGTAACGGCGGCAGAAGTTACAGTCTTGCCGAAAACAACATCATAAGCTAGCTACTTCTATCCTGGCTCTAGGTGCTTGGTCTGCTGGTGGTTTGACTGCCTGGATGTATTGCGGAACTCTCATTAGCATGCAAGCGCAACAAAGTCGACCACCAGAAGTTTGGTAGCAACCACGAAGCTAGATGAACTCGAGCTGGCAAGCTAGCGGTAAGTTGCAGCAGCAACATCAGCTGAAGAGAGCGATAGCGAACACAGCGAAGTATGCTCGCGTAATTCAATACAGTGGAATGGAAATTTTAGCTCCCTTGCGGCTCCAGTTTTTAGCTACGAAAAGTACCCAGAAGCTAGTGGAAGTGAACGCCACGACCATAGACACCAAGAGAGAGAGGGTTTGGCGGATATGAGGATTTCAATCCCGACGTATGAGATAGCAGCAAGCTGCTAGCTGTTAGCTTGATGGCTAACTGGTTGGTGTTTGCCGGGTTTCATTGTCGATATGCTGGCCGCAGCAAGTAGAAGCGAATTACTAGCTCCATGGCCACCGATACGACTCAGCTCATGTCCTACAATTCGCAATAGCTGATTGTGGTTGCGTGTTTGGCTGCCTGTAGTAGAGGTGGTGGTGATTGTAGTAGCAGTAGTTTTAGTATAAGTAGCAGCAACATCAACGCGGCGATCATATATTGACACTGCCACTAACTAGCATTGGTTATAGTTCGCCGTAGCAACTTGCGGTTGGCAAGCTAGTTTTGGCCAGCTCTAGTGGTAGTTGGCTGTGCGTCGAGCGGAAGAGTGGTAGAGAGAGGAGCACAAAATTGAGCGTTTATAACAAGTAGCTGACGTCGTCGGTGGCCCACAATGACAAGCTGATCATACCACTGGCCTCCGACTAGCTGGCCGACTGGCTGGCCCAATGCCAACCAATTTGTTAGTCTCATTTCGCCGCCAGTAGTGGCGACCATCAGTCTTCTTGTCTCGTCCCGTCCCGTCTTCCCCTCGTTTCGTTTCGCTTGTTGAGAGGGAGAGAGAGAGTTGCTCACTTGTGCTACTCATGATCTCGACAGACATCCGGAAGTAGTTGCTGGTCGGTCAACTGTACACTGTGCAGATACTTCGTTACTGTTTATCACATCTCACTCGCACCCCGACCCATGAGTTTGGTCTAGCCCTCGGGCCAAATCAGCCATTCGGATAGCTAGACTGGTTATACGCGCCCCTGCTGCTCCTGGCAACAGTCTGTATGCCTGGTTGGCCCAACGTGTATTTACAATGCGTCTGTTGGTGGTGGTGGTGATGCTACTAGTTGTGATGGTGCCATTGTGCTTGAATCAGTGAGCGTTAAACTGGCGGGAGACTAAAGTTTTGCGGCAAGACTCTCGGCGTCTGCTTAAAAAGGACGGAGATTCTAGATAGGCATTTTATTTGCAACTTGCTCTCTTGTCGTTTGAACGGATTTTTGTCAACTAGTATGCCACGTGGGTTTTTTATTTTTCAATCCAAAGCTTGAGGCGTCGAGTGCCTTTAGAACCCGAGCGCCTCATTCAAGTGACAGGCTTAGTGGTTGCAACTGCCATTCAAATCGTTCGGCCAGCTCTGCTCTGGTTGATGATAAAGGAGCTCGATAAAGAATGATGTCAACTCTTCTTTGTGATTTGTCGCCTCTAACATGAAGCGACAGTCACTGCTTGTCTCGTTTGCTTTGTGACAGTTTGGCAATTTGTTTCTCCAATCGGAGCTGCGACTATTCGAGTTGCAACAATAAATTTCATGTTCCCCAAGCGCATGCGACGGCCATCAATGAACGAGTGAGCCAAGGGCGACATTGTGTATGCGCTCATATATGTATATATATATATCGCCAACGTATATATATACGTCAGCTTCCAAGTGGCGACATGAATTCACATTGCCTATTGGTTCGCACAGCAAAAGTGAGCAACTGAAAGTATCCGGCGCTAAAAGAGAGTGGACCAAAAGACTAAGCGTGGCACCGACTTTAAGTCGCCTAATTAATCGAGCAGACGAGTCACTTGTGAGTTAAGCAAAAGAACAGAGACGCTTAGTTTAGTTGAGCTTAGGAGTTCAAGATAAGAGCAACCAATCAGGAGTGCCGATTTTTTGGTCGCTAGGTGCCTGTTTGCCTATCGCTCCACTCGTCGTCATCGTTGCGCTTTGCGTTGAACTTAATGTCGAGTACTGAGGCGCATGATCAAATAATCTAGAATTTGGAGGCAAATCAAGCCAGTGGAATGGAAGAGCAACTAGCGCAAAGATTCCGAAGGACAGATATCAGAATATTTGCTTTTTTACCACTTATTTTCGTGGCCTTTCGTCGGGTTTCTCCGGAAAACTGAGCGCGTGGGTGATGAAATGAACGATTTAAGAGGTCAAACTGTGTGAAGAAGAGGAGAAAAAGAAAAAGGGCGATAACTTACCTGCGTGTCACGCGGGACCACCTCCAGCCGATAGCCGCCCAAAACTGAACTATTGATGTTGATGTGATCGAGTGCCAGCCGGACGGCAGGTAGAATTGATTTGCCTAATTGGTGTCGCGCCTCCGCTGAGGGTGCGCTTCCGCTTGTGGCCGCATAGTTGTAGTTGTAATTGCTATTACTATTGCCATTCACAACTGGTGTCATCAATTGCGAATGCTGGTGATTAGCCGCTGCCGCCGCCGCCGCCATCATCATTGCGGCCGAGTCGCCTGCCGTTGTTGCTGATGTGGGTAGTTTTGTTGATGTTTCTTGTGTTTCTATAGTTTTTGCTCTTGGTATTGATGTTGCGTGTTGTGTTGATTCAAGTTCTTGATGGTCGTGAATTGCCGAGGGCAAGGATGACGATGCTCCCATCGATTGGTTTGAATTACCTGCAGACGAACCAGCGTCACCACCACTATCATCGTCAGTACCCTTTGACAAAAGCAACGATTCTGATTCTGGTGATCGCCGACTGCCACCATACGACGAGAACCACGACGACGTCACTGCTGTCGCAGTCGACGATTCTTGCTGATGTTGTCTTTGTTTTTGTTGATATTTTTCGAGCCTCACTTGCTCCTCTCCGCCACCCGACTTCCGGTGCTTGAGCTTCGATCGCTGCTTCTGCTTCATGTATGGCGCCGCTAAATTAGTGGTCGTTTCGCTACCGCTACCTCCACCGCTACTACTACTACCACCACCACCACCACTAACCACCTGACTTCCATCGGAAATCTGTTCGCTTTCGTCGGTGAGCCAGGGAAAGAAGCCGCCAAAGTAGATGGTTTGTACTGCTGGCGCTGATTTTGCTCTCCGGTGGCGCAAAAGTCTAGCCTGACGTTTATGTTGGAGGTTTACTCGAAGTCGATGCAGTTTTCGCCGACGCGTCTCCTCGGCCAACATTAAACGCTCGTCCAAATCTATGTCGTTAAAGTCTAGTGGCCACACGTTGGTTCGGTCAACGATTGTAGGGTCAGGATCTGCGTTGTCATCACCATCCTCTTCATCCTCCTGCTCCTCTAGCTCCTCGTTATCTAACTCATTGCTAGCCAGCAGTAGCTCGTGGCTGGCCGTCAACCAATACTCACTTGGTGAGCGAGCCGAGGAGTCGGCGAGGAACAAATTATCAGCCTCGAGTGGCGGTGCGCCGTCTAACTCCAACTTGTTAGCTTTTCGAGCTTGGTGCAGGTGGTTGTCGTTGTGGTTGTTATTATGACGGCTTCGCTCGGTGCTCATTCCGTCATCATCTTCTTCACCAACCATAAGCTGGTGGTTATTTGATTGTTGGCTTCTGGTGGTGGACAGGAGCGACTGCTCATTTTGGACAGGGGAAGAGGAGAGTTCAGGTAAACGGTCGAGGGATCGTTCATCATATTGGCTCTGCGTTTGGCCTGCAGGCCACAAATGGTCGCTTGTGACTCTCGATCTGGCTAAAGGTAAACTAGAATCATTGTTCTCGTCCTCCTCCTCCTCCGATTCATATCGAGCCTTCGCCTCTTCCTCAACAAACTTATCGTAGTTTCCCATTGACGACGACGACGCGGACGCAGGCTTCCGTTGCCGGCGCCTATGATGAAACCCGCCACTTAATCCCGGTAACTGGAATTCTTTTCTATCTACCAACTCCTCGCCGTCGCCTGCAGCTGATCCCATGGCCGCCGCGGTTGTTGTTGTCGACGTCGTTGCCGTTGTCTTTGGTGTTGGTGTCGCTAGGTGCCAATTCTGCGCTTTAGCGGCGCCAGTTGTCGGCGCCTCAGTCGCCGCTGATGCTGTTTTTTCCAGCTTTTTGGACGGAATTTGCCCACCGTTGCCATCAGCAGCCGACTCCTCGAGCTTCATTTGTTCTCGTTGTAACTTGCCCAAGCTCCCTGCTGGCGGCTGCCTCCGATTTTCCTCCAACTCGTTCGCTCCAACCACTGAGCGCCGCACTCGCCGCCGATCAAGACTGACGCCGACGAGCTCATACTCGTCCCCGCCTCTAGCGTCGTCTTTTGTGTTTGCAACGCTCTCCACCGTCGAGTCCCCCGACGTTGCGCCGATTAAATTGCACTTCCTGTTCTCTAGAGGCCGTTGGTGGTGGTGGTGCTGCTGCTGCTGCTCCGGGAGCACAGGCGACAACTCGCCAGTTATTGGCGACCCATCGCTCGCATCACTGGTCTCATGGCTAGAAGCGCTGCTACCACTGTGACCACCAGCTCCAATGCCACCACCACGAGTAACACCAACAGCATCAGCGGTGCCAGTTCTTGCTGTTAGTGTTAATGTATCCGACGACGGGCCTGCGCCAGTAGCGATTGCGGCTTCCGGCGCAACTTCCTTCTGTTTGGAGGGAAGTTTTGATTGATTGGCCGATTGATTATCGTCATCGTCCTCATCTTGATCGTCGTCATTGTCATCGTCGCTATCTTCGTGCGTGTCGTTGGCATCGTTTTCTTTTGCGTAGATGGTGTTAATGCCGACACTAGCGCCTCGTTTGGTCTTGCCAAGTTCCAACTTTTTGCTGTTCTCCGCCTGCGCCAAGCTCAAAGCTAGAGAGTCCATCGCCGCGTGTCTTTCGTTTGCTGCTGTCACCGTCACTGGTGATGCTGAGGCTAATACTGAAGCTGGCAGATTAATCGCGTCCCAGTCGCCGAAAGTCGAACCAATTTGCTCAACTTTTGCTTGCTTGTTGTTTTCTTCTCTCAAGCGCCAAGTTTCGCTATTAATATTCCTATTGATCACTTGCTGGAGGTTTGTTTTTGTTTCCTGTTGTTGCTGTTGTGTTTCTAAACCAGAAGCTGGCGGGAGCTCACTAATAACTCCTGTGGCTGAACAGGAAATCTGCTTTCTTTGGACGATTGACAGCATCAAGATCATAGCCAACGCTGTGGTGAATGAACTTGAACCAAGTTTATACTTGTGCCTCGAGGAAATGAGTTTTCTCGATCCACAGAAGAGAATGTGTCGACTAATAAGCGGCACTTCACCTCTGCGTGTAGAGGTTGACTTGTCGATTGAACCATCGGTTAGCGAGAGCCTTGTCATTTTTGTTGCTGCTGTTCTTGTTTTGTGGTAGCCGATTTGCGATAGAAATCTAGAGTCGCCTCTGAAAACAATCTGCTCTCTATCGCTCTCATCGACCTTTACGCAACAATCAGTCGACATGTCGAGCAGGGATACCGCCCGCAACGATGTTGTTGTTGATGGTGGTAGTGATGGTGGTAGTGGTTGTTGTTGTTGTTGTTGTAAGGGTGGCAGTCGATCACTGGTAACGGTGACGCATGTAAACTTCCGCCACCTGGCTACCAAGGACGAAGACGATAGCGACTCTCGCAGTCGCCGTCTCCTCTCCCGCTTCCGGTTCTCTTTCTGCCATCGAAACTCGATCTTGTGGTTGCTCTCCATCTGTTCGAAGTGAGACGACTCTCTTGCTCAGCAAGTTGCTGTACTCTTAGCTTCCTCTTCTCCTCTCGATATTAATTTCAATTTCTTCTATTGCAGATAGACCTTCTTTCAAGCAGGATAATACAATATTCTATTTTATTCTCGACCACCTGTTTACAGCACAACACTAAACTCCCCAACTCCTTTCCTCACTATCACACGTTGACTTGCCAATGTAGTGAGTCTATCAAAAGATTGTATTCGGTGATACCCATTTGTAGACCAAAGAAGCCATTTGCTGATTGGTTAGAGTAGCGAACGTATTTTTAGACCTAAATATTGAAGTTGAGTTACCAGTTGTGTAATTACTAATGAGATTCGCTAGAATAGTTTACCTCATCTCTTTAAAATAGAATAATGGCGTGTCCAACTGCAGCTTGCGTGTTTACTTGGATTGGGCCAGTAGGTCAGATGGCTAACCGGTTAGTTTTGCTTCAGATTACAAGCACTAGCTGGCATCAAACAAATTGGAATGGTTGCGTCACTGTCGATAGGGCCGCCCTTCACTCTCTCATATCTCATATCTCATATCTCGTATCACTCACTACTCTCAATCTCTCACCTACACGTCGTCTCATCTGGGCCTCAAGCAACACGAGAGCTCATTCTCTGACTGAATGACCACTGTAGCAGCACACAATCCTCAAACCGCCGACATGCCTCCGAAACTTACAAAACACCGGAACGACTAGAGCTAGTAACCACGAGATTCTCGAGCTAGCGGAGACTGCGCAGTACCGAGCTCGAGGCGAGCGATCGGGTAGCCAAAGCCGCCACCTAGGAGTTGGAAATTAGACTCGAATCCTCACGGAAAGATATGTATCTGTAATGCGACTGATAGATTTAACGAAATTATTGAAATTAGCTGTGGATTAAAGTATAAAGAGAGTTCTAGGATGGATGAAAATATCATTATGATGGACAATCATTTTTTCATTTGCTTGGTAGTTATTTAGAGAATCAGCGACAGCTAATTCGCCGTCTCTGAGGCGATAAGCTTGTCTAATTCATTTGATTTCTGAGGGACGTGTACATTCTTCTCTACCCATCTAATATGCTTCATGTAAAAATCAATCACTTTGCTTGGAAACATCCTGTTAGCCATGGAACAACGAATAAAAGCTGACCGACTGGAATTGGCTAAACTTATCAGAAAATATCTCACTCCATTGGCCTCTGTGAGGCCCATGATATCGTTAACTTCGTAGTCCACATGGTCGTCATGTTTGTGCCTAATTACTGACGGTCTTCCAATGAGAAGACCTTTGTGATTGGTGAAACCATTTGTTGATTTCTTTTGGTGTTCGATGTACAATTCGGGTATAGTTGGCATATTTGCCCCCTCCTTTCTATATTTCTTGCCAGTCACTTCTGCTCTTATATCTAAGAATTTCGACATCGCCTCCTCACAAAAACCCAAATTTTCAATAGGTTCCCATGAGTTGTCTCTGGACGAGTATCTCTTCCATTTAACCAGATATAATGCCGTACCACGACTATCAACCTTTTTGTCCAATATCCTCTCAACCTCATACTCCTTTTCCTTGAATAATACCAAATCATCAGCAGGAGCCTCAGCCGCTTTTCTCGTCTGACTTGCGAGGTAGTCTAGTTCCATTGGACTGAGGGCAGGTATCATTTCATCTTGAACTTCCATCGGAATGTCCTCGGCGGACTCTGAGTCGGCACTTTCAGTTAGCGCAAAAGGACGTGGCGGTTCGGCTTCGGGAGAGTCTGGAGCTGGCAGAAAAGGATCATCTGCCAGGTTGCCTCCATCGGTTTGGTCGATGTTTCCATGATTAGGCTGGTGGTTTGGCTGATTGTTGCTCAAGGTGTCTTGATACTCCGAAATACTACTAGACTTATCTCCTTCTTGATGATTTGCTTTGTCTTGTTGTTCTGTCAGCCCATTTAGCTGTCCTGTGTCATCATCTTCGCTTGCTAATTTATTCTGAGTTTCTACTTCGTCCATTATCTTTTCGTGAACCGATTCTCTTATAGATGCTAGAGTATCATGGATATCACGAGAGTCCTCGTCGTCTGGCGAGTCCATGGTTTTGGAATTGTAGTCGTCCATCTGTGCTGAAGATTATGTGAGCTTCTAATCCAAAGATATCTGATAAGAATATCTAAAACGAATATCTGACGTAACAATAACACGAACAATAATATAATATCGGTACCGATTGAGATTCGTTTTGCAGAGCGTAAAATCGTTTATTTGTATTTGTTCGCGCATGTACAGTATTTTGCACCGAGGAATCCAGCTGTCTGCTGAAGAAGTGCGACCGCCCGGTCGCGTGCCGAAAAAGGCGGGGCTAGCTGAGCCCAGGCGGACGATCATCCCGGGTGGGTGTGCTCCTTAAGCCCGCTCAGTAATATAAAACCGCTGTTCACATCACAACAAAATAAAACTCACTTCGGATACAGAATTCAACAATGTATCTTGATGTGCCCGATGGACATGCGTGTGTCCAAGTTACGCGATAAATAACACACGAGGAAAAAAGCACACAAATAGGTATTGCAATTTGCGAACGGGTGAAAGCGCGCGAAGACAACTTGGTCGCGGTTACACGAGACTGCGTGGCGATCCTAACAGGTTAAGTTTGACCCTTGGACAAGATGAGAAATAACATTCCGCTCAAAATCATTTGGATTTTTAAATATCATACATGAACAAGTAAATTTAGTCACATAATATGAGCAAGCAATACGTTGCCCAAAGTATTCTAGACGATTGGCAAGTGTCCCCAAGAGAGAGTGATTGGGCCAACTATGATGAACCTCATGTTGAGTATCGCGAACATGTGAAGAATTTTCTCCGAGGGATCCCAACTAAAACCTTAAGGAAGAAAGCTTTTTTTACCATTTCGACAAATGTCCTATGTGCCGACCAAGACTCTTCCGATGACACACTGCCACCAGCAGTTCGAGACATTTACCTACCTCTAGAGATATCTTTGACCAAATGGTCACTATCATTGGGTAAAATACCTATTGAAGACCGTGAGATACTGAGTAAGACATGGATGATAAATCCTGGCAAGCCTACCAGAGGTTCTATTTGTATTTCTATGGATCATGCAAAATTGACACACAAGATCGATATAAAGCCTGACGACACGGATAATCCATATGTCTCATATGATCTGAACAAAGTTGTCTCAGAGATAAACCAAATTCTCACATCGGAGAGGATTGTTTTCTCCTCAACTGTCCGTCATATTCGCCAAGATCTCGGCTGCCTCAAGTGGCTAAATATTCAAACTGGATCCAAGACAAAACCGATACGAGTTTACGGGATTGAGGATCTGTTTGTATGTCTCATTCATCGACTCAAGGCCGATTGTCCGTATTACATTGGTCGAGGTTTGGCAATGCATAAATTGACCACTAGTCTAAATGTCTACGACCCAGAACTGATGTGTGACTACCATAGAGTTCTGGCCGAAACCGACGAGGGCCAGTGTAGTTGTTGTGCCAGTTGCTTGAGTATCAGCCACTCTCATGTCGTGATTGATAATGTTTGCAATTTCACAGGATTGTGGAAGGAGCTTGATGGATCGCCAAACGGCGATGCATCACTACCTAAATCAGATAGCTCAAGTCAAGTGAATACAAACAAGTCGAAGCAATCTGAAGTTGGCCAATCAGTGCAAGACCCGCTTTCATCGCAATTTGACAAACTCAACATCTCTCAAGACACCAAATAAATGTCGTCGAGCTATGTATCTAATATCAATTGTGTTTTTTTGCAACAGACTAATCTAAATAACGCATTAATTGCAATCTGCAGTTTGAGTTGAACTTAAGTTGAGCCTGGATTTGAGGGTCAGACAGAGAAGAGTAACAATGTAAGCAAACGCACAGGATGTAATGCAATCAAATGCTTCCCCTCTAAACAATAATGATGGTGCTAAAAGTCAAAACAAATGTAACTTGCTAACATTGTGATGTCCCATTTTCCAAAATATCGACAATGTATCCAGTTACCATTCCGCTCTGACTTTGAGTGTCGTCTCGGCAACTTGTTGCTCACCGTCCGTGTCACTCCATCTATTTTACAAACTGAATTAGCCTTATTTGATACAAACACTAGTCATGTCGTGTTTGTGTATGAATAGTGTTTCAGCTTGTATCAAGTGGAAATCGTACAAGTGCTGTGGGCGGAATATAGCCAGTCAATCCCAAGCGACTCACATTGCAGTTTGCCGGCAATAATCCACGGCAGCGATGCGAGCGCATAGCGCCCATCCTTAAGCTTGATGCATCCGATCGCCCAGCTTGAGTAGCACTCTAGGGAGGTGATGTAATTTTTGCAATTTTGCTTATTAATCCCAAAGAGCAGCGAGTGTGAATGTAATTTGCAAAATCTAGTGCACTCTCTAAGTGCAATATGCTGTAGATAGCGCGACATGTGCGCGAAAGTGAGAATATTTGTCGCGTTGTTCTTTAGCATAGTGAGTGGCCCAGTTACTGCGACAATCT
Organism: Aculops lycopersici; assembly: GCA_015350385.1. Taxonomy (NCBI): domain Eukaryota; kingdom Metazoa; phylum Arthropoda; class Arachnida; order Trombidiformes; family Eriophyidae; genus Aculops; species Aculops lycopersici. Next base: position 110,171 of record WNKI01000002.1, read on the forward strand.
TGAGAAAAGAGTAGAGAGCTAAAAAGGATTACAGATTGGCAAAGTTGAATTGCCCACCGACTTGTGGATTAGTCTTATAGCATTAGATGTATATACCAATTACAACGCCCTAATTTGTCAGATGCACAATAAGAGCTTTGTAATCTCACCACTGCCTTGATAAATCGATAAGTATCATTGGAAGAAGACTTATATAAGCAACTAGCTCCTGAGCACGTCCATTTAGTTCAACTTAAATTTTTATGACATCTATCATATGACAAGATAAATTATAGCACATTTATTGGAATATTAATTGAACAATCTCAAGATGGCCTCAACAAACTATGAGCTTCGCGATATAAAACAAGGTGAGAGCGATAAGGGAAGTAGGAAGGATCAACTACCGGAGGTTGTTATAGTTAGTGGGAAAACAGATAACTTTGGCCGTCCCATCGATAAGCACAGTTTGGTATTTATTATTCTATTGATACATGGCGTTGGAACTCTGATGCCATGGAATATGTTCATAAATGCCGAAGATTATTTTAGAAACTACAAGTTGGCAAGTCCAAAGGCAAGTGCAAATGGAACCTCACTGTCGCAAGTTGACGAGAAAGAGTTATCAGATTTAAGACAAAGCTTCTTGTCTTGGTTGGGTCTTGCCTCACAGTTGCCGAATGTTCTATTCAACGGATTGAATCTAATTGTAAATATGGGCTCTGGTAATCTCATGCTGCGAGTTAACCTAACACTTATAGCCGAGGCGGTCATCTTCCTGATTACCATCATATTAGCAATTGTGGATTCTTCTCAATGGCCACGTGCATTCTTCTACATAACACTGCTCTCGGTTGCTGTTCTCAACATGGCCAGTGGAATCTATCAAAATTGTATCTTTGGAACTGGTGCAAAGTTTCCAGGTACCTATACAAATGCCATTTTAACCGGGTCCAATATTAGTGGAACTTTCACCTCAACAGTGGCCCTGTTATCAATTTGGCTAGCGCCTGAACCACAGGTTGCTGCCATATATTACTTTATTACAGCTCTAGTCGTGATATTCATTTGCCTTGTCAGTTATAACTACCTGCCACACAACAGCTTCTTCCGGCACCATGACCAATCAGATAGCGGAAAAGAAGTTCACTTAGAGATTGCGCATATCGACCCTCAACCATCGATTCCGCAACAAGCTACTAATAACAACGAGGCCACAAAGGATGAGATACCTGATACATTGAGGGAAACTGTTGACGCTATGGTGCCAAAGCCCAAGGTAAATGCAGAGGAAGAAGCAACTTTCATGTCGGAGCTGAACAAGAAGTGGATCGTGCTAACCAAGTGTTGGCCTCAATGTCTCAATGTCTTTTTGACATTCTATATAACACTTGCCCTATTTCCAGCAATCTTGGTCGATATCAAACAAGTTGGCGACACCTTCAGCGAAAAATACTTCTGTCCATTCAATTGCTTCTTTTTGTTCAACTTTTTTGCCATGATTGGTAATGTAATCTCAAATTGGACCACTTGGCCGGGAAAAGATCGAGTTTGGATCCTGGTTGTTGCACGTGTTCTGTTCGTGCCCCTATTCTTGTTCTGCAACTACAGTCCGAACAACAGGACATGGCCGATACTTATTAAGAGCGACTCAATTTACATCATAGCAAACATACTTCTAGCAGCATCTTCCGGTTACCTAAGCAGTCTATGCATGATGTTTGCATCAAGCGGCTTAAAACCAGATGAAGCACCAAAAGCTGGAATGTTAGCCGCTTTCTTCCTCGTGTTTGGTATCTTTTCAGGAATCAACTCATCTTTCATCTTAAGATGGATCGTCAACATAGGTCATTAGATCAAACAACCTATGAATTGACTAGCAATGGCAACAGATTATATTAAAGGTTGTACTTAATTTAACATTTATATTCACTCACTTGAGAATTTTTCAGGTCCAAGATAATAAATTAATATCATAAATTTCTACAAAAATTCATTCGTTTGAACTCGAACTCATTAATGAGCTCACTATGATTTCATTCATTTAATGTTATTAGTTCCTTTATTGTTCTTCGATCTTCGTGTCGTCCTCAGGGTATAAAATAGTCTTGTGGAATTTGTCCTGTCTCGGATAAGCTCGTGAACATTGCCATGGCTGAGTTTTCATCCCATTTACTTTCGTCAAGGAGTTGTTTCGTACCTCTCCTATTCATCCGTGTCTTTGTCATCATAGTTTGCAACAAATTCTCTTGAGCCCTCGATAATGAATCACTATTATTTGTGGATGGCGTGGATGTGTTTGCTCTATTTGTAGGTGTATTTGAATTGATCCTCTTGGATATCATTGAATCGTGGTGATATCTTTTAATTTGGTCGGGTGTTGGTGTTTGTAACATGAATAAATCATTGAATATTACATAAATTGGTTCGCCCATTTTATCAACTGAAGTTTGTTTTACGATAAATATCCTTGTGAAAGCTCTCAATGGATTCTTTTCCTCTACAGTATCCTTAAAAACACCTGTGATTACAATGTGCATACAAATAACAGACAATGGATTGGCAATGTAATATGGAACATCGATTGTGAGATATTCAACCAGGTGTTCTGTGTTTGGGTATAGGGCTAATTGTCGTGCAATATTATCATTGGCATGCACCAATAAACTGAGCCGATTCTCTGGGGGAACTAGGAGTAAATTTCTTCCTTGAGTTGGCAGCGGAACGGCAGCCGAGAATGAGAAAAAGGCATCGGGGCTATATAAAGACTGCAAGTTCGTTCGACCAGGAAGATCGAATATTTCATAGTAGGATTTGATGAACTTCTTTGCTAACATTTTGATTTTACCATCGCCGGGTAATGTTGCTATTGATGATGTTATTGTATTGTTCCTAACAAATTTGTATTTCTTATTCTGCAATCTATCCACTGCTTTCGGGTTGTAAACGCTGACCTTTGTTCCAAGTCTTTGGTGGACTGGAATTGTATCATTTTGATTCCTGGGGGTGGCCTTGAAATTTGTTTGAGTTCTACCCCTACCACGACCACGAGGCATTGTGGAGTTCTTACGGTTGTCTCGTCTGAAGAAAAAGGAGTTTTCAATCAATATTTGTTATGTCAGTCTTTGCAATCTAGTCAATTTAATTAGCAATATATGTACCTCCAATCGCTTCGAAAAGGTGATGGCCTGACAATAATCAATAAGATGTTAGTTCGTCTCGATAGATGTTGATATATTGGGACATGAAATCGATGCGAGTCTCATGAAGCGGTTGCCTTTCTATTACCACATGGCGGCTACAGCAACCGCAGTTTGTGAAAGAAGAAAAGTGAACGTGCAAATTTTCGGGGAAGTGAGGAATGAGAAAGTTGCAGGGAAATACACCGTGTCGCCTGTTGGCGCCCATCAAACTGTTATCGCCCGGGTGATGTAGTTGGTTATCATATCTGCTTTACACGCAGAAGGTCCTCGGTTCGAACCCGAGCTCGGGCAGTGTCTTTTTTGCACATTGGCGTCTAGGATTGTTGGGCATAGATTTTATTATAGCGCAGTAATTTTTGAAAAACTACTCAGAACTCAATATTGAATGCAGCTATTATTTGCTCTCTGGTGCCGTGTTGGCTCGTAAACGCGACGGCGCAGTAAGTGACCGACTAGTCAGGAGAAAGACTCGTTGCTTTCCTATTTTCGCCACTGCCAACAAGCAAACCAAACGGCGGATCCCACGCACACGAAGAACGCGCCTCGGCGCTTGAGAGTTGGATTAAAAAAATTTAATGCGCCACACTGTAGTTGTTGTGTGCTCGATGCAGCTTTGCTCAAGCGAGAAACCTTTGGCCCGATTGCCTTCCTTGCATTGTGATGATGACTTAAACTTGTCTCCTGTTGGCAGGATTTCTTTTCCCCCTCCAAAGGGGAAAGCATGGGGGACAGGAAACCCGGTTTGGGGGCAATAGAATGGGGAAAAGAGAGGGAAGCAATAGCGATATCAGCTTTTTGTCCTTGTTGTTCCTCTCCCCTCCGCTGGCGTCCTCGTCGTCGACGAGGTTGCCCGTGTGTCAGATCGGGGGGATTCGCCATTGGGTTTGTGTGTGAATTATGTGCGCTCTAAGCTCTGGCACTGGTGAAACTGAGAAACTAGCCCAGCGTCCCTTACTCTGTCTTTCTGTGTTGAACGAGAATGGAAAAGCAAGTGAGGATTTCGTTGCTGCTACTGCCGCCAGAATGCTAGAGTTTCTCTGTGTTAATGCATTGGCTGCACACAGAAATGGTGTAGAAGTGGCAGCGGCGGCGGTGCCAGTCAAACACAGTAGCACTGGCGGCAGCAGCAGCAGCGGTAGGAGCAATAGGAAGACATGCACACAGATCCAGTAAATTTAGTAGCAAGCGAGCGTTCAACTTTTCCCATTGACTCAATGCAGAGAGTCAGAGAGAGAGAGAGAGAGAGAGCGAGCGACGGAATCGGCGCCAGCAAAAGCAGCCAAAGTAGGAGCAGCAGTAGCAGCAAGCAGCATTAGCGGCGGCAATGGTGGTGCAGCAGTAGTTTGCGGATGGACGCGATATGCTGATATCAAAACTAAGACCGACTACGATTATTATTACCTACTCCACATTAACCATACGACAAAGAGACGGACTAATACTTTATTCTATCTGAATCAAGAATATCAATTATAATATTATTGAAATTATTATCATCATCATCAAACAAAACAACAACCACAACCCAGAAGAATCATTAGCACGACACAAAGAACCTACACTTACATAACAAAATCCCACCACCACGACCACACTAACTAAACAAACGAACTGGACTACCAATCAATCCAAAGCCAAATCTTCGCAAAATTCTCCAATCCAACCGAAAAATACATAGCCCTAATACAAAACGGAGCCCTAACGCTAGAAAAAATCAAGCAATAGCTTGAGGAAGCACAATTCACTAGCCATCAGTTTATTATTTGACGCAAAAGCACTCATCAGCGACGGAAATAGAAGCAGGCGAGTAGAAGTGGAACGGAAGAGGAATGTATAAGAGCAACACGAATCCCGCTACGGCCGCTAGGTCGATTGGCGGCGGCGGTCGCGTTGGTGGAGCTACTCTGCCAAGTGGGTCAAGTTGGGGCACCTCGAGCAAGACTTTAGCCGACTATGTTAAAGAGTCAGCGGCATGGTCCCAGCAGAATAGCTCCGCTGCAGCAGCTGCTGCGGCAGTAAACTCCATTCATCAACAACAACAAAACCACCATCACCAACTTCATCTTCACCAACAACAACAGCAAAACCAACACAACCCAACCACCTCAATGCCATGGGCCGCAGCCGTCAAGGCGCCACCCGATTCGTTATCAGCCGCGGCCATTGCGGCTGCAGCGGCAGTTGCCTCGGCCAACTCAGCATTCGATTACAACAACTCCACCATTGGCTCGTGGAGTTCGCCTGAGACAAGTTCCTCTAATCGCGCCGGAGGCTGGAACGCCGATGGTTCGCTTAAAAGTGATGGTACTTTTGATGATGGCACTGCCATTTGGGGCAATCCAACTCAAAAGAAAACGGGTGTCGATTGGACTGAAAAAGAATCCTCGTTGAATCCTCAATTTTCGCAAGCCAACTCAGACAAATCACAACGTATCCAAAAATCCGAGCCAGTTATTAGCTCCTTAAATGGGACTGAAGCTTGGGGTGTCCCAATGCCAACGAGAAGCTCACCACAACAACAACAGAACGGCATTGGTAAAAATGACATTAGTGGCAATACTTATGGACAAGCTAAATCCAATAATATTAATATAAACAACTCATCATCATCAGCAGCTAACGAACCACAACTCTCTTGGGGTGGTGAACAATTATCGCCAACATCATCATCTTTATCTAGTCGTAATTTACACCAACAACAAGCAACAAATGGAAACTCTAGTCCACCAAACGTCTCCAACAATTGGGGAGGTTTGGGTGCAACAATAACAAACAAGCCAAAGTCCTCGGCCGACTGGCTGGCCGGCGGTCCGTCTTCGGTGGTTAATGGAAACGCATCTCAGGCTCGTCTTGATGAATTGAACAAGCAGATTGAATCATCTAGCCTCTTTGATTCAATTTCAAAGTCTTCATCCGGAAACTCAAATCTTGAGCACCATCTAGCTGGTCTCAGTCTAGCTGGCAATGCCAGTGGTGCAGTTCGGAACAATAGTGGTTTAATGGGAGCAAATCAAGCTATCAACGATCTCAAACAGCAAATGAGTGCCAATTCATTTTCGAATGACTTACTTGATCCATCTGCCTCATCATCAAATCGGCAAGTTATGAGCGGAAACTTGGTGCCAGGCGGTGGATCTTCAAACAACTCAAGCAATAACAATCAATCTCAATTGGATTTAGCGGCAGCCTATGCCTCTTCCACAGCTCCCTCGAGGGATCTACTTAAGCAAATGGTTCACCAAATCCAGCTAGCGGTCCAAGCCGGCCATTTAAATGCTCATATATTGAATCAGCCAATGTCAGCGCAGACCTTGCAGCTTGTTTATCAGTTATTACAACAAATCAAGTTCTTGCACCAACTGCAAGAGATACACCTGCGATCTGGCGGAGGCGGAAAATCGGACCTCAGTGGCTCACCTGGTGCATTAGAAGTCCAGATCAATCGTATTAGACAAAACATAAGCTTATTACAGAAAGCTATAACTCACCAACAAGAAGCTTTGAGCAAAAACGATGATATGAAACAACAACAGCAGCAGCAAAGACAGGCAGCCGCTGCCATGGCTGCCGCCCAAGCCGCAGCAGTTGCACAGGCTGCAAACGAGCCCTTTGGTCGATATGCATCAGCAATCTCGAAACAATTATCCACCAATTCAAAAGTTCCTCCAAGTAACATGTCAAATATTATTGGAAATAATAGTAATCTAGATAGCTTTAGACGGAGCAGTCTCATTGATACTTTAACAGGTAACAGTAATAGTGATTCACTGCGTTCAGCTCAAGCAACATTTGAAGCTAATGCAACTCTTGATAAAACCTTGTCCTCGTTGATCCAACAGTCAGCATCACCATCAGCAAATAACAATATTTTAGGTAACGGCAACAAGCAAGCAAGCCCTGGTGACTATTCTAAAGCACAACAATCAGGTTTCTCTAATCAAAACACTAACAATAAGGGATCATCATCATCAAACTCCGCAGCCTCTAATGCATGGATGGCCTTCAATTCGGGAGACTTTATCTCATCGGGCTCCGGTTGGTCATCAAGAATCTCATCAAATGTATCTCAAGAACAGCAACAAGCGTCATTCAATAACGACTTGGATCAATTTGGAAACGGGAAGGGTTGGCGTGGTGTTAGTTCCTCGCTTTTATCCGACGACAAAGATGACGTCGACTCATCGCCACCCTCTCTGGCGCCAGGTTCTTCCTTGAGATCCAATGCAAGTTCAGTACCAAATAATATTCTCAAGCAATTGAATGAAAATGATTTCTTATCCAGAAGTAGTGGCGGTGGCAATGGGGGCAGTAGAATTTCCGGTGGCGATTCAGGATCTCCATTCTATGATTGGGGCAACAATAGTGACTCACAAAAGAGAAGCTTTGACTCGGGCTCATTGACTTCCTCTTCAGGTAACTCATCATCTATGGCTGCCTTTAGTAACAGTACCGGTAATAGCGGTAACAACCAAAACCACCCATCGGCCATTGGCAGCCTTTCGTTGCAATCAAATCCATGGTTATTTGGTGGACCAACTAACTCTTCCTTGCTCAATATGGGAGTTGATAATATGACCAAGAACAACACTAACAGCAACAATCTAAATGGTGGCAATCTAACAAGTAACAACAAAATGGACAACGGCGAGAATGACACAAACAAGGCTGCCAATTCGTTATTTAACAATTTGAAACAACAGCAACAATCCTCAAATACTAACCAACCTGGCAATATTCAGCGTTCAACTTCTGCCCTATATGACTGGAGCGACTTGGCCAATACATCAGCTTTACAATTTAATAACGAACAAGCGGCAAGACAAAAGCAGCAGCAGCAACAACAGGCTGCAGCCGCCGCAAGTCTTTTGGGTAACCAGAGACCAACTGGACCACCGCCAGGTCTCATGAATAACTTCAGATCCACGACAGGTGCCTCAGCGGCCTCATCCTCGGCCAATGGTATATCAATCCTTGACAGCAAGGAATCCGCCTCAAGTCTGTGGTCAAGTGGTACTTGGTTCGATTAAAGATATTGGCTAGTTGGCCTTTCAGTAATACATCATGAATATCAGATTGACAAATTGATATGATTATACACAACAACAAAACTAATCCAAACAAAACAAAACGAAGAGGACAAAAAATCTTTATATTTAAGAAAAGTTGAATCTCACCATATTGTTGCGCTCCTCTTCAGCTATCACTCAAAAATAATTACATACACTCAGGATATGCATCATCAGTGCGTTATCAAAATTATGAATGCTATTACATTACTATCACTAGCATTATTATTATCATTATCATGATATAATCATATATCAAAACAAGAACAACAAAGACTAAAATCACCAATGAATGTGGTATTGCGCCTATGAGCTCTCAAGAGTTGATACCTCGATGGTTTTAAAGCTTGAAATTAATCTGCTTCTACTTGATGATATAACATAGTTTGTTTATGTATAACATAATTTTAATAGTAGTAAGTTATGAAATCATCTACATTAAGTAATGTAATAATGGCGATACAACAATAAATAGAATGATAACCATTCCGATAGGTGTGAGTATAATGGAAGAGATGCGCATCCAAGGCGAATTAGTTCGATGCGAGGTAATTGGCGGCAAAGGTGGACAAGTCGAGGGGTCAAAAAGTAGGGGCATCTGGTTTGCAGTTGCCGAGGTTGTGGTGGCAGCAGTCATTGCATTTGTAGTGGTAGCTCTAATCAATGGTAGAGGTGTTCCCGCAACAGGAAGCGGTGAGAAAGGGGCATAGGTGCCGACAGGCGGCATGAGGTTGGTCGCTAGCTGTTGCTGTTGCTGATAAGACCTGTGGCTTTGAGATGAGTTTGGTCTATACAATGAGCCAACTCCGCCGCTACCAATGGCAGGAGAGCCGGGTGCACAAATGTGCTGTTGGCTACTTCCTCCGGGTTGCTGCTTCTGCTGGCTCGAGTGAGACCGGAAATGGAGACTGCCAGTTGATCTCTGCTGCTGTTGTTGACTGCCGTGCTGGGTCACTTGAACAGATTGCCCATAAATACCCGGTTGCTGCTGCTGCCGCCGCGACTCCTGACTTTCGATGGCCGACGAAGAGTTTGAGTTTGCGGCCGAGGTAGCTGAGCGCCGGAAGCTAACAGTTTGTCTCTGCTTACTATTTCCGCCAACCACACCATTCTGGTTCCTTGTATTTACCGAACTCGTTGTAAGATCCTCACCTCGCTGGTGGCGCCTACTATTGGTGTTGCTGTTGGGGTTGTTGGTGTCAGTGTTGAGGTTGTTCACTTGGTGCTGCTGGTCACTGGCTGGATTGTTATCGTAATCACTAGATGATCCTGGCTGATGGTGCGACACAACAACCACCTGCTGTTGGCTCAGTTGTTGGGGTTGTTGTTGTAAGCTCGCGTCCGTTATGGTGTCGGAGGTCGCGGTGTAGGTGTTATGTCGAATCAGAGGGGGTGGCGCGGGCGGCGGCGGTGGTGCAGGCAAGGAAGCCTGTGCTAGATTGATGGGCGTGCCGGGTGGCTGTTGATTAGAGGGCAGGTGGTTCACCTGGGTATTTTGGGGTGGGTGTCGATTTTGGTGCTGGTGTTGATGGTTATGGTGTGGGTAGCCCGCGACGTGCGGTTCCGGTGGCGGCGGCGGAGGGGGCTGATGTTGCGACGGGTGATGGTGGAGATGCTGAGGTAACGTTTGGTGCTGATGTATAAGATGAGCATGTGGATGGTGCGAATGTGGTGAGTGTTGTTGATGATGATGTTGGTTGTGGTGGTGGTGGTGATTTTGGTGGTGTTGCTGCTGATGATGATGATGTTGGCGGTGTTGCACGCTTAGTGGCGGCGGCGGAAGTTGTGGCTGGTGGCCAACACTTGAGGCCGCCAGGGAAGCCGAGTGCTGGCTTAAGGTCAAGCATTCGATTGAGTTGGAGCAACTACAGTCGGATTCCTGATCACTCGAGCACCCGTCGACGAGGTGATGGGATGCGCCTACGGCCGCCGGGTTCCCGTGGATCGTGTAGGCGGCTACATAGTTGTGATGCGCCGGATGCCACACTTGCGGTGCAGCCTGTTGCTGCACCAGCGGCGCGGCCACCTTATTTGTGGCCACCACTTGCGGGCCGGAAACAACGGAGCTGGTCGTTGCCGAGGACACTGTTGCACCGCTACCACTTCCGGCGCCCGTGGCGCAACAATCCTGCGATGGAGTCTGGTGGCTGCGATTCTGCAGCTCAACTCCCGCTGTTTGCTGCTGCTGTACTTGGGCAGGAGATGGTGGAACTGTGCTCGGTGGACCCGAGGGCCCACCTGTCACGAGCTTGAGAGCGGCCTTCTGACCGCCAGGCCCAAAGCTCATATTTTTACGGCTGCTCCTGTTGTTGCTTGAATTCTCTTGCAATTGTTGTCCTGATTCTATTGGCAAATCTTGAGTGACTACCGACTCGTGCTTCTGTTGCTGTTGTTGATCTAACTTCCGGGAACTCGATAGTGGCCCGATAGCTTTTGGCTCTTGAATCGTCGTTGCTGTTGGGCGGTAGAGTGTGGCGTTCGGCGCTCGCATCGTATTGTCCCCGAAAAAGACGAGAGGTGAGTCTGGTGTTTGCTGCTTGTATTTGGTGGAGGTATTGAAATTTTGCAGAGTATTGAGATTACAGACACTTGAGTCTGTGGTCTGAGTTGTATTGTTTGTTCCGTAGCTAGTATCATAGAAACTGTCCAAACTTCCGGCTAAATCTTGCTGCTGTGCGATTTCTTCATTCAGTTCAAAAATGGTGAGGGGGGATACGATGATTGATCTATCTGATGAAAATCTTGCATTATTTTGCTTCGTTGAATTGCTTCGGTAAAAACTTGGCTTGTTATTATTATAATTATAATTATTAATGGTATTGGTACTGGTATCAGAAATTGGATTCTTCGCATCATTAAAGTTATGATAATTATCACTCGTTGATGTGTTTTGTCGCTCTAAAAGCTCATAGTCAAAATCACTTGGGTCAATTTGCATTATAGACCCGCTGCTCGAGTCGGCCCCTCGCCGGATAACTTGCAACTGGAGATTGTGCTCATGAGATAAGAGTCCAGTGGGCGGCCAACGGTGAAAAATAGACGAGGATGATGACAATCGCTCGCGATTGCCACTGACACTCGTGCTGGAGACAAAGGGCAACTCTGACGTTGAAACTGAGCGATCCGCTCCAAATCCATATTTCTCGCCAGTATAAGCGCCAGTGTCAATCTGGTTTACCTGGTCGTGATAGTCGTGGTAGTTGTCGCAACCACCACCACTAATCTCTAGTGGTGCTAGATAACGGAAAGCAGCTAGCTCGCCGCCTGTAAGGGTTGCAGCTCTAGCTCGTCGTTCGAGGCACGCAAATTTGCCCTCCTCGTCTTCTTTGTTGTTGTTGTTGTTGTTGTTGTTGTTGTTGTTGTTATCGTTGTTTTTGTATTTGTCGTGGTCGTTGTTGTTGTTGGTATTGATCAGATTAATGAAACGCAATCTGCCCCTTCGGATACCTGAGCCAATTTGTCGGTGCAGATGGTGGTTTTGATATTGATGGTGCTGCAAAGTAATTGCCTCCTCTCTTCGCTGACGCCGATCAACTCGGCGCTCGCTCATCGAAGTCCCCGGATTTGAGCAACCAACGGCTTTGGTTTCGCCTGCCGTTTCTCGCGTCCAACTTGACGAGGGGCTCACTTTTCACCCATGAACCGCAAAGCGGAAATCGGACGCCGGGGGCTCGAACCTGATAGGCGCGCAGCGCTTCAAATAACAACAGACATCAACAATAGCAAAACTGAAACCTTAATAACAACAACCACATCAACAACAACAAAGCAAGCGCTAAGGAGACGCCCGGTTGCTCAGACTATCATTTTGCGTCCCGTCTTCTCTCCCTCGCTTCAGCTTTCTGACTCTTGGCTTGAAAATTGTGCCGACTCTTGCTTAGTTTCCTCTTCCTTTTCTTCGCTTCCTGTCTGTGCTCTTGAAGCTCGTTGGCTTGCTACTGCTTTACCGGCCACCTAAGTCTTGATATCCAACTTGACTTGGCTCAAACTCATACGCGCGCAAACCACGGACCTGAAATCACGTCACTAGCTTGGTGAATGCCGCGTTGGCGGCAGCGGCGACGACGGCAAGAGCGTATAAATATCTGTGGCTCTCCCTCTCTCGGCGTTCTCTCTTTTTGTCTCGCGCGTCATTCGTCGTCGTCGTCGTCGTCGTCGTGGCGCGCGGACATTCAAATGGCTCGCTGCGAACAACCAGCCAAAGTGGGAGGCTTTGTTTTGCTCTGCTTCCCTTTCTCCTCCTCTTGTTCTCACTCTATTGCGCCTCCTCCTCCTGCTCTTCGCATTGGCCGGCGTTTGTGGCGCCGTCGCCGTGGTCGCTATGTACCAGCGCTATGTGCTCTCGCTAGGTGCGTGGTGGTTGCGCTTGCGTTGCCTTGGAATCCGCTGATGGCTCCTCTTCTCGTTGTCGCCATACAGAAACTAGGAGCTCGGCGCTCAGAGACTAGCGGCCGACACACACACAACCACCGACTCTGCTCTGCTGTGTGGCAAGTTTCGCTTGCCATTTGGGTAGCACACTTTATGCGCACGTAAAGCTCTCCCCTTTGGACTCTCTCTCTCTCTCTCTCTCTC
>WNKI01000002.1:123013-139328 GCA_015350385.1 Aculops lycopersici
GTACGTACGTCGTCGTCGTCGTACGTACGTACGTACGTACGTACGTACGTACGTACGTACGTACGTACGTACGTCGTACGTACGTACTACGTACTACTACTCTCTCCTCTCTCTCTCTCTCTCTCTCTCTCTCTCTCTCTCTCTCTCTCTCTCTCTCTCTCTCTCTCTCTCTCTCTCTCTCATGGTTGTTGTCATCGTAGTTGTTGTTGTTGCTACTATTGCAATGGTGGCCAATGTAATTTTTTTTGTCTGCTAGTCGCCTAGTTGAAACTAAATGGAGATACTGAAATTCCAATTGCGCTCTCTGTGTGTAGCGCGTGTCGTGTGTTGCTTTGTGTGGCGCGCGCCGGTGCGAGTCGACGAGCTGAACGCGTACAGTGGCAAGGGAGCCGCTGGGCGCCTCTTCACGGGAACTCCGAAGTGCCCAGTTGACGTCTTGCGCCAGTGGAGCCACTTCCAATGTTGTCGTCGCTCTGGCCTAGAAATCCCGACTCACTCCCTTTAACACCACTGGCTCCAGTTGGGAGTCCAAGTGCCAGACTTCCGCGGCAACAGCAACAGCAGCATCGAGACGAGACGGGACGGGACGGGACGGGACGAGAGACTCGATGCGGCGGCTGATGATGATGCCGCTGCTTATGGTTGGAGAGTAATAGGAGTGGTAGCGGCAACGGCGACGAGGGAAACATAACTCAGGCCAATCGGCAAATTTTGGCAGCACACGAAAAAGTGGACTCGCTTGGCATCTCAAAAGCGCAAGGCGCAAAGTAGAGCCGCGAACCAAGGAAGATTGCCGGAAATCGGCAATCTGCACCGAGGAAGCCAAGAAGTCGATGTCATCATTTAAGGTTGCTAGCGGTTGCCTTCTCCACTCTTATCGATGGTGCTGATGGTGGAGGGTGGTGGTTGCTCTGGTGGTGGTGGTGGCTGCAATGTGCCACCGTTTCGTTTCAGCTAGCTGTTGGGAAAGCTTTCCATTTGCTTGCCTGCTCTCTCGCTCGTGTGAACTTCGGCGGCCTGGCTGGAATACAACGCCATCCGGCCAACCACCTGCCAAAGGCTGACTCGTAGTCTATTGCGTACTGGAGGAGCATCAGTGATAGTGACAGTGGCAGTCACAGTCACTAGCTAACTCTCAGTCGGTGAACGTGTGCTCAACTAGCAGCCCGTCCACCTGCGAGCCGCTCGATTTACTTCGCATCTCTCTGCATTTCGGAGTCAACCCAACAGAACCTCTACTTGGCAATTGGAGTTGAGCCATTGAATGCCCCACCGGCTGTTCAAGTTTCAGTCGTTCCAGTTTTGGTTGAAATGGCCGCCAGCCAGCCAACAAAATGGGCGAAGGTCAGCAACTGGAAACAAACGACAGGTTGAGTTTGGAACAATCATTCGTCGTAGTCGTGATATTTCGCTTAGGCCAACTCGCTCGCTCTTGGCCCCGCACGCACTTTTCAAGTTTGCGCTCGTTTGCCGGCTCTGTCCACTGGGTGAGCGAACCGACAAGCTCGCCTCGTTGCTTAGCACTATGAACCTTCTCCCCGATTCAGTTCGGTTTGCCTCGGCAGAGAGCTTGAATTTTGATGCCCCCTCTCCGGTGAAGCTGTAGCGGGAGCTAAAGTCCGAGGCGCAGAGCATCAGCGGAATCAGATGGACGAATCGGAGCAGCGGTGGGTTAGCGTTTCACTTTGAGTTAGCCATGAAGTTGCGGGCGCCGTGCATTGTGCGCCATGTGGTTGCTCACTGACAAGCTAGCTAGTCGCCGCGGCTGTCGGTCCAATTGTGGGCCAGTTGCAAACAAATGCTCGCGTGTCCCCCGGTGTCGCCCGATGTCTCGTCGCCAACTCGTGCACGGCCACCAAGTGGCGCAATGGTTTTATGCTGGCATCTATCCGCTCAGCGCGGCCAGTTACAGTTTGAGTAGAGGTAGGTGAAATGGCCGGCGGCGGCGGCAATGAAATTGGAGCGATTGCGCGTGTAACTCAACCCTATGAACTGGCGTCTTTGTAGTCGCAGTTGTTGTTGCTGCTCTTGTTTTTGTTGCGGGTAGCGCCGCTGCCCATTTGTTGGCCATAAATTCTAAATTCCTCTCCTCTCCCTCTCTTCTCGTGGCCGGTTGTCTTCGTGTTTGGCAGAGGCAAACGCGCAAGCAATCGAGTGGCTTACTGGTCCCAGAGGCTAAAGGGCCAAGAGGCCAGCGCCATACTTCTGATGGCATCAAACCAACCGCAGAAACCAGGAAAAGAAGCCTAGAAAAGAGACAGCGTCAACGACTGCGACCTAAACTGAAACTGCAACAAGGATAGGAAAGGGAAGAGGAGGACAACGTAACAATCGCAAGGACGGCCATCATCTCCACTAGCATTGAAGCGACGATAAATCGAGGCCACAAAGACACATGCTCACAAAGAGCGGTGACACGGACACACAAAAAGAGAGGAAGTTTCGGCGAGCTAGCCAATGGAGCAAGCAGCCAGCCAGCTAGTCCCGG
Source organism: Aculops lycopersici (assembly GCA_015350385.1). Lineage (NCBI taxonomy): Eukaryota > Metazoa > Arthropoda > Arachnida > Trombidiformes > Eriophyidae > Aculops > Aculops lycopersici. The sequence goes on from WNKI01000002.1 coordinate 125,502, forward strand.
TCCGGGAGCCAGTTAGTGGTGCTCTTACTGTTACTTGCCGGCCATTCCGTTTCGTTCAGTTCCTGTGCCTTTCATTCGGGAAACGGAACGGAAAGCGATGCGCTCTTTTACTGGGAAAAGAGCCTTCTAGTTGCATAAGTTTTCTTTCTTTCTCGCATCTCGTTGCGCTTTTGTTGGCTGGCATCTCAACTCGCCTTTGGTTTTGGCTTCGGTTCTGGTTCTAGTTTGCGGCGCCTATTTGGCCCCAAACGTAGCCAGTGAAAACGCACATAGTTTTGGAGCAGGAGGCGGCCAATGCCACTGGCCAGTTGTGCAGCTCGCCCATGCAGTCGCTACAACGGCTGCGGCTGTTTCAACCGGAAGTGTGGCAAAGAGCTTTAGCGTCTGTGCAAAAATGATCCCACACCGAGAGGCGAGATGTATTCACGCAACCGGCAAGCTAGCTAGCAAGTCACTGGTGAGAGCCGCCAACACACAATGGAAGTACCTCCATCCAATTCTATAGCACGAAATTCTATGGGCCTAAAATAATTAAAGTGCCGCGGTCGCTTAGCTAGAGATGGAGTAACTCGCTCTCCCTTTTAGTTTTGGGTTTTAGGGATTCAGTGCCTGGACCAGCAACTTGAGCTAACGCTCAAACTACTAACACCACTACCACAACCACCACCGTTAGCCGCCACTAACAGCTAGCTTGGCACGAACAATCGACAATTGACCATCGCCACTGGTCCTGGCGGCCAGCAGCAAGCGGCGAATCTCAACTGCATTCCGCCAGTGTCCTTCTGGCTCAGCCAATTTATGCGCCGCCTGAGGTCCGGGATGCTTACTGCCATTGCACTTCGTTGCGTTGCTTTTCGTTCAAATGCAGTTTAACTTTTTGTTTTGGCGCAAAATGGGCGGCTCATTTGCAAGCTATGGTTGGCGCTGACCAATCGACAGAGACTTGGAAGAGGACAACAAAGACAAGCGCGAGAGCAAACGCAACGAGCTAGAGATTGATCAAGTCGGTGGTTGGCTGCCGCGCGATGGTTGCGCGATCATGGCCGAATAATAACGCAAGCGTCTGGCTCTATTCCGTTGGTTCGCCAATGGAGACGACGATGGGCCCGATAGTCTTGTCGTCGTCGTGGTCTCAATTTTCTACTCTTGGCAGGGCAGACTCTCCCCTCTTCTCGGCAAACTCGCCCGCTTGGTCGCCAATCGGAAACCACCATTAGCAAGGCGCCAATCAGAGTGGTGGCGAAGACGGCGGCAACCGCGGCAATTCTAGGCGAGCGATTCCAGTGAAGTTGAGTCGAGTGGTCGGCGGGATGGAAATGAATTCCCGCTCTGGTCGTTCTCTCCATCTTTCTTTTCGAATTGGCGAGACTCCACTCCGCTCCGATCGGCCCAACGAAGAGGACGGCGGGGTTGAGTTGGTGTCGGCCCCCGCGTCGGGTGGAAAGAGGGGGCAGCTGCAGCAGCAAAAGTAATAGCAACCACGGAGACGACAAAAGTAGCAACAGCAGCTCAGCTTTGCTTCGCTAATAGCAGAACTGCATTGGCAAGACTCTCCCGCTGCAGCAGCAGCCAGCGACGACGGAGAAGAAGATAGAGGGATCGAGACGACGACTCGACTGGCAATCGGGAGCCTAGTCTTTGCAGTATTACTACTTCGGGCCAGACTAGACGCCCAAACCTCAGGGATTGTCCGCCGCCGTTGCCCTCTTTGCCGAGCGACTGATTGACGTGCCACGAGTTTGCCGGTTTTGCTATGGTCAAGTAGCATTGAGGAGTGGGCAGTAAGTTTGTCATTTGTCGCTGGGGAGAGCAAACAAAGTACACACTGTTGAGACTAACCCAATGATAGATTGTAGATCAACGTCGTCGCCAGCCTGTCTGTCTGCCTGTCTCTCTATCTATCTATCGTTCGGTCGGTCGGTCGGTCGGTCTCTTTCAGTGAGTCCATCCGTCCGTTTTTCGGGCTGTCGGGTAGCGTGACATGTGTGCGGGAAAACGATAGACTCGGGGGCTGGCCCACCGACATGAGGCGGCACACCCGCCGGCGCCTCTCTGATTCCCGAGTCCTTGTTTACCGTTTGCAGCTACACAAACGCGCTAGCGACAACACTCCAAACTCCTCGCTGACTTGAATTGAGTTTGTCTCAATCTCCCTCACTCGCCAACTCACTATCCCCAACCGAATAGTTACTCATGTCTAACCAGCCAGCAAGCTAGCTAGCTAGCTTGGCGAAACTAATTCGTTGTGCCAAGCTAGTTTCCCTGGTTTAGTGAAGAGTAGTAGATAGGGAAGGCTGCTGAGCTTTGCGATCAAATTCAGTCACTGGGATCAGATTGGCAAGGTCGAGGCTCCAAATCGGATTGACTATCCGTAGGCTCAGCGGGCAGGCGGAAGCGGCTCCTCGTCGTCTTCGGCCAGCAACCAGGAAGAGAAAGCAAGCCGCTAGGTCCCCACTTCCTCCCTCCATCTATCTAACCGGACTTGAGCGCTAGAATTTCGGTCGAACTTCGTGTAACCAACGATCGTGTATCCCAATCGCCCCCGATTTTCGGGTAATTCCATTGCGCATTATGGGGTGCCAGGTGGGCAGGCCGTTGGAACATTAAGTAACGGACCACCACTGATCGGCTGTGATTCGTCGACGAATAATTAAGAGAGTCTAGCATGGACTCTACCAGAGCCTGAGTCAACCAATTTTAGTGGGTCAGCTTGCTCTCTTTCTCCACTGGAGAACTTGCTTGAGGTCTTGGATCCAAACAGCGACACCTAGGCGACCAGTCGGCGCAACTCTAAACTCGAGCTCAAAACATACCAATTTTACTTAGGCCAAGCGAGATTCTTCGCGTCGATGACGCAACCGTGGCGACAGTTAAATTTAAATTGACGGCCACCGATTGACTGGCGCGCGTGAGGCCTCTTCAGCAGTCCACTTCCAACTTAACAAGTGGCAGCGTTGCAAACATAACCCCAGAGTGTGATTCGCATAGAATCCACTCGACTCGCGTAGTTTTCTCATCGTTATCGTAGTCTTCGTGGCTGCATCTCGTCGGCGCGGATATCGGAACCCATAATTTTGCGACGACACTGAAGAGTTGGCCTCAACCAACAACTTGTTTGCTCTCGCCGCTTGCCTCCAAGTCGCCAGGGGAAAATTTGTCGTGATTTGCTCCCTGCTCCCAACCACCAGATAAGTTGCTGCTTCCCTCACCCCAAATCACGAAGCCCTCAAATTCCCAACCCAAAAAGCTCGCCGCCCAGTTAGCCTTTTGGGTCGGCCACTAATTCTTTGGTCCTTGGAGCCATAGCAACAACAACAACCACGACAACCAGTGAGTCCAAGTCGAGCAGTTCGGCTTGAATGTAGCGGCAAACGCGTCGTCGGCGTTCAAATAGGATCCAAGTGTCAGTCGGTCTGTCATTCGCTTAGCTTGCCAGTTAGCCACTCTGCTGTCTGTTTGCCAAGCTTACTAACCAGTTAGTTGGCTGGCTAGCTTGCGATTTAGAGCAGCGCGAATTCAAATTGACACACGCTCCCCGCTGCCGGCCTCCGAGAACCAGGGACGAAAACTTCTCGTTTCGCTACTAGCCAACCAACTGTTAGCTGAACCTCTAATTGGGCACCAAGCTGTTTGCCAGCTAGAATGGCAAGCTAGCTAACCAGCAAGCGAGCGATTGAGCAAACAATTGGCCGGTCGAGTGTCACTCACTCACTCGCCTGGGGAACTCTGAAGTAGGGAAACTCTAGCAACCAAGCGACCAACTGAGCGGCCCAAAATCCGACTTGAACCGCTGGAATGAGCGGAAAGAAGAGATTTTTGTAGAGATTTAGAGGGTTAGTGGCAGTTGCGGTGGCTATGGTGGTGGCGGTGGTGGAACATATGACGATACATGCAATCTGTAGTGGAAGATCCAGCCTCCCCCCAATGACTTGTCCACTGACGCCAAACGAGGGGAGGACCAGATTGTTTGTCTTGGTGTGGCTCTAACTCTCCTGCGCTTGTTGACGACTTCCACTGGCAAGCTAGCTTAACATGGAGCAACTAGCGCTCGCAAACGAATGAGATTGCCATATGAGAGGAGGCATAGTGAGCAGATGAGAGAAATTAGAGGAGCTGCAAGTCAACGTGGCTCCTCTCGTTAACTAGACCAATGCCGCCGACTTGTCGCCAGGCGATCAATCATCGAAAGCAACAGCAGCGGCAACCATTGGCAAGCCAAGCAACCAACCAACTGGCGGCTGTCGTCGGTCGCTTCTCCTTTAGACCGAGCGGCTTGAGTTTGTCACAACGTTGCTTAGTTGGTCAGCTAGCTTTCCACTTATGGCTGCCCACAAGCTTGGCAAATTGTGCCTATCTCTTGAGGCCAGTGCAGCTGAACGCTCAACGACCGTGCCACGCAATGGAATCCATTTTTACGTAACTGAAGCAGCAGCATAGCATCGCGCGCCTCTCGAGTGAGAGGGACGATGGTGGTTACATGCGAGGCAGACTAAAAGTGGAACACAATCATGTTTGCCGCCCTCGTCATCAGTCGGCTGAGCAGCTGACGAGCACCGCAACTCGCGCGCTGTTTGTCATCGCCACTGGCCACTTGTTAGATCCATTCACCTGCTTGGTCCATTTGCGCGGTTCGTCGCGCTTCCGCTCACGTGAAGCAGATATGCCCACTTGACTACCTGCTACTGGCCAGTTGTCCTCGCCGCTCTCTACTCTTTGCTTTCAACCCATCGCTTGCAGTGTAGGCGGCGGCGGCTGCCTTCGTTGCAACTAGCAGAGCATCGCCAGTTGCGAGATGCATTCCAAATTCCGTGGTTGCGCCACGAGCTAAAGAGTTGCGATGACAAGTGGCACTAGCCGCACGTATCAAGTTCTCAACAATGAGTAGAGGAGTCTGTTGGGTTGGTTGTTGCTTTTGTCGTGTTGTTGAAATTTGAGTTGGCAAGCCAGTCAGCCACTAACTTGAACTGAAGCGGAAGTTTCTAATCTCGCCGCTTGCTCGGCGCTCGCCGTCTTCCCATAGCTCCCTTTTCCTCTGCTCGCTGGTGGCCTTCCAACTGGACGGTGTCTATCGAGCGAGCTACAGCTGTAGCGTCGCGACGTCTGCTCCCGATGGCATTTTGCGGACTGCAGCAGCGACCGACGATATGTGAGTCGCCGGTTGCGGTGGCGGCGGTGGCGGTCGTTGTTGCGGTGTCTTCCATTGACGAGAAGACAGACAGGCAGATGACAGATAGATAGAAAGGACAGAGCCGGCCATTGAATTGAATGCAAATCGATCTCGTTAGTGAGCGCAACTTGGTTGTCCCGCTTGAGCCAAGTCGAAGGTCCGTTGGGACCGCCCCCTCCTGTCCCTGTCTCTCATCTCGACTACCGGTTTGGTTCACACACTGAACCTGCAGTTGACGGCGACTTAAATCTGCGGCGGAACTGGCCTCTCTGGTACTCTCGCCGAAAACAGGTTGTATGCCGCCACGGGGCCACCGGTGCCGGCCGCGATGTGTCGCCCTTCGCGGCCGGCGAACTCAATCAATGGGCTTATCTTGATCGGCTCCCCTTCCTTTCTTTGCAAGTTCCAGCGCGAGTGGCGAACAGCCAGCAGAGTGGCCGTCGTCGGTCGCTGTTTCCGCGAGCTCGAGATGGAAAGAGAACGTCGTGCGCCTAGCTAGCTTGCCAAGTTGCGTCATCGGCTTTGGAGCAGCTAGCGGGCGGACGAGCTGCCAGCGGCCCCCAGTTTCAGCCTGACTAACTCCGAGTGACTGTGTGACTGCCGCCGCTTGACTCAACTGCGGCGCAAATGGACTCGTTGTGATCATCGTTGGCCTCGTCGGTTTCTTCGGTTTCGTCGGTTTCGTCGGTTTCGTCGGCTTCGTCGGCTTCGTAGAAGTAGAGAGGTTCGACGTTGCTGTTCCCTAACTCTTCGTCTTATAGACTCCATATTGGCGCTCGACTATCAGCGAGCGAGCGAGATTTACAAAATCGTAAAAGTACTGTGCAGTGTTGGTGTTGAGTTAGCTAGTGGTCGTGGTAATAGTGGTGGTCTGGCCGATCGGCTGCACTCCCCCTTACAATTTGCCAAAATCGGCACCAAGACGCTGGGATTTTCACGATCGGAGTTGAGGGGGCAAGAGGCGAAGCCGCTAGCTGTCTGCGTCACGCGAAGTAGCAGTGGTAGCGCATCCATCGGTTAGCTAGTCGGTGGGAGAGTTGTCTTCGCATTTGTATTCGAATTTGCATGTCGGTGGCTCCAATTATATCTGACTGGCGCGCACTGTTCTTGTCTATTTGTTGTGCGAAGGCTTACAAAGGATTCCAATGGATCCAGTGTAACGACAAAGCTGGGTTTGCTAGCTAGCACCCGACAAGTGAATAAATGTGAGCTTCACGACTCGCAGCTCAAAATTTCAACTAAAAGGCGACTAGATGGATGTATATTTTCCACTTTCCAATGTAACAAAAACAGAAAAACTTTGTTCCACTAGCCAAGCGAGCAAAACTGGCCTTCGAGTTTACAAACTGGTTGGTCGGTTGGTTGCATTTGTGTTATTTGCTTTGACCAAGCAAGTCAGAGCAAAGAGTCACTTTGCTTCACTGATTTTGCCTAAATTCCGTTTGGATCAATTGGTCGCCTGAAACCCACTAGTTGTTCAGTGGAAGTTGGAGTTAAAACTTCAAATTTGAAAAGAATTGGATGAAACTTGCATGTTGGTTGGAGGGAAAGAAACGCACCAAAAATTTGCTCCTGCCTCGTGGTTTCAATTAACTTGTCGCCTGCTCGTTAAACTAAACGCTCAGCTCTTTATCCTCTACTTCCCCTCTCTCCCTCTCCCTCTTCTTTCTCCTCATCTCGTTAGCGATGCAAACTAGCGACGAGCATTATTATCGCAACTCCAAACTGCAGCGGCAGCTCGTTAGTTGCGCTGGCTACACAGCAAAGGGGACCTAGCGACGAGAGCGCAGCACACCGACGTTTGCTACCCCACGAGCCAAAGGCGGTGGCGACGGCAGCGGCATTAGAGTTGGAGACAAACTTTGAGCCAAGGCCGCTCACGTATCTCCACTTCACTCTTTCAATGACATGCTTGCCACCGAGGAGGCTGCCACTCAATCAGCCAGTCGGTGGTTTCTGGTGAAGCAGTTGTTTTTTCCCTCGCACGAGCTTCGAGGATCAGCCAAAACTTTACAACCAAAACTGGAGCTCCAGTGGCCAGCGAGCACCAGTCAATTTGGCAGCAACCACTCAGCACACACACAAAATTTTACGAACATAACGGAACTCTTCCTCTCACCCAGGCAAGTGATAAAGGGAAAAAATTGGGAGTGAGGGAGAGAGAGAGGCAGTCAATGTCGATGGGCGGGAGTGACAATTACTCATTCGCCGGTCCAGAGGCTAGCTCAGTTGTGGGCCAAACTTTATGGAGCGAGCGAGGCCAAAATTTGCATTCACTTCATCTGGTCTGGTCTGGTCTGGTCTAGCGGTCGGCGGTTGCATCCTTTTGTTGCGGTTTTGGTTGCTGGTCGTCTACCTACTGCTTTCCTCAGTCACCTTTCATCGCTGTGGTTGCTGTTGTTGTTGAAACATTCTCTTGCACGCGAGCAACTAAAAACTGAGGCCACAGTATAGACTGCAACGATGCCGACGAGAGATCCAATTTCATCGCCATTGTGACGCTAGTCGGTGTTGTCGTTTGCTTTGTATGAAGAAACGACAACTCGCTTTGTGTGGCCGCCGACTGCAATGGTCTCGTTGTTCTCAGCGGTGATACTGATACTTCGACTGAGAAGTTGCGAGCGTGAACTTGGAGACTCCCGGGAGTGAAAGCAACGCGAGTTTCCAGTACAGTAAGTCAATGGGGGAAGAGAGAGAGAGAGAGAGAGTTGCTTTCAAATTGAATTGTGCTCCTCGTTGCAAAGCCACTCCAGTTTCTCGACCAGATTACACTGAACTCGACTCGTGGGGCGCTCCTCTGTTGTGACGAAAGTATGGCAAGCTAGACGAATGTTGGCCAAGCCAAAGCACTAGAAGCAGCGGAAGCCACTAGCTCGGCAAGAAATCATCATCATTTTTTTCGGCAACTTCATTTCGACACAAACACAAACTCACAAGAGGGAAGCGGGAGAACAACGGAGTTACAAACCAACACTGAGAGACTCGCACACCACCAACTAGTGAGCCACAGCAACTAGCTTGAAACTCAACCACCTGTCACGCCCATTCAGGGGCCATAAATCAACATTGTTTCTGGCGACTCTTTGGGGTCATCTCGTTTCTTCGTTTCTTGGCGAGGGGAAGTTGGCAGGGGAAGGGAGGGGAGAGGATTGGAAGAGTGGAAGGTTCAATTGTTGGACTCCACTGCTACGGCTGCTGCTCCATCACCCTGTCCAACATTTTCTTCCTGTTTACCTAAGGCTCACCTTTTACCCGAGCCGCGCTTTCGGCTGCAACTTGGGTGCGATGCTGCCAACGGTAGTTAGAATCAGCAAAAGTTGAGAGTTGAAGGGAGAGAGAGAGAGAGAGAGGAAGCAAAACACTTGCCGCTCATGATTCACCTGGCGGATTTGCCGCTCAGCCTGCTAAACGGATTACACTTCCGCTTTTGCTTCATCGCGGCCATGCTCCAGAAAACATCCGAGGGGCCAGAAAGCCATCAGTTCACCTTGACATTCCTCTGGTAGTTGGAGGCTTAATATTTGCACTTGAGGCCAGTTTACACACACGCACACAAAGTGAGAGAGGCCAGCAGGTACCGACTAGATCCAAGAATAAAAGAGTCAAGGGGCAAGAGAAAGATGGCAAAAAAGTGAGTGAGTGAGTAAGTGAGCGAGTTGGCAATAGGAAAAGAGGATGAGAAATTGCAATTCAGCAAGGAAGCGAAAGGAGGAGGGCAAAAACAGCGACGAGACTTGAGTCGAAGAATTCAATTTCAATTTTCCCCGGAACAACAACAAGAGCAACAGCAACAACCAAAAGAGCAGCAAACCAACCACCGGCCGGTTATGAATTCTACTCCGTGCAACGGAAGCGGCAAACTGGCCACAATCGCTACCAAGTGGAGATTTGCTTATGGGTTTAGCTATGAGCTCGGGCAATAATAATCTAACTCGCCGCAGCCACATGCAAACAAATAGACACTTGTCCAGTTGGCGCCGCAAATCACGGCCACCGAACTGGACGCTTCCGATCGGCTGATTTATGTATTAGAGAAGAAAGCGGGACAGAGAGAGGAGATAAGAAGCAACAATAATCTTGGCTCCTCTGAGCCAGGATTCTAGTTGCCGCCGCCTCTGTCTTTGGTTCTAGTTCTATCGTCGTTAGGTCATTAGGCTCTTACGTTGGTTAGCTAGTGGCTAGCTAGCTAGCCAGCGAGCTAGCGGCAAACTTGGAGCTCACTTGATGGCCGGCAAACTGGTCGGTGGAGTTTGACTCGCTTCAAGTCTCGGAAAGTCGGAGCTCCGCCTCTAGGTTTCGCTTGCACTGGCTTGCTAAAGAGTGGCGCTAGCAAGTGAAACGAATCGTAAAGTATCTTACCCCCTCTCGCTCTTCGTCTTGTTAACTCTACTCTCTCTCTCTCCCTCCCTCCCTCCCTCCCTCCCTCTCGCTCACTTTTCTCCCCTCATTTTGCTTCGCTCGTCCTCAGAAACTAAAGTGAAAAGCTAGCTAGACAGCTAGTGAAACAAGTGAAGCCATACGACTTTGGCTGGCTAAACCAATTAATTGAACGATCAACTAGAGTGGCCATCTTGACCAACAAACCAGAATAGCAAACTTCTTCTTCTTCATCCTCCTCTAGCTAACTAACAGCTGGCAACTACCGAACCCAGAGCTAGCTGGTACCAAATCTCGTCGTCGCTTGCGTGCTAGCTAGCTGGCTAGCTAGCACGCAAGCGATTCTTTCTAGTCGAGTGATATAAATCTTGATCATGAGTGGTGAGTGTCGGTTCACCGTTGTGCTCGATCGCTTCCTTTAAGTCTTCCGCTAGCAATGGCGGCGGTTGCAACAGAAACGGAAACGGCTACTAGATGAACCTAGATTCTTCGAGCCGATAAGTTTCTCAATTTCCCCGTGAACTAATGCCACAGCAACTGGCGAACGTCAAAATGAATGTTGAACACCCCTACTCAAGGTTAGTTTTGTATCGCTCCGTGTAGATGTAACACCTGGCAAAATTAAACCAATCACCTCGAAATGGATGAAACTTGAAGCCAGCCGTAACTTTCTATCGTTTGCCGTCAGTCTCCCCGGTGATATATCGCTAGTTCGTCTTCCAGAAGAAGCCTTCACAGAACCACAGCTCATGATGGTCACTTGCCAGTTGTATCTCAAGCAAAATCCAAAGCCTGCAGCGAGTCGATAACTTTGCCATATCTTTCGGGATATTTACCAATGCAATGATTGGAGGGGAGTGTTGTTTGGGTTTGCCATTTTCAGCAATTTTCGACTGCTTTTCGTCCTGATGGTTGGTTTGTGCGATGCAAATGTTATGGTGAGATGTACAACTTTTCCCAAATATCGATGCTCGAGCATCGATATTTGGTAGCTGGGTTTTTTTTCATGTTTTCTATCTAATTCCGTTAAATAGTTTCTTAGCAAATTTTCTATTGCATATCTAGATGTCACATCATCTGAGCTATGAGCTGATGTGGTTGTGAGATTGTGAGATGGTACCTATGGTTAGTAGGTCATTATCTTCGACTCGTCAAGTTGGCAAGAGAGTATCACAAAATGAGATGGTAGAAAGAAGAAAATACGAGGTTTGCAATATAATCTAATTAGATAGTCGAAGCTCTTATGCGTCTAACTTTATGGTATCAGAGATAAAAAGCAACTTGGTAGATGGCGTCTCCTTCATGAGGTCAAGGATGAGATTTTCAAGCTCTTGTCGCCTGAAAATGGGGAACATGAAACAAATTTGTGACATACGTTTTCTATTAGATAGCTCTTTTTAACAACCGGGATTCGTCATTTTTGAAAGGATCTCCAAAGATAGAATATAAGATTTGGGCAACAGGTAACAATTGTAAAAGTCGTGGTTATCGACTACCTGTTGCAGATTTTGTTCGTTCCATCGATGAAGCATGGTAATTTTCCATGAAACAGGATAGTAAAAGCTTTAAAGGGATTTGGAATCTGAATTGACCTCAACCAAAAGGACGAGTTTGATGAAGGCAGAGTTATCTTCTACTTGCAACAAATCCGATCCCAATTTGACGCCAAAATTAGGCAGCCACTAAACGAGAAAACACGATTATCGGGGACTTGGAGAGATTTTTGCAATTGTAAGCAAAGAACTTGATCGAAGTGTGGATCACATGGAATAGACTTTTGGTTGGTCGTCATCTGATCAGGCTATAAACTAAATAAAGAGAGCAATCCACATTGATTCGGGGGACGCGACTTCCAAAAAGAGGGGAAGCGGAAACAACAACAAGAACAACAAAGCGATCGATCGAACAAACCTCTTTGTTCAGTGTTTTGAACTTTGTCCGCGAACGTGGCCCCGGCGAGCGTTCTAAAAACTGCTGACCATCGTTTCCCCATTCTATTGTCTCGTAAAACAATCGCACAGAGATTTAAATTTACCTTCCCTGTATTGTTCCAGCTCTCGAACAACTTGTTCCATTAACAGGTGAATGTTAGCCCAGTCAAATCACCTGCTGCTTTTGTTGTTGCTGTTGTCGTTATCATTATTCTCTAGCATGTCCTCCTGTACACTCTCTCAGCGTACGCATTTTGTGATGGACCAATCTGGATGGACTCGCCAGTTGAACTTTGAACATTAGTGGTTTGCAGGTGAGTTCAGAATTATATTTGCTAACCTCGAGAGAGTCCATTAGAGAACAAGTTTCATTAGATTAGAAGGGAGTTGTATTAGGACAAGGAAGTACGAATGTCAACATGCAAGACAAACTTCTAAACAAGCAAAACTTTTCAGTCACTATTGATATAAACTGAATTATTTCTAGCAAGCATAATTAAAATCGGTTAGGCACGCGATTTTTGAGTAAGTCACCAGACAAGATTACCGCTTTAGTTCAGGGAAACTCGGAGATTTATGCGATTCGCATTCGATCGTGTTGACAAGGATTTAGACGAATACCAATAGCAACAAGCTATGCTTGATTAATCACAAGAATACGCTCTTGTCGACCAAGAGAGAGGAGAAAGCTAGTTTTAAGCCAAAACAGAATTGAAAATAAGCTGATAGTCTATTTGATTCAATTGGATCCACTAGCTTGCGACAGCAGCATCCACGGCCATAGCAATAAAACAGACTGTAATTGTGGGTTGCTCTTTAACCTACCACAAGTTACTTTTGTTTGCAGCAAACTGACACTCGCTCGCTAGCTACATCACCTACTCAAGCCACAATATTTCGACTACAACGACAACAACAAGTACAACAACGACAACATTAGACGTGTCTGTAATCGCTAACACCTGTTAGTTGGCGCCAGTATCGTCGCTCAACTACCTAGCCCGTAACGGTAGTTACTGTCACGAAGTTCTGAATTGCGCCAAGTGTTAGGCAAACCCTAAGTTAGCTGGATTAACGAACGCCTAGGCTTGTCTTATCGGTCAGTATGGTTGCCTTTTATCTCTATCAAGTTAAGCTATCAAGTGTCCAGTTGACAATATTGAGACAACATCCTGTTGTGTAATCCTCTCACCAAAGTGTTCGATGTTCAACTGAACCCTCGACTCAAACTTGATAACAAGTACGAGGGAATTAGACAAAAGGGGAAACATCGCATTGGAAGCCAACATTTGAAAAGCAGCTACCTGTTGTTGCTGACTATTGGTATCATTATACCAACAGCAAGTCTATCACTCAGTCAGGATCTAGTCGGCTAAGTTGGAATAGGAAAACAGCCAGCGACTACTCCGTGCAGCTCGCCGAGCTGTTGGTTGGTAAGGCGTAAGCACAAAGCTAGCTGCCAACATACAACAACAGCAACGAGCTTAGCGACGACCATAAGAGAAGCAACAGGGACCACGACGGCGAGGTGAGCCGAGCCGAGCGACAATCTACGCGCGTCTCGCGAGTTCATTCATCCATGATTCTTTAGGGTTCAAGAGTCTTGAATTGAAAGAAGGTTCACTATCGCGAGAAGTGGTAGAAGTAGAGGGAGCAGCGCCAATAGAAACGACAACGACGTGAAGTTACGCCGATTCATCTCATCTTTTTGCCAAGCTTCAATCTTTCTACAACAACCGCGAAGAGAGTCGAGAGTTTTACGCGCACAATTGGCCGCCATTGTAACGTTAAACTAGTCGCTTTTCCTACCGGTCGGCACAAAGTCTAGGAAACTTGGATGGCTGGCAATCTGAAGGAACCGAAGCGTCGCATCAACAAGAAGAGACATCTGTCCCCTACACTCGAGATTCTTTTCTGGATTTGCAAGGTCTCAAGCTTGAGCCTTCTCCATCTTCGGTTAGTCATCTCGCTTTAGACATCGTCTAATTTGCCATTCGGTCACTATAAGTTCGCTTCAAAAGGTTAACTGGCTTTGCGAATAATGAAAGGAGAGAAAATATTTGGCGAAATCGACGTGCCAACAAACTTTGCTACTTGAAATCTCCATAGAAATCTCTTCGGACTTGAGACTAGTTGTCTGAAACAAACGAAGACGGTGACGACGAAAGGCAATTGCGCAACAAATAATGGTGCTGCCCAATTTAAAGGCTTGACATAAACCGACGAAGAAGAAGAAGAAGCCTGGCATTGGAAATTTTCCATCAATTCATCTTGGGGCGGCGGGCAATCAGCTGATTTTAACACGAGCTTCAAGAAGCGCAAAAAAAAGTGTAGCAACTAAACTAAGGAGGG